>CM021106.1:442830720-443156163 GCA_007115665.2 Sequoiadendron giganteum | reverse complement strand
GTCTCTTGGTATAGTAGGAAGCAGAAGTCTATGACTATGAGTTCTACAGAGGCATAATACATAGCAGCTAGCATGGCGATGTGTGAGGCGATATGGCTTCGAAAGTTGTTGGTAGCCTTGTTTGGTCAGAGGGTTGAGACTACGGTGATACACTGCGATAATCAGAGTTGCATCAGGTTGTCTAAGAATCCGGTGTTTCATGATAGGTCTAAGCATATAAACATAAGGTATCATTTCATCAGGGATTGTGTACAGCGGGGGATTGTTCAACTACATTATATACCTACAGATCAGCAGGTAGCAAACATTTTGACAAAGGCATTGGGGAAGGCAAAATTCATCTTCTTTAGAGATATGTTGGGTTTTATGCAGAACACCTTCCTCGCTAAGAGGGAGTGTTAATCTATTGTAGCTCAGACAACTGTTTTCTCCATTTCCAAGAATTATTATTTAATTCTTGTTACTTCTAGAAACTAGTTAGTTAGGGTTTGTTAGAGTCTAATTAATCTTAGCCATTGATTGAGATTAAATCATGGCCATTGGTTTTCCAATGAAAATAGTTTAAAAGGGGATCAATGGGAATTTGGAGTGGACATCAAGACACACACTTGAGAAAGATTTTCAGTGAGAGAAAATAGTCTTGTAGTGATAGCAAGGGTGCAGTGATAGCGTTGGAGGCAACAACAGTGGAATTTCAGCATGATAAATTGAGGGAAGAATTTCTGGAGAAGAATATTGTCGGAGCTTTGTCAGTAAGAGGCAGGTAGTTTTTGTATCTCTTGATTTGCTGAAGATTAATAAAATTCCTCATCTGCAGTACTAGTTTTCCCTCCAAGGTTTTTTCAGGGACAATTTGTCCAAAAATATTGTGTTTATTATTTTGCATGTTTTCTTCTCTATTCCTGTGGTTTTATTTGTGAAGTTGCAGTTGTATTATTTTTTAGTATTTGTTGTGAATTAATTTTTGGTAGTGAAATAATCTTTATAGATAGGAGATTAATAATCAATAACTGCAATAGAATTTTCACAATGTACAACCCACAAAAATGCTACAATGGCAAGTTACCACCAATTAAGTACAAAAATGGTAGATAGAGCTACCAACAATAAAACTTAAAATGGTTAGCCCAATTAATGTAGAGGAAGAACATGAACCTTGTGAAAAAGATTTATTCTTCATCATCATTACTTTTCTATCTAAATTCTTATCTCATTGTTGAATAGACCTCTAATTTCATGTGTAGCAAATTTATCTCCAAGAGAGAAATTTCATGTGTAGAAAACATAATAATCTAATTAAAAATAGCATTAAGGGCACTTTTAAACCTTACTTACCATTTGAGGATAGAAACTAAGACTATATTCAACCAGCTTGTGGTATTACATTTATTATGTAATTTATAGTTATATAGTTGGAATGTCAATAGGGACCATGTAAATGAGAAGTCTTGACCTTATATTTAGTATATGTTGTTGTGTAGTTAGAATGCCAAAAGGGGTATGTATGTATAATTTATCAGTATATTTTCATGGGATATAAAATAATGAGTAGGGGAAGTATTGTTGAAAAAGGAGCAAATCAAATGCTTAGTTTTATTCTGGGTTATACTCTGCAACTACCTCCTTTATGTTTTATGAGCATATATGTTCTTTCATGTATGAATGATTCCTTGTATTCAAAAGTAAATCATTACTAAGTAAGTTTGGTAACTGAAAAAATAAAGAAAGAAACTATATAGTGTCTTTGAATGAGTAAAATAGGTCAAAGGGACTCAACAGTGAACTTACAACATCATGTAGAAACACTAAAAGAATCTCTAACAATCATGAAAGTGTAGTTAAAAGTAATCTCCCAAAAGAGCTTAACAAAAGGGTTAAGCCTAGACAAGCCATGATGGGAAAAAGCTCTATTCTTTCTTACTCCGGAACTAGATATTAAGGTCACTCTACTATAATGATGGGAATATTGTTGCACTAATACATTCATATGCATTGAAGCCTTTATCTTAGAGTAATGATCAATTATACATTACAGTGTTGATATGCCAATTCCATGCAACAAGTACTTATAAATATTTGTTGTTTAACATTATGCATGGGGGATAAATTCACTCATATTGATGACACAACTTTCCCTTAGTAGGCCCACTTTTAGATAAAATAGCTACAAGCATCCATGTGTTCATAAAGAGATGTTACCTATCCAAGCAGTGATTTTTCATGAATGTATTTGGTTTTTAGAGTCTAAGAAGCTTGAATAAAGGGAAATTCCTGGTAAGAATAAACACACAAAAATTGTTGAGAGAAACACATAATATTTGAATCCATTATTTCAATATTGTTGGATGCATATGCATATAATTATTTCACAGATTAAACTTACATTTTAAACTTAGTTTTGTAACGACGGATAATTAACTTTACTAAAATCATCTAGATCCTAAACACATAAAATTAGTAGATATTCTTTCCTAATTTCCATAAATAGGCATTATTCCCCAAGGAAAAAGAGCAATTAGTTGTATTCGCTAAGCTTTAAAGAAATAAAAGAGAAATCATTTTTTTAGCATAATGCTGGCATACAACCATAATGCAAGCTACTTCCTTGTGGGGTATTTGTGAATAACCAATAGTGCTATGGCTAGTTTAGATTCTATAGGTAGAGGAACCATTGTGTATCTATTCCTAGTGTAAATAATATTGTAGACATGTAAAATTGACCTAACACCTATCACACACCCCGAACAACATCAAACAACATTGAACATCATCTCACATCCTGTAATGTCTCGAAATGTCTCAGAATGACATGAAACATCTCAGAATCATCCTGTAACATCTTAGAACCATCTCAGAATGACTCAAAATATCTTAGAACCATCCTGAAATGACTCAACCATCTTGAAATGATTCAAAACATCTTAGAATTATCCCGTAACATCTCAAAATGACTCGAAATCATCTTGAAACATCACGTAAAGTCTCAAAATCATCCTACAACGTCTTGAAACACACAACATCAAAATAACATCCAAAACCCTAATTCTGCTATTAATTTAATAATACAACATTATTTAATTAATTCATTTTTTCATCATTTCTGACAAATTAAATAAATTTCATTTAGTTAATAAAGCCCTAAAAACCCTAATTCTGCTATTAATTAAATAAAACAACATTATTTGATTAATTGAAGTATCACTATTTCGACCAATTAAATAAATTACATTTATTTAATAAATTCCTAATCTCACTTTATTCCATCATGATTGATTAAATAACACCAATTATTTAATTACGTCGCTAAATCACCTTATTCCCCTAAGTGGATTAAATTATTAAATAATAATTTAATTATGAAACTTTCTCTCCCAAAATTTCTATAATTAAATCAAACTATTCAAATCAATTATCAAAAATTAAATCAAACTAATGTAACTTTGTTTGCAAAAGTCAAACTTAATTTGTACATTCAACTCCAAAAAGGAATTAATTAATTAAATTAATTAATTTATATTCCTCACCCACTTTTTTATTGAGCAAATTACGATTGATGATTGAGCAATCTAATTTGTTAACTAATCAATCTAAGTTGTTAACTGAGCAATCTAAGTTGTTAACTAATCAATCAAATTCCTAAGTAAGCCATCAAATTCCTAACTAATCCATCTAAATTTTGACTGATCAATCTAAAATTCTGACTGGTCAATCTAATCCCTAACTAGCCAATCTATTTCTCAATCACCCGAATTGTGCAATCAACTTTGCACAATCTTCTCAAGTCTCAATCCTCTTAAAACACTTTGTTCGTTTATCTAGATATTCTTTAACATGATTCTGGTCATCCATTTCAAATCTCATTTTCCATATAACAAACCCCTTTCCTCACAAATAAGGATCAGAGAATCAACATCATTTGCACAATGAAATACTGTTGAAATAAACAACCACCATTTTTAGTGCTTCAACCTCATTTCTTCAATCAACCAACCAAGGCAGTCACTCATCAAGCTTTTGTACACGAACTTTGGAGGCTTCACGGTGATAAGAACAACCCAACATCAGGCGAATACACTCCACTATGGGATGGTAACATTGTGTTATTCTTGTACATTCAATTATGTAATAATAGATTCTTTAATGTATGTTCAAATAGCTTAGTTTCATTTTGTATATGTAGGATTAGATCTTAGATTAATATGTTTGATCTTAGTTTAGATTCTTAGATTGGCATGCTTGATCTCGCTTTCGGTCTAACGTTCTCCCCCTCACACATTCTAGCATGCCCGTTGGGACCCTTGTCCCCTCCTCTAATGTTTGTTTGAGCTATTTTTGAAGTTGCAGGTCCCAGAAATTCACTTGACATAGTTTTCATGCATTGCCTAGAAAATCTGCGCACTTGATTGACAAGAAAACCACGTAGTTGCAACAAAAACCATGCACTTGCCATGGAAATGACACACTTGCACCAAGACCAATATTTTTGCTTCAAAACTTGTTCATCTTCTTATGATAGTGGTAGCATCCACTGTCAAATTTGAGCATTTGCATCAAGACCGACACTTTCGTATTTTTTCTTTGAGAATTTTCTCTAAGAACTAAGTAGTTGCTTTGACAAACAAGTGCACGGATCCTGCACTATTGTAATGAATATTTCCACTAACGCTTGCTTGTTTTGAGTGTGTAAACATGTATTAAAAAATTTGATGTAGGATTCAAGTGACATTAACTTGTTTGTTGCAGGGAAGATGATTGGTCCAAGATTTTTAGATCCACAAATGGTTTTTTATTAGCTTAGGAACTTTATTTTGGTGCTCTAAAAAGAACAACTCAAACTCACTTTTTTTTTGGTGTTGTTAAAATTGAACCTAGTTCACACTTTCTTAATTTTGGTGCTCTAAAAAGAACAACTCAAACTCACATTTGATTTTAGTGTTTTAAAAGTGAACCAATTTCACGTTTTCTTAACTTAGGAACTCTCATTTTGGTGCTCATAAAAAGAACAAAAACCACTTCAATTTTGGGATATAAAAATGAACACATTTCATGTTTTCATAGTTAGGAACTTTAATTTTGGTGCATAAAAAGAGTGCAAACGATTTCCATTTTGTTGATGCACGCTTGATTTACATTTGTTGATCAATTAAAGACCAGGATTGTTTTCTTAGAAACACTCAAGTTTGGAGCTTAAAATGAATAAGTTATTTCTTTTGTATTGCACCATTTCTATTTTTGATTGATATCCTGAATACTTCCTATTGGTGCAAATAAAAAGAATAATTTTTTTATGTTATTCACATATTTTTGGGGATAACACCGCTCGAGGTGTTTAAAAAGAATCAATTTGTTATGGATTGTTCATTGTGCATTCATTGATTGGAAAATTTGAAGTGTTTTATCTTCTCCCCTCGCACCTTTTGGCGATCTTGGGTGAGTGAAAGAATTTTTTTGAGCTTTGCACTTTATTTTCAAGTTTACCTTAAAGAGGGGGCTTGCTTTGAGATACATCCTATGCTGGAGAACTTGTTGCAAGGTCTTAAAGCACGTTTACTGGTGGGCTATATCAAATCTTAAGAAAGTAGCTTCAAGTCGTGCTGACAACAGACTGCACCTAATCCCACACCTTAAGTGGAACGAGAACGGTTAAAGAGCCTTAAGTGGCCAGCGAGTGAGTGTTAGATTTCTGCGTTCACAATTATCATTAAGAACCAATTTATTTTAGAGGCCACCCTATTATCCAAAAACATTCTCTAAAAGTGGTGCATCAAAATTTACTTCTAAAATGTTACTTTCCATGTCCAACTACAGGCTCGTGCCATAAGTTGCATGTAAAATCATCTATTCGGAGGATGAGGCAAGCCTACCCAAGAGAATGGTTTCTATCCCCTAGGTTGTAATTGCTTGTTTATGTTAAACTCGCCAATACATTCAAAACAATTTGACATCAAATTTTGTGATTGATTTAAAGAAACAAAACACATTCAAACAAACACTGAACGAGATGGTTGAACCACAAACACTTTGATTTAGTGCACACTTATGAAAGAAGCCTTATGTTTGCACTCCTTGAAAGGATCTTTCCTTAAAGATTTCTGAACATTTTGGCTTTTATTTCAGGTTACATTAATCAAGGTAAACATTTGGGAACTATGGCTTAGGTGTTGTGATTTCACAACCTAAGTTATAGACATGAAGGTCACATAATTCCATGCTTGCTAAGTCAGTCCAAGTATTGTTTTATCACTTGCCATATACGAAAACACAAAGAAAGTTGAGAGAGTTTTTTATAGGATCATTGTTTGAACCAAAAAAAATGGAAATCCAGAAGGTCACATAGTCCCACATCCATTATTTCCATCCTACCTATTCGAATCAAAATCAAACAAACCATTGGGATCATTCCTTCACTTAGACATCTATGATATCAATAGTTACTTGGGACTCGTAGATAGTACAAGTAAGATTTCCCGTAACACTTCTAGACAAGGAAGTGGAATATCGACTCTAGTTCTTCAAAATTTTGATTTCTGAAAAGTAGTACCATTCCAAAATAGCACTCAAACTCTAGGGTCTTGAGATTCACATCAACCATCTCAAAACACCATTATACCTTATGACCATCTGGCGACCAACTACTCCAGTTCAACAATCAGACCATGTAGCATCAATCCTTCAACCTAGTCTCACATACATTGAAGGTGAACAAAATGACATCATAAGCAGCTTGAGAACCTACATATTCCAGGAGAATGAAACAGCTTGCCAATTTCTCACCGCATCAATCATATTAGACAAAGAGGAAGAGAAAGCGAATATATCAGCCAGGAGACCCGTGTTACCACCTCCCGCATGGCAATAGGTATGATCCTCTTAGAAATATAAACCAAGTGACATTATGATAGGGTATTGAGTATCAAAACATCCCTAAAACATGTCAATCTATTGCTCAAATCACTCTTATCAAGGGTCACAACATCAAGTAGAGCAACAACATTAGGGGTTTCAAAATCCCCATCAAGGAATAAGTCCAAAACATCAAATTGCCCTAAAATTTTCTGAGAGAGATCTCGAGGAAATTAAACGAAATTGAAATCTAACATATTACCAATGCCATGTGCAAAGTCAAAACATTACATATCCACAACCAACGGAAATCATTCCATAAACACCTCAATATCCACATCAACAACACTTCCAATATCCGCAGTATCAAGAAGTTATGCAAAACCAAGGTGTACCTCATGTGCAATATCAAAATGTACATCAAACATAATATCAAGGAGTTCCACAAAATTAGGAGCAAAATAATCAAGAAAATCCATAGAGGAAAGATTACCAACCGAAAACGGAATTCACCCCTTTGGGAAAGACTTTAGAGGTAATCATGCATGAACTAGTACAATAGGACCTTATCAAAATCAACGAAAATCCAACTTATGGTGAATCAAGATTTAAACTCCCTTGGTATAAGCAATATGAACGATGTGAGCACAAAATCAAGGGTCATAGAACGAAAAAATGCTCATCATATAATGGCTCATCATATAAAGTTTTCTTTCAATTTACCAATTGGTACATGAAAGGGGTGTTAAATCATGCGGGAGTAGAGAGGTATGTGACACTCAAGCAACACATGGAAATGGTCTATCCTATCAACATCATCTACTTAGAAAGAGATCAAATTTTCTTTTAGTTAGGATATACATCTTATGATAGTGATGAAGCCATATATGTTGTTATAACTATGTTAGGCATTAGATGTAGTAGTTCAATCATGACAACTTGACCCATAAATGTGAACCAAAGGCATTATGTATATCAAATTGGTGTCAATTGTGTAGTGGTTGAGAGAGATTATTGCAGTATTATGTTCTAGTTTTACTCTGCTTTTCTTCTAGGTCGAAGATCTACTTGTGTGGTTCAGATATGTTGGTTACAAGTGTTCAAAGATACACTATCAGGTATGAATTTTTTTATCTAGTTTGTGGTATGAAAGTTTTTTTTTGTGGGAAAATATGTTCGTTGGGTTTGCTTAGTGTTGATAACCTAGGGTAAATATGTTCGTTGGGTTTGCTTAGTGTTGATAACCTAGGGAAAATATATTCGCTAGGTTTGCTTAGTGTTGATAACCTTATCATGAAAACTATTTCACCGATGCCATGACAAATTCATGCAAGATTGCATTATGAAATATTACCCTAGGTTATCAACACTAAGCAAACCCAACGAACATATTTTCCCACAAAACAAAACTTTCATACCACAAACTAGATGGGAAATTTCATACCTGATAGTGTGTACTTCATTTGCCTCCACAAATTGAACGAAAATCATTTTCCTTAGGTCGCCTCAAAATGTCAAGCAATAGAAGGATGAGACAAAACAATTTACTAGACAATATCACATCCATGGAAAATAAGTTAATTATAATGATAATGTTTATTGGAAATAACTTAAATAATAATTTGTCATTTAATTGATATAATTATAAATATTTGTGTAGTGTTGTCATTAATTTTTTTTTAAAATATATGATAATCTAAGAGATTTTTAATGCTTTTATAAAAATGAAGCAATTTTAAAGACATTTTAATTCATTAACATTAAAAAGGAAAACGAAGTACACACTATCAGGTATGAAAGTTTTGTTTTGTGGGAAAATATGTTCGTTGGGTTTGCTTAGTGTTGATAACCTAGGGTAAATAATTTTACTATTGATAACCTAGTGTTGATAACCTAGGGTAGATATTTTGCTAACCTAGTGTTGTAATTTAAACAATTTAAAAGAAAAGACTATCTCTGTATTTTTTTTGGTTTTTTCTTAAAAAGATGAAAATTGATGACTTGAAGCTGTGTGCGTATTGATAAGTTCCATGGATTGAAATTCTGGAGTTTAAATGAATTCATTTGATCCTCCAAAAGGTAAATCAAAAGTGATTTTTTATCAACATTTTGATAGGTGTAAAGGAGACTATGTTGTTGGGGGATTACTTTGTGTGTTTGCAACTTTCTTTTGGTTTAATGTTGAAATGGTTTAAATATCAGATTAATAAAGTTCAGATTTGTAGAACACTAATTCACCCCCTCCCCTCTTAGTGTTCATCCACAACACCATAACACAAGAATTTTTACGTGGAAACCTTGTTAGGGGAAAAACCACAGTGGAGGTCAATCCATAATTTGAGTACTCAAATATAAGTTTTACAAAAAGGGAATGCACTTGCATTCAGGCTCACTGCCTAGAGCTCACTACTCAAAATATAAGTGCTCATTACCTTACAAAATGTTTAGATTAAAACCATATGAAAGGTTGAACTTAAGTAGTAGCATCTACTTATGCTAGGTTACAGTTCCGGTTAGGCTCATAGATCAGATTTTGGACCTTTTGTCTGATTCCGCTCTTCGCTCTACTCTGCAATTCGCATCACAAATCCATGCACAAATGAATTCACACCACCATCCTTCTGAATTTTGCACCACACACTAATATACTTTGCATCACATACATTCACTCTCCAAAATGATACAACTGATTTCATAGATATATCCGCTATCAAAGATTTGATCATTCATATATCGACTTACATAAAACATAAAATACTTTTCAACTGTCGGCTAAATCCACAACTAATTCTTTATGCACACCACCCATAGTTAGTCAAAGCATAGTGAGGACCCAAATAAACATATTCGAACATAGAAACATTTAACCAATTACTTCTTAAACATCTGCAACGACTAATTTTGCCAAGTTGACCTTCTAGCACAGATAATCAAAAAATTAGTGTGCCAGATCTCCTAGATCGTACACTAGTGAATGCGTAGGCACAAAACTCTAGAATAAGGTATTACAAATACCCAACGATCTTCCTTAAGATGTGCAACATGAACTGATAAGCTTATAATGCATATTGATCGATAGACTCAGGTTTAATCGGATGCCCTGTTCTTCATTTTGTTCTGTTGATATAAACCAATACTAAATTGTGGACCGAATGAATGACTTTAGGTTGCCATCATTAAAACTAGAAGCCATATGCCAACATCTACATCATCTAGTGAGCAAGAGGACATACATCAAGAATTTAATCCCAAGCATGATCAAACTCGATCACCCAAGTCTAGCAATGATCCAGTCCAAGACATATTGACATCATCCAACCTCATGGCGGTACATATTGAAGATCAAGAGACTCTTAATCCAACACTTATACCCAATGCAAAAATTCTAAGCCAAGAGTTATTTCTCGTATGCCCACATTTTGAGGAAATCCAAGGATCCTTTACAATCGATTCCTTCTTTGAAATTGATCCATGTCAAGAATGTGATCCAAAGCATATGAAAGATGATACTACACAAAGTCAAGATCAAGAATCCCTATCATTAAAATACCATAATGACCTGACAAATATTTTCCAGGACATCCCATGTTTTCCCAAAGAAGAACAAATCCATATTGCGGGCACACATACATCTACCCATGAGATGCTTACTCCTAATGGACATGTAGATGATCTTCATCTAAGAAAAGAGTCTCATACTCTTGATATCATTACCAAAGAACAAGATCCTCCTACTCTTAACATCTCTACTAAGGGTCAAGACACAATAGAATCTAGAGACATATCAGAAAGGGATCAGGAAGAGGAATTATACATAAGTTGTGAATCAAAAACATCCTATATAGACATATCAAAATGAGATCAGGAAGAGTAATTATACATAAGTTGTGAATTAGAAACATCCTATGAAGGCATATCAAAAATAAATCATGAGGGAGACTTTTTTGTGGAGAATAAATCATAAATACCTCTTGAAGAAGCATTAAAATCTGATATTTCACAGGATCAAGTCGAAGATATCAATCAGGAAGTTATCCCACATATGGAGGATCCTATCACTTATAAACTTGGATCACTCACCTTTTTCAGAGAAATCTACAATACTAATAAAGAAGCTATCACCTTTGAAGATCCACAATGGAGTAGAGAAGGATTAGCACCTTGTTTCCAAGACAAAAAATATCCTATTACAAATAAGATCTTTCAACAGATGCATTCTCAAGGCAGAGGATTAGGCCTACATTAATAGGGTATCCTAGAACTAGTACAATTTATTGGCAATCCTAAGCATCGAGGTTATTCAAAGGAATCTAAACATATCAGGGATACCACCATAATACTGGGGGCAACTTTATCTAATGCAAACACCAACATGGGGAGCATGAAGGGTCCTTATGATGAAACTCCTACTAACACTACAATTAGCCATATCATGAATCATCATCTACACATATTTCCACCCTCTAATTAGGACCAACAACAAGAGAAAAAGCTATATCCAAGAAAGGAACAAGTCATTGAAGCAGAATGATCAACAAAAGAAAAAGGATAAAAAAATTTCAAATGGATACAGAAGAAAAAGCAAGAAAATCATCCCTATCAAACTCCATTAGTCAAAGAAACTATGGGGAAAAATAAAAAAGGGAAGTTCATCCATCAAAGATGTCTAATAATGCAAAAGAAATCTTCAGGAGTGACCTACAAAGTATATCAAGATGTTGGTCCTAATCGAATCTCCATATCCACCCATCATTGCTTATCATCCCAAGTTTGGAGAGTTAAAGATTCCAAATTGTCAACCAATCCATCTAAATATCATATCCCTCAATGTATTTCACCATCCAAGATATCTAAATCTCACATTGACCATGTGTTGGTAGCAACTCTTTATCATAAGGACTCTAAGGGCACTCTATCACGATGTGCACATCAAGGTAAGGTTGACTTCGGTATTGAAAAAGAAGACAAGAATAATCAGGGGTTACATTAAAGCGCCTGTATCCTAGTGAAACAACTCCTCCAAGTAGGATATCGTTGGCACATCATGACAACAACAAAAACCATATTAGCACCAACAACATCTACATCGACACCACCAGGTGGTTCAACATGAGAAAAAAAAAATATCACCATGACGAAAACTTGGTAAACATGTGTCTTGTGTGATATCTGAAAAATATGAAAAAAGGTAAAAAATCAAGAAAAAAATTCAAGACAAAAATCATCCTCTAGTGAAAACCACTATGGTGGTGCTTTGAACAAGTACCATGATGAAAAACTGGAAAACATGCATCATGTGTAAGAATTGAACATCTACGTGTTCCATTTCAAGTGGAAAAATCTCAGCCTATCCATAATGAATCCAATCCATCTTTATCCAAATCCAGCTTATCTCGATCTTGACAAATGCATGGTATACACTTTACACTTGTTTATGGAAAACATCTTGACATGGGTCCCTATCATTGATCCTATCCTATCCAACATTATCTGAGCCATGAGGCATTGCTCAAAGGGAATACTCTATCCAAACATGTTATCCTATCACAAGATAATCCATCACTTACATTGCTAGACACTGGGGGAAAATGCATGTTGCTTCAGAGTAAATCTTGATCTATTTCTTCTAGCTCATGTTGTGATCTAGGCATTTATCCCAACAACAAGGTATACCACCAATGCACTATCAGGGTAACCTTTGAAATAATTCGTCCCATCAACAAGGTATACCACTAACGCACTATCAAGGTAACCTTCAAAATAGTTCGTCCCAACAACAAAGTGTACCACCAATGCACTACCAAGGTAACCTTCAAAGATGACGACATGGATTATTCCTTTGCTTGAAAATTCTAAGATATCAACAGTTGCTTGAACCCCACAACTAGTTCAAGTAAGCTTTTCCACAACATATCCTTTAGAAAAATAAAGTTAAGTATCAATCAAAGTTTTCAACACCTAAACCCCAAGCAAAAGGGGCAAAAATCCAAAAAAAATTCAAAATTATCAAAAATTACAAACATTTGAAAAACATCAAAAACATCGTTGGATTATTCTTTCACTTAGATAGTCTAAGATATCAATATTTTCTTGAACCCCACTGCTAGTTCAAGTAGATTTCCCGCAACATATATCCTCTAGACACGAAAGTGGAATATTAATCCAAACATTATTTATCCAAAAATAGTTTATGCTTTGAGTCAAACGGTCGAACTACGTGGTCTCTTTGTGTACAAAATAAGCAAGGCTTATCATCCCCTAAGGCCTTAGGTCAGTCCCATTGGATTTTTGTCAATATTTTTTCCAATTTAGTCAAAAATAAAAAATCCAAGCAAATCCAAAAAATTCCAAAATCCAAAAACATTCACAAAATATATAGCAAAACCCATGAAACTGGTAATCGGATCAAACAAATCATGAAGTCATCTCTCCCTTGGCTGCAATGGTTTGAGGACTACTTGCAATTATTTTAACCCATGATGTTAGGGTTTCACTTTGAACATGTCAGGCAACATAAAATTACACAAACACATGATGAAAAATGACATTTAGGATGACAACAAGCAAATGCTAACAGGGTTTAAATGAAACAAAGGAAAATGCAAGTTCACGACACCAATGGAAAATTTAATTGCACAAAAATTGAAAAACCACCTACACCATTACAAAGATCATGAAATTCTACCCCATTTAAAAAAAAAGCACTGAAAAATACTTTCGTATGACCAAGATATGGTTGTTTCAAGATAGGGTAAAAATTACAAGTCACAGAGCAAGCAAAAGAAAAGTTTTAAGGCAAGTGTGGGCTTTTAGGTCAAGGGTGAGGAAATAAGGGCAAGCTTTTAGGTCAAGTACGAGCTTTTTTGTCAAGGGCGAGGTTCTTAGTCAACTACGAGTTTTTAGGTCAAGTGCATGAAACAAGGGAAAAGTTTTCAGTCAAGTGCAAGGTTTTATGGTAGGTGTGAGGGTTTCAGTATCAAGTGCAAGATTCTGACCTTGGAAAGGCGAGGAAAATGATGCAAGTGCTTAAGAATCGCAAAAATATTGCTATTGACTTGAAGAACTTAGTAGACGCATAACAAGAACGTAATGAAATAAAAATGAGAAGCGACACGGTGCATGCAGGGACACTGATGCCTATAGGACATCCAAACTCTCAAAATGCATCCACGTGATGTGAGGTTCCTTGAATTGTCACCATAGCTCCTTGACAATCGATAAAACCAAAACACAAAAACATTCTGATATCTTGAAAACACAACAAAAACAACATGAAATAAACATCAAAAAGCACAAAAACATTTGAAAAAGCTCAAAAATCCTATTTCCACCATCACCTATTTGCAATAAAGGTTCATCCATAATAAACAGATCGTCCCACTCACCCTTTGATAAAACAAACAAACAAACAAAGCAACATCAAAAGCTAAAAATTTCAAGCAAAAAATCGCAAAGATTTGAACACAAATAGACAAAACAAAGCCAATTATAACTACCTATCTATTGACAATTCCCAACAACATCCTGAGATATGTCTTAATAGATCCGTTCCTACGATAAACATGATCAATACCGGATAATAGTCCCATAACAGATAGAGCAAGTGATACAACGAGGATCTTTTTGTAGTCTTATCTTTTCGATTTACATTATTGACTCATTCCCAGGATCTCTTGAGGATATCCATAAGGATTAGAGAGGAAGGAATGAGGGCAATTGAGCGTCATTTTAATTTGTTGTTTGTTGGATATTTTTGTTATACTACCATGGCAAATACTTGCTTTATCCTGTGTGTGGAAGTCATTTTGGAGCATTTCGTGTAGCAGTGGCATGCTAGGTTCTTAATACCTCTTGTGTTACTAGTCTGACATGTTTTAAAGCTTCTCACCCATACACTCTACAGGGTTTTCATATGTCTGGTATGAGCAAGAGTACTCCTTGTTTGTAGAGTCAAAGTCCATGCAATGGATACAAAGTCACCTTGGTCATTAATACCCTGGTGCATCGTATTTGTTTGCTACATCAAACAAGATTGTTCAAACTATGAAGCCTCCAAGCAAAGCAAAAGAAACTCATCAATGACTAACAACATCAACTATTCTTCGCTTCTTATTAACATTTTCTTCTTATCAAAATTTCTTCTATCGATCCTTGCACTTAACACATCACATCAACTTATCAATTTTTTTGGTTTATTTTCTAGAATTTTCACCGAATTTCTCAAGGAGGCACCATCCATGCTATCCTTTCTAGGGCATACTGGGGAAAATCTTACACTTGGGGCATACCAGGGCAATTATTTGAAACAAAGCAACTAGTACTTTGTATCAAAGAAGGGAAAAATGTAGACATGTAAAATTGACCTAACACCTATCACACACCCCGAACAACATTGAACATCATCGAACAACATAAAACAACATAAAACAACATAAAACAACATCAAACAACATCGAACAACATCGAATAGCATCAAACAACATCAAACAACATTGCACAACATTGCACAACATTGAATGGCATCAAAGATGATTGAACATCATCCCCCAACATCCCGTAATATCTCGAAATGTCTTAGAATGACTTAGAACATCTCAAAACCATCCCAGAATGACTCGAAACATCTCAGAATCATCCTGTAACATATCAAATTCATCTTGGAATGACTCAAAACATTTTAGAACTATCCCTAAATGACTCGAAACATCTCGAAACCATCCTAGAATGACTCAGAACATCTTAGAATCATCTCGTAACATCTCAGAACCATCTCAGAATGACTCAAAATTATCTTAGAACATCCCGTAATGTCTCAAAATCATCCCACGACATCCCGAAACACACATCAAAATGACATCCAAAACCCTAATTCTATTATTAATTGAATAATACAATATTATTTAATTAATTCACTTTTTCATCATTTCTGACAAATTAAATAAATTTCATTTATTTAATAAAGTCCTAAAAACCCAAATTCTTCTATTAATTAAATAAAACAATATTATTTGATTAATTCACGTTGCATTATTTCAATCAATTAAATAAATCACATTTATTTAATAAAGTCCTAATCTCACTTTATTTCGTCCTGATTGATTAAATAACGTCAATTATTTAATTATATTGCTAAATCACCTTATTCCCCTAAGTGGATTAAATTATTAAATAATAATTTAATTACGACACTTTCCCTCCCAAAATTTGAATAATTAAATCAAACTATTCAAATCAATTATCAAAAATCAAATCAAACTAATGCAACTTTATTTGCAAAAGTCAAACTTGATTTACACGTTCAACTCCAAAAATGAATGAATTAATTAAATCAATTAATTCATATTATTCACCCACTTTCTGATTGAGCAAATTACGATTGTTGATTGAGTAATCTAATTTGTTAACTAATCAATCTAGGTTTTTAATTGAGCAATCTAAGTTGTTAACTAATCAATCTAATTCCTAACTAAGCCATCAAATTCCTAACTAAGCCATCTAGATCCTGACTGATCAATCTAAAATCTTGACTGATCAATCTAATCCCTGACTAGTCAATGTATTTCTCAATCACCCAAATTGTGCAATCAACTTTGCACAGTATTCTCATGTCTAAATCCTCTCAACACACTTCGACCGTTGATTTGGATATTCTTCAACACGATCCTGATCGTCCATTTTAAATCTCATTTTCTATATAACAAACCCCTTTCCTCACAAATAAGGATCGAAGAATCAACATCATTTGCACAATGAAGTACTACTGACATTCACAACCACCATTGTTAGTGCTTCAACCTCATTTCTTCGATCAACCAACCAAGGTAGTCACTCATCAAGCTTTTGCACACGAACTTTGGAGGCTTCACGGTGATAAGAACAAACCAACATCAGGTGAATACACTTCACTACGAGATGGTAACACTATGTTATTCTTGTACATTCAGTTCTATAATTATAGATTCTTTAATGAATGCTCAAATAACTTAGTTTCATTTCATATGTGTAGGATTAGATCTTAGATTAATATGTTTGATCTTAGTTTAGATCCTTAGTTTGGAATGTTTGATCTCACTTTCGGTCTAATGTTCTCCCCCTCACACAAATATATATGCATGCACACATTTATATGAATGTACGTTCATAACAATTTTTATACATACTTGTCTCTTTCAAGTTGCAAGGTGGGATGTTAGAACATAACAACCTCGACTTTGATCTTAGATTGTGGCCCCATGCCAAAGATTAAGATTTTTTAATTAAAATAACATTAGTATGGCATTCCCATTTATAAGGATGGGAAATCCTAATTTTATGCATTATTTATTCTAAAATAATGAAGTGGGAAAGGTGGGAGGGGGGTTCAGATATAAACATGACTACTATGCAAGTTGAAAATTTAAAGATTGCTTGAATTTACTGTTGTTGGTCATTATCATGGTCTCAAACAGAGAGACCTTCCAAAACTATTAATAACGCTTTATGTATGTGCCCCTAACAAAGACCTAAATGGGTGGAATCTTCCAAAATGAGGTTGAAAGTCCAAATGCCCTTAAACTATCCAAGTGTACTAGAAACAATGCTTTAACCTGTTATCAATGATTGGTAAGGTTGGTCAACTTGGGTTTACTCCCTAGCATGGTCATGGAGTCAAAACCTAGGTGGTAAAAAACTTGAGCAATTTGTATAAAATTAAAATGAAAAAGTCAGTCAGGGATGAGTGTAAGTTGATCTTGATGTCCAAACAACTAAGAATAAGTTTGGTCTTTAAATTAAAATCAAAATCACCAATGAGTCTCTTCAATGCTACAAATCCTATTTTTTCTGTTGTGCATGCTATCAAACATAAAAGTAAATATTAGAAATGAGTGAGGGAATTTTGAAGCTTAAGTCTATTTTCTTGTTAATTCCACATTTTTAGTTGATTAACATCTTCAAACATGATAAAAGGGCGGATTGTTCCAAGAAAAGAAATTGGAAAATTGGGATCTTTCTAGGTTAATATTATATACAAAATTAACAACATATGGAGCTTCTCGGAGCTGACAAGAAATTATAACTTGCTTTAAATCAAGAAATGCAGCTAAATTTACTAAGATTGGAATTGAAACTGCACACTTCTCCAACCTAGAAACACTCCTTTATAGAAAGCTAGGCATCAACTCCAAATTCTTCCCTGCAACAACCATTAAAAATTTAAGCCATAATTTCTTAATAAAGCATAAATAAACCCGAAGAAAAGAACTGACTGCTATTTAATTTATCTAGCTCAATCAGAATAGATCATCTAAGTCTAGAATAGGACACAAATACCTCTCACCAATAAACCAATATAAATCATTTTCTCTTGCCATTGCATGCAAATATTGTAGTTGTTGGTTTCTTTGATTTGATTTTCAAATTGTCCAAGGTGAAATATAAAGGGTTCCAATTTTTTTGACCACGTTGAGTCGAGTAAAAGATGCCATTTTCATTTTCCCTTTCCATCTGCCGCTATAATCATCACTATGATAATGGAATCGCATAAATCGCCTTTATCGACCAATTAAATTTCAAAAAATTTATTTCCGAAATATGTTTTGTTATATATTTTATATGTTTACTTTAACAATATACAAATATTTGTCAAATAGAAAAAGAGAAGTTAAATTCTCATTTGTTAGAAACAAAATTATTAATAACTAGTTAAGAAACATGCCTCACCTATAGTTCCCTTCATAGGAACTAACAAGTGCCATGTAGTGGCTAGTACTTATCTTTATAATATTGTAATTATAGTTTTGTAGGGTTGAAAAAAATTAAATGTAAGTTTTATTAATGTGAATAAAATTAAATATAAGTTTTGTTAATTATAGTGTTTTAATTTTGTTAATTAGTTCTTTGCATGTCTATATTGTAGGATATTGCATGTCTATATTTTTAACTTAATGGAACACAAATGTAGCTATTTGTTCACATTTTTATTATTATAATTATTTAATGTATTATAAAAAGTTAAAACATAAATATGCAATTATAATTATTTTTAATAATTTAATTTATAAAACATATCAATAAATGTCAATTTTATTGTACTTTTATTTAGTGAAGTTCATAATTAATTATTTTATTTACTAGTATAATTGTATATTTAAGATTTATAAAATAATATTATTTAAAAATATTATAAAACATTTAATAAATGTTTAAAAAATAAATTTATGAATTATTATTAAATAATTTTATTATAAAAATTATATTTTTTTAATAGTTTAAATTTTTATATTAATAATATTAATAAAACATAAATACTTCCTAAAAATAATATCAATAATATATTAATAAAAAATCAAAACACAAATTTTTACATAATCATTATATAAAATATAACACATTAATATTAATAACTATTAAAATTATATAAATAATATAATAATCATTATAATGTAAATTTTAGGATATTGCATTTAATAAAAAAAATAGTTACACATGTATATTTTAGCTTATGGGACAAAATTGTTGCATATTCTAGCTTATGGGACTATTCTAGCCTGATGGGACAAAATGACTGCATGTTTATATTCTAACTTGATGGAACATATTTAAAGTCTTTATATTTATAATAATTATTTAATATATTATAAAGTAATAGAACATAAATATGCAATAAGGTGATTCATAATAATGATAAGGTATAAATTTAAAATATTAATTTTTAAAATTAAAATTAAATTAATAATTTTTTGTCAAATCTTTTGAACTATTATTTTTTACTAAAACATTTCTTAATATTATTTATAAAAAAGACAAAATAATAATTCATCTTTATATTTCCATAAAATCCATCATAACACAATTTTTTTTAGAAAATAATATTTTAATTAAATAAATTAAATTTTATTTGAAGAAAATAATTTTTTATTTGATTAAAAACAATTTATTAATAACTAATTAATCAAGAAAACAAAAAAAAAAAACATTATCTCACAACAAGTACTAAAAAGACAAGACTATCAGTATTCACTATGAGGGCAATTTAAAAGACTGACAACTTGCATGAGTTATTTGAGGAAGAAAAGATCAGCAAGACAACTAATTTTTGATCAAAATTTATAGCAAAAGATCTGAAAATCTCTTAACTTTTTGACCCTTTCTTACACTGTTTGATCTCGTGAACGTCATTAAAATCTCATTCATTCATTCATCTTTGTCATTCGAAAGTTTGACAGCTTAATCAAGGTTCCCACTTGTAGCTGATATCCACCGCCGCCGGTACTTAACAGTCCACTCTCCCAACGACCATTCAATTCCCTCCACAAAACAATATTGTTCGATGACATTCTTCTAGTACTCAAACTACAGTTTGATAATGACTTCTCGCAAGCCGCTGTTGGTTCCAGGTTAATAAGTCCTGAGGCATTGGGGGCTCGAGGGATGGGTTAGTTGCGATATGGCAGATCCTTATGCCATGGCGTTGGGAACTTCATTATCTGTTTCGTCTGTAGTTTCCATAACATTGTTCATCTCTTTGCTCTGTGTTTGCATTGTTATTGGTCACCTTTTGGAGGAGAATAGATGGATGAATGAGTCAATTACAGCTCTTGTTATTGTAAGTATTCTCAGTTTTTGTTAAGACCGTGGTCATGCATTTCTGAGATGAACTGAGAGGGAATGCGGACTTACATATGGGTGTACTACAGGGCATCATCACTGGAGTGATTCTGTTGGCAATCAGCAAAGGTAAGAGTTCTCATATTCTGGTGTTCAACGAGGAGCTCTTCTTCATCTACCTTCTTCCACCAATCATTTTCAATGCTGGGTAAGTTTTGATGATGACTGAATTTTTTTAATTTGTTTTCAGTTACCATATCTAACATGACAAGTGCAGTAAATTTTAGAATCATTAGCGAAAATTTAAGTCTCAAACAGGGTATGTACTTGTTAAAAAAATCCTTGCCATTATATATATCCAGGATGAACTATAGCATAATTGCCTTTAAAACAGGCTAATTTTGGCACAGTAGTACATTTTCTGATATCTATTCTGAAATCTGGAATCATTATTACACGACTGTTATGGAAAGAAATGATTTTTCCGAACTTGAGTTTCTTTTGGATTTGCATATTCAATTTTTGTAAGATGGAAAAGAATTAGAATGAGAGGTCAAAAAGAGAATGGTCACAAAATGGACGAGCTGAAATTAATTTATTTCTTATACGAAAATCGATGTTACCAGAAACGGAAACGGAATCCAAAGGTTATGGAGATAAACATTTTTGGTGTGCTGTATATTTTGTATACATATGCAGAACTTTTCATTATATTTTGGCATCTTGTATTAACATGTCAGAAATTAACATAATCTGGTCTGGTTTCTGAGGCTAAAGAATTTGCAGGCCATCCTCATTGACACTGGAGCGAGTCCAGACATTTGACAAAACGTGACATACTTCTTTTGATATCTAAAATTTACAGAGTTATAAAGGCAATTGCATTTTGTATACCTGCTCGTTAGCAATGCTACATACAGACACTTTTTACAAACTGAAAGAAACACCAAATACAAACCGAGAGAGCAAAGATGGAAACTCAGAGAAGACAGTGAAACATGGGATCTGAAGCATATCCATGACCAGAACAGAGACATTTGTCATCGCAACAGTCCTTAGCAGATTGATAGAAGCTAGTGCACGTGGAACAAATGTGCTGCTGAAGCTCAACTGTATCCCCAAGGGTTGGTTCTGCACAGAAGCAGACTCTCATCAGCATTGAGATGAGCTTAAACCCATCATTCTGACCACAGTGTTCAGAATGTGGCTAGTAAGACAATTATCCATCTGCTCTATAGATTCTCAGATAAAAGATTACAAACATTCTTCTATGTTTCAAGCAATAGATTCAAATCCGAAATTGACATATAACTGCATAGTAGATTTCTGATGGGACGAGCTATAGTAGTGTTTGAAGAAGCAGTTAAGGGCAGGAGCTGCCCCCAAGCTCTCATGTACATTATTAGCAACATCTTTCCAAGTACTGTCTGCATCACCAAATCCATTAATCACTGGGATTTTAAGCCAATTTGACGCTCCACCACCAGGCATATTTGGTCAGGCAGAAAGGCTGTCAAATAATTGTCACTAACAATGAAGCCACCATGCCTGTAATGCTGTAATTTCCATAAATAGCTCATAATACCTTTTTTTCTATCATTAAAATTGGAAAATATTACATCAATAATCATTTCTAATCCCCATGCAATTTAGATAACTTCAATTAGCACTACCAAGTAGTCGACAATCCTAGATTTTGACTCCAATATTAAATTCAGCTGATCGCGTCAATTAGTCTAAGCCATAAATCAATTTCCAAAATAGGCATCCTTTAATCAGTCAACATAGAAAAACCGAAGTAGTAATTCATAAGATTTCACATTATCATCAAATCAATATACTTGTTAACTCACTAAGTAATTTACAATCTAAATAGGTAGAGGGATGTTCCAAAGTCGTTTACATATGATGGCAGTGTCTCCCATGTAATCATCCATACCCAACTATGCAGCACTTTCTCTACCATTTCCCATCATCCTTGTTAACGAACAAGTTGTCATTCTTAAGTTTATTCAAATGTACTATGCAACTGCCAATATACCTGTAATAACCCACCCTGATTTGGGTTATTTGAATTTTGCCAACAATACAGATAATATAGATTTTTGCAAAAGAACAATTCCAAACAAATGCAAGAGACAAATAACCAGAATCATTTATTAATGCTTTAGGAAATACATAAAATCCATACACGACATCAACAACATAAATCTCAGATCTGGGAATGCTTGATCAGCAGCTGTGAATATCAACAATCTTCAACCTTGTACCCTAAAAACTCTGTAAACCCCTGAACGATTATCTGATGAAGCTCTGTAATAATCTCTGTGTGAGAGTATCTCTCAGAATTCCCTTGGGCAATCTTCCACACCTGTAGACATTGTCTTATTCGAGGGTTATCATTCTCAGAACAACTTGAAATGCCATGCCTGCAAACCTTGTTACTCAGCTCTCTTCAATTTGCAAATAATAACTTGAATAATGAAAAGTGACTTCTCTTTGTTCTTTTAGTCACCTCCAAACCCTACGCCCCTCTTGGCAATTAACTTTATTAAATTAATAAAGTAATTCTTTTCAAAAACCAACGCCTCATTTGGCCTCTTTAAATCTTTTAATTAAATTCACTTTTTGAAACATGTGCCATTTAATGAAATAATAATAAAGTAACTTAAAATATATCATTTTAATTAAAGTTACTTTATTCACCTTATAATTCCATATTATAAAGTACTTTATTAAAAGTAACTTTATAACATTAAATCATAAAGTCACTTTAATGACTTTAATGATTTAATTACTCATGGCAATGATCTAGCAATAACCTCCTATGAGAGTGTCCTGACACAAATACCAATTGTAGGCATGCCGCCATTGAACCTAATAGCAATTACTGTAAATAGCAAGTGTGAACGAAGAACTGTTGAACTGCCTTTGTAAGGCCTACCAAGAAAAATACTCGATCACTAAGCTGAAGATGCCGGAATGAAACACATCAAGCCTACTGAAGTCTTTGAATACCCTCCAACGGCCCCCCTACACATCTCGCTAGCCTATGAAAACCAAATAGCAGGCTAACCACTGCTTTGATACAAATCCCGGAAAAAAGGGGACATTACAATACCATCCAATTGTTACCTATAATTTTAGCTCAAGAAAGTCTTAAAAATAGTGGGTTAACTCCCAGGTTGGTTCGCTTATTCATATTTATCATCCAATTCATTTTTTACTCCTCTTAAGGATTAAGGTAACTATGACTTATGATGCAAGGTATTCCATAACATAAAAGTTTAACTCTCCTTTTTGGATAGTTCAGTGATTCCTATCACATTTTACTAGTCAAACTGCCATATCAATCTGACTCTCATAAGTACAATATGTCGGTACAGTTCCACATCTTTTATATTACTGAAAAGTAAGATCGTAAACATATACTCTTCACAGATATCTGATGTTTCCAAAGCATGCAAAATATGATTAAGATCTAAGCCTGATACATTGTATATTCCCTCTTACCATTGATTCCAAAAGTAACCTCAATTAGGTTCCTATTACTTATTAAATCCCCAGGAAACTATTTTCTCAAGCATGTGCAGTCAGGTAATGAGATAAATCAGATCTTGTTGAACATCTACTCCATATTGCAAGATCAACAAACTTAAAGGAGTTTAATAATGGTTATATTTCTTGGTCTTTAATTTACCCTAAAGGATCTATATCCATCACTTTCTTTTCATGTAGTAAGTAGAATATCATGGTTAACAAGGTGTCATTTGGACAAGTAGAAGTGCCCCATTCACTTGATAGTATCAACAATACTAGCTCCTATGTAATTGCACTCCATGGTGTCAAAGCAAGGTACCAATCCTCTAGGCAAAGTACATTATCATGTCCTTTTCTTTATTTTATCTTTTTCTTATATGAAATTCCAATGTCATTTCAAACTAATTAGTTACAATCCTAATCTTAAAATATTACAATGTTCTTATCACTATATCATAGGCAATAAGCATAATACAATGTTTAAGGATGGTAATTGCTAGAAGGTCAAGCGAGATACCAACTTAGGACCTTCGTCATAGTATTGCTGCAATGCAAGAAACATCAATGGAGGCATACCTTACAACTCATTGTCAAAATGCCAATGAGTCACCTTTTAGGCCATTTCTATATCTATATTGCATGTTTGAAACTTGTTTCAACTTCATACTCTAGCAAAAAGTAAATCACAATTCTATGAAGTTTCCATCAACATACCTAATGGTATAGTCAAGATGCAATTATTATGTCCTTAGTCTATTAGATGTATTGGGTTATTGAAATATTCTCTTTCAATTTTTTCTTGTTTTTTAGTGAACATTTACAACATAATCAATCACCTGTTAAGGTTAGCATAACCCAAAACGTACATGAAAGAACTCTAACCAAGAATGCGCCCTACAAACCACTTAAGGAGGAGGGGCGGGCATATGGTCAGAGGATCCCTAGGATCTACTGAATCAAAGAGTACGAGGTTACACTGAAAGAGAGATATTAAACTCGATACCAAGAATGTGCACTCAAGATCCTTTGACAGGCGAGGTGCTAACATAAAGTAGAGTACTACTGTTGAATTGAAATGAGACAAGGTGGATAACCAGCCAAAGAACTTTCCACGCTTCCACCAAACAGTGAGGGGAAAAAGATTACAAAATTAATACTTCTTCTGCTGTGGCAGGCATCCACTGAAGAGTGGGGATTCACCACTTGAAAGTGGGCATGAAAGAGATTACAAATCAGATTATCCACACTGGCGGTATACCATCCAGGGGTGCTTAATGTGAAGTTATTAAGATAATGCAGCAATAATAAAACTGAAACAGTACTACTGTTAACAATTTTTACAAAATAAAGAGAGCTGCAAATTACAAGGATTTTCCAATCATTTCAAGCACCAAAATATAGAGTGTTTACAATTCATATCATAATGAGAATTGATGAAGAAAGATAGAAGGAGCAAACTGAAATAATGCTGTTTTAGAAATCTGCAATTCTGGAAATGAGTTATCAGCAACTGCAGAAATAATCAAATGCTTATAACTTAAGCAATATACCTTCGAATTGCGTGAAATTGAATGCAAAGCACCTCTAGAGGATAGGCACCCATGTCATGATGAAGAAATAGCACCAAAAAGCCTTCATTATTTAATTGGCACAATTCCCAATGCCTTCCAAATGGTACGACCCTTGAGAGGGGTGATTTTGCCACATAAAATCATACACTCAAAATTAAAATCTGAAACTTGCTAGAAATGGTCGCCAAGACCTTAGGAATGATTTGATCAAATGCCCAGAACAAAACTAAATTCATACACTCAGCTGTGAATAAATTCGACTTTCAGCTGTGTGCAAACAGCAATTGCAAAATTGGTAAAACACTCCAAAATTCATCTTTGAGCTCTATCTGCTAGTCTGATTTGAGAAGCAACAATAATTCAATTAGGTGTTATCTTGCAAACACGAAATTGAGAATGGTACTAGGAGGTCAGCATTCCTCGAAGTGCAAAATGAATAGTCATTTCGACAGCATAAGTTTGGCATAATATGAGATACCTAAATGCTGGAGCAAGGCCACACTTTTAAAGAAAGAGGGATGACTGTTCAATCCCCTCAGATGGTACGCCAAAAGCCATCTCACATTTCTTTTTCAAAAAAAGATATAATTCTCTCAAAAAGGCGTCCCACTTGAGACAAGGGAGAATTAATTAAAACATTTTAAATTCCTTCATGAAGCGCCACCCTTCAAGTCCCTCTTTTAACACAACTTAAAGTTAACATCTTAGGCCAAGGGGTCAACTGAAAATTAGAACAATTTGCCTTTTAATGAAGAATTTCATTAAGTAATATTTAAAAAGGCCAAAGCTTAATTTTGAATAACTGCTCCCGAGGACATGATGAACTGAAGGCTGACAACTGCTGATTGCTAAAAATAGTATTTACTATAAATAGTAAATATTGAGGAAAGACCACAAAACCTCCAAAACGGGAAACCCTGATTTGCACATTTGAGTAGCCTATGGATTTCCAGAAATAGGCTAAAACTAAATGAAGAGCATAGGGCAAAAATGGGGACATTACAGTCTGCCCTTCCCAAAATTGCTTGTCCTCAAGCAATGTCACAACACTACAAACTGATCCCACCAAATCAAATAGGATCCTGGGGTCCCATGTCCATCTCTGAAAAGTCCCACCATGTTGATGCTACTCTACTTTGGTCATACAAATGTAGTCATTGCACCAAAACAACACAAACCATTCTTGCAACCTCCAAGAGATAACATGCCTGAAATTAAAACTGAACAACATGGAAGGATTTGAATCGAAATCAAGCAGGGTCTCATACCCAATAAACTCTGAAGAATTGGCATTTGCAATGTCAATGTCAATCACCATTCTGAGAACAAAGAAGAATAATCTAAACAACTCAAAAATATTCTCATCAAAATAACTCCTCAAAGCGTCAAACCGAATCAAAACAACAATTGTGACTTCTTCATAGCTATTTGCAAAGGAAAAAACAACTCTTTGCAAAGTCATGGCAGCTGCATCCTCAAAGCTCCTCAAGGATGTATAATGCCTCAACAAATAGAAGGAAAATCTGTAAAATGTTTATGCTTTAATTGTGATAGAAAATATTGTATGGGGCATGATTGTGCAAAAAAGATACTATTCCATATTGAAGGAGCACTAAAGGAGGAATAGGAGTCTTATGAAACTTCCTACAAAATGTTCAAGGATGAGCCTTTTCTTGCATGCTTCATCATGTCTGTCTACCAAAGTATTGCATGTATGAGCTAAATGTCATGATTTGAGTCGTAATGTCTTTATAACCCTAGGTCAGTCTGAAAGATACCGAACCAATTTTTTCACTTTTTCGATTACAGCAAGTTAAACAATACACAATTGTTAGGGTTAGCACTAAACCAAACGATGTGGAATTCAACTCTACCCAAGAATGTACACCAGGATCCCGAGTTGGGCAAGGTGTGAACATATGGTCAGAGGATCTCAAAGCAACACTTGATAAAGGAACTTTAACCAAGAACGCGTTGGAGGACGACGAGCATATGGTCAAAGGGTTTTAATACAATGCTGATATAAAAAACTCTAACCAAGAATGCGTCGGAGAACGACGAGCATGTGGTCAGAGGATCCCTACCAACTATTATGTTGAAATAGCTCGACGTCAAGAATGTGCTCTCCAAACCGTGATGGAGTTGGAGCTACCATATGACGAAGGTGCTAAATATTAAGATAAGATATAAAATGAAGAAGCAAGATTGCTAATAGTACTACTGTTCAGCTTACAATATTTAGAGATTGCCTGTCAATAATCATAGAATAATGAAAGACTAATGGTGCTGCAATAAGTAAATAGTCTCCCCAAAGATCTCAACGACTTCCCACCCAAACCCAACTCAAACGATTGATATTACGCAAACTGATAAGACTGACCAGCAACTTGACAGACATAACCAGCAAGATAGAAACCTCCTACTTATCAATTGATGAGCTAAAGGGGGTCTATAATGAATGGTTCATAAGGCATAACACTTGCTGAAGGTTTTGCAAATGGGTAGCAAGCTAAGTGGGCTTAACCTTGGGGGAAACTCCGTGGTTAAGCACGCTTGAGCTGGAGCAGTACTGGGATGGGTGACCTCCCGGGATGGACCGATGCTTCACCTCTGTGAGCATCACCTAGATGCAATGAGTGCTAAGTGGACCATTCATTATCATGAGAGATGGGTTCTTGTGAACCACTACTCATGAATCATGGGTCAATGAGTTTGACTCGAAAACTGCACGGTTGAATCCTGATAGCAATATCATAACATAGAATCCTACCAAAATGCTCATATCTCACTCATCGCTCAACCAAATGACCTCAAATCTGATGCAATGAACTCCTATGCCAAAGGCGACCAAGCTGCATACCAAAGACCACACTTAAACCCACGTATTTATTTAGCACGCTTCCCAATGCACTTCAAAGAGGGGCGGCCTGGCAAGAAGGGCGAATTTCTTATTTAAAATAAAGTTCTTCATAATAAAATCTGCAAATTGACACAAGGGGGCGCCCAACATAGACAAAAGGAAATACTCAATACCCAGAACGATTCTTTTTGTATTATTTGACTTATGAATGAAAACGACATGCAGCTACACTGAAACAGCAACTCCAGAATCTGATATAAAATGCTGAAAATCAGAACTACAAGCAAATAATTGCAACAAGCAAACCTCACTACAAATTCTCTCACAAACTAACTAAGTTCTCCACTAGACACTATCTCTCAAGCATGAAGTCGAGCCAAGGCTAGGAGGCATTCATTCCTCAAAGTAGTCCCAGAGCCATTCTGGCAGCATAACAATATTCTAGACATAAGATGACAAAAAGAAGAGCCCAGACCTCCTTTTATAATTTGTGAAGACCTCTCCGGAAGCTTCTAGAAACCCTAATCCTTTTCCCTCCAAGAATGGCGTCCTTTTTCCTCAAGCTTTGTTTGACCTTTTATTTCAATTCATCTCTTCAATATAGGCGTCCCACTTAAAGTCTCAATTTTGACTTTAATAAATATAATATTATCTCCATGAGGCGCCACCCCTTAAGGACCACCTTTTAACACAACATTAAGTTATGAGACTAGGCCAAGGGGGTATCATAACATTAAAATATAACATTGATTTAAAGAAATGAACTCATCTCTCCAAAATGCATCCCAATGCCAAAATTGAACAAACCAACCGAGTGGATTGAAGAGGAAAGTCAACTGTGCCGAGAATGACAGGACCATTGCCAAAAATAGAATTTACTAAAAATAGTAAATTCCTGAAGGTGCTCGGAATGTCAAGAAAAACACATCACTGCGAAGCTCTCTGAAAACTCAGAAAGAATCCGCCATCCAATTATCAATTCACGAGCAATGGCAACCCTCAAAACATGAAACCCTAATTTCACCTTTCGAGTAGCCTACGGGTCTCCGGAATAGGCCAACGGTCAACAGAAAAGATCATGCTCGAGAAGGGGACATTACAGTTCGCCCTCCCCAAGATTGCTTGTCCTCAAGCAATCGCAAACCTGGATGCTGCAGAATCTCATCATTCTCCCAAGTCGCATCCTCCATAGGCAAGTTCTTCCACTTCACCAAGTATTCTTTGATTGTCCTATTTCTCAAAGGACGCTCTCTGGAATCAAGAATCTCTTCTGGAATCAAAACTAACTGTCCTTCTTCATCCAGAGGTGGCAACTGTGATGAAGCAACAACATTGTGTCCAAGTGCCTTCTTGAGGCGAGACACGTGGAAGACATTGTGTACTTTGCTACTCGAGGGTAGCTCCAACTCATAAGCTACTGCTCCCACCTTTCTGATAACCTTGAACGGCCTATAGAAACGAGGTTTGAGCTTCTCAGCTCCACTCTTCTTGAGTGTAGACTGTCTGTAAGGTTGTAGTCGAAGATAGACCATATCTCCAACCTCAAAAGAGCGCTCAACACGTCGCTGATCAGCGTACATCTTCTGCTGATTCTGTGCAATCTGAAGATTGTTCTTCAAGGATTTCATGATATCTTGACTCTGCTGCAACAAATCCTTGGCTTGAGGGGCTTTGCTATCACCAAACACCAAATCAGCAAAGCTAGGAGCTTCATAACTGTAAAGAGCCAAGAAAGGTGACATCCTTATTGACATGTGGAAAGTAGAATTATAACAGTACTCTCCTATGTGAAGCCATTTCACCCATACTCTTTGCCGCTCTGAAACATAGTTTCTCAAATAGCCTTCCAACCACTTGTTCACTATCTCAGTTTGTCCATCGGTTTGGGGGTGATAACTAGTGCTTGGAGTAAGCACTGTACCACTCATTCTAAAGACCTCTTGCCAAAAAGTGCTTAGGAACTTGCTGTCCCTATCACTCACAATGTTTTTTGGAAACCCATGTAACCTAAACACCTCATGAAAAAACAGATCTGCAACTTGGGCTACTGAAAAAGAGCTGGTAATGGTGAAGAAGTGAGCAAATTTTGTTAGTCTGTCTACTACAACATAGATACAGTCTTTTCCTTGGACCTTGGGCACCCCCGTGATGAAGTCCATCGATATGCTCTCCCATTTTTGATTGGGAATGGGGAGAGGTTGCAGCAGACCAGCAGGTAGGGTATGCTCATTCTTACTCATTTGACAAGTAGGACACTCCTGAATGTAGCGTTGAACTTCCCCTTTCAGCCCTTCCCAAGAAAATTTTTCCCGAATCTGCCTATATGTCTTGAAGAACCCTTGATGACCAGCAAGTGGAATGTCATGAAATGTCAATAAAATCTTCTTTTTGAGCTTAGAATCAGCCACCAAAAAGATTCTACCCTTGTAGTGTATCAGCCCTTCAACCACTTTGTACCGTTCGTCATGAAAAGTTCCCTCAATGATGCTGGTCGCAAACTGACTTTTGGCATAATCAGCAAGCAACATGTCCTTCCAATCAGCAATAAGCTCACATAATGAGTTCAAATGAGGTCTCCTAGATAGAGCATCGGCCACAATATTGTTTTTACCTTTGACATATTCAATGTCAAAATCGTAAGCTTGAAGCTTACTCACCCATTTTTGTTGTCTCTCATTCAAATCTTTCTGATGCATGAAGTGCTTGAGACTATTATGATCAGTCTTGACCACAAACTTGCTCCCCACCAGATACTGTCTGAACTTAGCTAATTCATGCATAATGGCAAGCATTTCCTTGTCGTAGATGGAGTAGGTCCTTTCAACACCTCTTAATTTTCTGCTCTCAAACACAATGGGATGTTTGTCTTGCATCAAAACAGCCCCGACTCCTTCACCGGATGCATCACACTGTAGTTCGAACGGCTTGGAAAAGTCTGGAATAGCTAAAATCGGACAAGAGCTCATGATCCTCTTAAACTTATCAAAAGTAGTTTGGGCCTTTTCTGACCAACAAAAAGCCCCTTTTTTCGTGAGGTCAGTAAGAGGAGCAGCATTCTGCGAGTAGCCCTTCACAAATCTTCTGTAGAATCCACAAAGACCCAAGAATCCTTTCAACTGAGTCAAATTCTCAGGAGGTGGCCAATCAACCATTGCTTTGATCTTTTCAGGATCAACCCTAACTCCTTTAGCACTGATTATATGACCAAGGTAAAGTAGCTCCTTCATACCAAATTCACATTTGGATTCCTTGGCAAACAAACTCTCTGATTCTAGGATGCTAAGCACTTCCTCCAAGTGCTTGAGATGTTCTTGCCATGTCTTGCTGAAGATTAGAATGTCATCAAAAAATATCAATACACACTTCCTCAACTGCTTCTGAAAGACTCTGTTCATACAAGACTGGAAGGTAGCGGGAGCATTAGTCAACCCAAAAGGCATGACTAGAAACTCGAAGTGGCCATAGTGGCATCTAAATGCTGTCTTCTCAACATCAGATCCTCTCATCCGAATTTGGTAGTAGCCTGATCTCAAAGCGATCTTTGAAAAGAACTTGGCTCCATGTAGCTCATCAATGAGCTCATCTATCCTCGGAATGGGGTATCAATTTTTGATGGTGCTTTGATTCAAAGCATGATAGTCCACGCACATGTGGATGGTACCATCGTTCTTCTTCACAAGAACAACTGCTGAAGCGAAGGGACTCTTGCTTGGACGAATGAAGCCCATCTCCAAGAGTTCCTGAATGTTTCTCTCAATCTCGTCCTTCTGCTTCTTAGGGTACCGATAGGGAGTTGTAATAATAGGTTTAGCTCCTTCCTTGAGCTCTATGACATGCTCCGAACCCCATTCAGGAGGTGGTCCAGGAGGTAAATCAGCAAACACCTTGCTCTTCTTTGTGAGTAAAGACTGAATATCAGGGGGATAGTCTCTCTTTGTTTCAATCGGACTAGCAGGAAGAATCATACATTCTGCAACCCACTCAACTTGATCATTATGAATCAGCCTTGCCATTCTCTTGAATGACACAATCCAAGGACCACCACTGGACATTCCTCTTAGCACTATATTCTTCCCATCGGATTGAAACTTGAGCTCCATGGTTTGCAGATTTAGAGAGATCTCTCCGAGTGAACGCAGCCATTGAATGCCTAGAACGACATCCATATCTCCAGTGCTGACCACATAGAAGTCGTCCTTGACTTCATAGTTTCCCAATTGCATAGTCATGTTTGAGATCTTCTTGGTGCATGAGATGTGAAACCCATCAGCAACCATAACCTTGAAGCCTTCAAACTCTTCTGTTTGCAGCCCCTTCTTTGCCACCACAACTTCATCAATGAAGTTATGCGTTGCTCTAGTGTCAATCAAAGCAACTATTCGCTGCCCCTTAATCATCCCTCAAACTTTGAAGGATTCATTCTTTTGAAAGCTCGAAAGTTGAGCCAAAGTACCTCCACTTCCCTTTTCATCTTCGGACTCTTCTGGAGCTCTTTCCCTTTCACTGTCATCAAAATCAGACTGCTATTCTGAAGAATCAGAATTACTTTCTTCAGCTGAATAGTATTCAATTTGATGAAATTTGCCCCCTTTTGGGCAAACATGGTCTTGGGACCATTTTTCTCTACATCGGAAACATAACCCCTTTCTTCTGAGTTCGTTAAGTGTTTCTGGATCCAATCTTGTAACTTGAGGTTTATGCTGTTGGAACTCCTTATGAGAAGGTCTTTTTCCTTTATCCCTTTTGTGAAATGATGGCTTGGGTTGAAACTTTGCTTTAGGAGCAGTCCACTCCATGTTTCTTGCTTTCTTCAGTGCCTCCTGTAGGGAGGGTGGATCAAAAGCTTTAATCCAACCCTTGAGTGGTTCCATCAATCCTTCACTGAACAGGATCACCAAACGCCTCTCAGTGACTCCTGTGACCATGACTGAGAGTCTCTGAAACTCAGCTATGTAGGCATCAATAGTGCCATGTTGCCTAAGTTGTGCCAAATCTCGGAAATGCACTTCCGGATCTTTTTTCTCAAATCTCTCTATGAGCCTATTGGTGAACTCATCATAGGTAGTGATAGGCCGATGACCCAAAGTGACTAGGCCGTGGTACCACCACTCGTGCGCACCCCATCTAGGTGTAGCGTAGCGAACTTAATCGCCTCTTCTTCCGCCATGGGTTTAAGAGCTAGATAGTTGTCTAACTTCTGTAGCCAAGCTCTGGCTGAACTGTTGTCACTCCCATCAAAATGTGGAAGCGTAACCTTGTTGACGGCATGATGCAACTCCCCATGTACTGCTATTCTTCTTGGTTCATAATGTCTTCCTTGTCCTCTATTCTTCCTTTTATGATCCAAAAAATCATTGTAAGACATATCCGCCTTAATTTCATCAGGGAGAGAATCATACTCAGTACGACCGAGTCTCAACTGTTCAACAAATGAAGCATTCTCTTCTGGATCCGGTTGAGGGTTCACCGGTGCCAAGAAGGTGGGTTTGAACGGTTTGGAAGAAATGTATGTGCTGTTTGAAGTAGGCTGAGCAGCATGTCCATTATGCTGGTTGGTGGCACTGTGTTCTCCCCTATGTCCTGGATTGTTCTGTGGAGTTGGGTTCTGACCCACTTTCCCCAACATGAGAGATACCATATCCAGTAAGGCATCCATCTTCCTCTCGAATCTCTTTCTTGGACTTGATGATCTTTCTCTTCCCTTCCCCCTATCATCTGTGTTACCACCCAATGTCCTCTCATTATCCTCCATTTCTTCTCCCGGAGAAGATTCCCAATTTGCTCTTAATACCTCTGAAGCTGTCTGACCTTCCGGAGCCTGATGCCACTGAAACTGATTGGTAGCCTTCTTGTATTCCCTTGCTACGTATCTCTGTTCTCTGTTACTCATAGAAGGTTTGTTTCACAGGATGGCAGGATGCATGGCTCTGATACCACTGAAAGATACTGAACCAATTTTTTCACTTTTTCGATTACAGCAAGTTAAGCAATACACAATCGTTAGGGTTAGCACTAAACCAAACAATGCGGAATTCAACTCTACCCAAGAATGTACACCAGGATCCCGAGTTGGGCAAGGTGTGAACATATGGTCAGAGGATCTCAAAGCAACACTTGATAAAGGAACTTTAACCAAGAATGCGCCGGAGGACGACGAGCATATGGTCAAAGGGTCTTAATACAATGCTGATATAAAGAACTCTAACCAAGAATGCGTCGGAGAACGACGAGCATGTGGTCAGAGGATCCCTACCAACTATTATGCTGAAATAGCTCGACGTCAAGAATGTGCTCTCCAAACTGTGATGGAGTTGGAGCTACCATATGACGGAGGTGCTTAATATTAAGATAAGATATAAAATGAAGAAGCAAGATTGCTGACAGTACTACTGTTCAGCTTACAATATTTAGAGATTGCCTGTGAATAATCATAGAATAATGAAAGACTAATGGTGCTGCAATAAGTAAATAGTCTCCCCAAAGATCTCAACGACTTACCACCCAAACCCAACTCAAACGACTGATATTATGCAAACTGATAAGACTAACCAGCAACTTGACAGACATAACCAACAACATAGAAACCTCCTACTTATCAATTGATGAGCTAAAGGGGGTCTATAATGAATGGTTCATAAGGAATAACACTTGCTGAAGGTTTTGCAAATGGGGTAGCAAGCTAAGTGGGCTTAACCTTGGGGGAAACTCCGTGGTTAAGCACGCTTGAGTTGGAGCAGTACTGGGATGGGTGACCTCCCGGGACGGACCGATGCTTCACCTCTGTGAGCATCACCTTGATGCAATGAGTGCTAAGTGGACCATTCATTATCATGAGAGATGGGTTCTTGTGAACCACTACTCATGAATCATGGGTCAATGAGTTTGACTTGAAAACTACACGGTTGAATCCTGATAGCAATATCATAACATAGAATCCTACCAAAATGCTCATATCTCACTCATCGCTCAACCAAATGACCTCAAATCTGATGCAATGAACTCCTATGCCAAAGGCGACCAAGCTGCATACCAAAGACCACACTTAAACCCACGTATTTATTTAGCACGCTTCCCAATGCACTTCAAAGAGGGGCGGCCTGGCAAGAAGGGCGAATTTCTTATTTAAAATAAAGTTCTTCATAATAAAATCTGCAAATTGACACAAGGGGGCGCCCAACATAGACAAAAGGAAATACTCAATACCTAGAACGATTCTTTTTGTATTATTTGACTTATGAATGAAAAAGACATGCAGCTACACTGAAACAACAACTCCAGAATCTGATATAAAATGCTGAAAATCAGAACTACAAGCAAATAATTGCAACAAGCAAACCTCACTACAAATTCTCTCACAAACTAACTAAGTTCTCCACTAGACGCTATCTCTCAAGCATGAAGTCGAGCCAAGGCTAGGAAGCATTCATTCCTCGAAGCAGTCCCAGAGCCATTCTGGCAGCATAACAATATTCTAGACATAAGATGACAAAAAGAAAAGCCCAGACCTCCTTTTATAATTTGTGAAGGCCTCTCCGGAAGCTTCTAGAAACCCTAATCCTTTTCCCTCCAAGAATGGCGTCCTTTTTCCTCAAGCTTTGTTTGACCTTTTATTTAGATTCATCTGTTCAATATAGGCATCCCACTTAAAGTCTCAATTTTGACTTTAATAAATATAATATTATCTCCATGAGGCGCCACCCCTTAAGGACCACCTTTTAACACAACATTAAGTTATGAGACTAGGCCAAGGGGGTATCATAACATTAAAATATAACATTGATTTAAAGAAATGAACTTATCCCTCCAAAATGCATCCCAAGGCCAAAATTGAACAAACCAACCGATTCGACTGAAGAGGAAAGTCAACTGTGCCGAGAATGACAGGACCACTGCCAAAAATAGAATTTACTAAAAATAGTAAATTCCTGAAGGTGCTCGGAATGTCAAGAAAAACGCATCACTGCGAAGCTCTCTGAAAACCCAGAAAGAATTCGCCATCCAATTATCCATTCACGAGCAATGGCAACCCTCAAAACACGAAACCCTAATTTCACCTTCCGAGTAGCCTACGGGTCTCCGGAATAGGCCAACGGTCAACAGAAAAGATCATGCTCGAGAAGGGGACATTACACAGTCCATGGGGAGTTTTGATATGATAGATGTCTTCATCCAAGTGAGAAATCTAAGTGCATGGAAAGTGATGAACTTCTGTTCATATGAAGTAAGCACAAGAGGAGCATGCTTCCAGGGGATCAAAGCTGACTTTAGTCTCACAAACAGTCAATAGAGGTCCCCTAAAGCCATTCTGTAAACATTTCAATTGTCAAGCATGAACTAAATCAGCGTCTACAAGACAATCAGCTAAGTGTTGGTGGCAAGAGCATAAAAATAAACGCCTAGTATACACTGAAGTGACAATGACTACATGTGGGCATGCCTAGGAGCAGTTTGCAGGGAGTCAAGTAACAAATATGATAAAGTCAGGTGCCTGAATGTGTTTGTATTTTGGACAGTCACCTAAGTGACAAGAGTTGCAAAAAGGAGGGTCTGATTGTCATTCAGGCAGCAAACCTGACTGAAAAGCATGCCTAAGTCATGTAATGACTTGTTTGGGTGGCAATGGTGAAGCAAGGATGCAGTTAGGGGTTAGTAAGCACCTGTTAAGCAGAACATACAGCAGGAAGGTGTGCCTGGGAAGGAAATCAGAGAGTTTAAGTAGCAACAATTACACATAGTTGTGGTTGCTAGGGTCTGATCTTTTTTTGAGTGACATGTATGGCAGAAACAAATGCCTGATTTGTGTTGTCAATGTTTTAAGTAACAAGGAAAGAGGATATGAGCGCCTAGAATAAAAAATACAAGGTTTAAAGGGACAAGGATTATATAATGGTGTGTTTGGTAGTCTATGAGTGCCTTTAAGTGACAAAGATGGATTAAAAGGGCGCGTGGATGAAGTTTTAAGTGACATCAATGATCAAAATGGGCACCTAGGAAATTTTAAGTGATGATACTGAAGGAAATAAGTGCCTGATTGCATCTTGACAGGTTTTTAAGTGACATCAATGAGTAGAAGGCACACTTGGATCCTAAAGTCCTTTGTTAATTGACACAAGTGACTATTAGATGTGCCTGCATGTATAAGATATTCTTTAAGTGGCACATACATGGGAAATGCATGCCTAAGCAGTCTAAGAGGAGTTTGGGTGAGAGGGTAAACATAAAAGGGAACCCAATCAGCAAGTCTAAGACATGTAAGTGAAAAATACACCTAAATCAGGCACTTATGTGTGTGAAATCAATCTTTTACTGACAACAACCACCAAAAGAAGTGCTTGCATGTCTTGCTAGCGACAAACATGTGGAAGAGATGCCTTGCAGTTAACGACAGCCTTTTAGTGATATGGTGGGCAGAGATAGGCAGGTCAAGGTAGAGATCCATCATGTTTTCATTGGTAGGACTGTACAAAAGTATCTTGATCAAAGATATGCCAAGGAATTCCAAGGGATTGAGCTCAATTGGTTAAACCATTGGGTTCTCATTGTGGAGACCCAAGTTCAAATCCTCACAGTGACATCTAATGTGGAATTCTAAGTTGTGACTCTTGGTCTTTCATTGTTGGCTTCTAGTATGGGTGTGGCTTCTAAGGGGAATTCTAAGGTGACTCTTGGTCTTCCATTATTGGTTTCTAGCGTAGTTGCTTGAGAGGAGTTAAGTATTAGTCTAATTGTAATGCTTGAATGGAGCTAAGTATTAGTCAAATGCTTGTATGAGTCATGTTTGTAAACTTTCCTCAATATAAAGAAGATATGCCAATGTTTGGTGGCAGAGATGCTTCTGAGAAGTGGCTGAGCTGGCTTGAGCAGGTTTACGGTTTGCTGAAGCAGAAAACAACAAGGTTTTGATCACCTCAAGCAGCAACATGCACGAACAAACTGTTCTACACTCTTCATCATATCCCCATCTTCAAGCATATATCACTTGTTAGAACAGTTATAACAGCAACTTAGAACAGTTATATATACCAGCAAAAGATGAAGGGCATTTTCAGAATGGATTTTGTGATATTTGTGAAGTTTCAGAGACTAGGGTTTTTCCGATTTGAAGACCACATTCCAGCTGTGTAGAGTTTTTGATTTTAGATGCAGATTTGTGGTTCTAGGGTTCTGCTGTTTTGAAGTTCATTTTCTGTCATTGTCAAATGCCTAGGGTTATAGTAAATAGCCAAGGGTTTCACTTGTTTATGGACTTGATAAAGCAGGTTATGTTTCCAGCAGATTTTCAAGCATCACCAATGACTTTCAGCCATGTACATGTGTTGCAGATTTATGACCTTTTCCCAAACATATGGCATTATATTTGAGTCATCAAGTTCATCTGGTGACATCATTGGCAAATTGGATGAGAAAGTTGTTAGTTGCTAGGTGGTTAGGGTTTTGGAATTCATCAGAGGATTTAACATGTTTTAGAGCAAGGAGCTCATTAGAATAGAGAAGGTTCATGCGCAAGATTGTTATTTTGGAGGTTCTATTATTGATTAGAGGGTTGAGGGCCTATTTTTGAGGTTGCTTTTAGTTACTGTTTATTTATTCTTTGTCTAGGATTAGTTTTTCTTTGAAGTTTTTTCTTTCCTTGTTTTTAGGACCTTTAAGTGTTTGTGGTTTAAAAAATGATTTTTAGGATAAAATAATATTATCTTAAATCCCAAAAATTGGGTATTCTTGCCACCTATAAATAAGTGCTTTGAGCACATGAATTCAAAACGATAGTTGACACTACACTTATTCTGCTAAAATATCATTCCATCATTTATTCTTGTGTCTATGCTTGTGATTTCATTAATTAAATTGAAATTGGAAAATAACATCAGGTTTTGTATTGAGGTTATCATTCATCTAGGTATATCTTTGCATGCAACTTAGCTAATAGTCCTTGGGGTTATGTGTTGTCTTGTGTTGAAGTTGTTATTCCTTGAAATCTATTTTGCATTTGATTATTGGTCTTTGATTTGGCCAATAGGAAGTGTCATTGTTTGTGTGTTTAGATTAGTTGCTTTCATCCAAAAGCTATTAAATCTTGCTTGTGAGACAATAGTTGTTACCAGTTTTGTGCTCATACTTGAGGCAAAGAGATAGTCAAGTAGTTGTTTCATTTATGCAACCCCCCAAAAATCATTGCATAATGTGAATAATTGTATATTTTTTCTATAGCTTAGTGTCTAGGGTTAATGTAGATTTTAGGGAGCTTCCCCTTATAGTTGGGAGAGAGGTTTTACCTCACACACTGCTTTGGTTTGAGTTATCTCAAAAGAGACAAATTAAAATGCTAACAAAGTTTGAGTCAATAGATGTATAGGAGAAATCATTTTTTGATCCACAACCAACTATTTCTTGCCATGCACTTTTGGGCATTAGCACTCCACAAGTCCTCTAGGTGGGTTTTTTGAAGAAACAAACGATAATAGTTTTAATTGATTTTGGCAAGATTCCAACTTCATCAACAAGTTGGTGGCACATTTGAGCTACTTAGTGTACCTAACTCTAGAATTTCAAGTAATGATTGTAGATGAAGCTACCATTAGTTGTTTAGGAAAGGGTCACAACAAAATGCAATGAGTGATTATTTGATGGATAGCCCTTATGTTTTCCATTCCCATGGGAGTAGATGTGGTATTGGGGTCCAAGGGCTTACATCTTTGGGCATGACAAAGATAAAAATATAAGAATTGATCATGTGATTTTGTTACTTTGGGGCTTGTAGGCAAAGTCTCCATAAATAGTTACTTCCCAACAAATACAAAAATGGCTCAAAAAAGGATCTTTTCACTAGAATCTCAATAATTACAAGCAACGCCACTTCTTGATCTCCAACATATCCTTGAAAAACACTTTTTGGTATTCAAAGATATGCCTAAGGGACTTCCTCCAACTAGGGATCATAATCATTCTATTGATGGGGTGTTTTGACACACTTTCTCAACACAGGCAACGCGTTGGTGCATTACCTCTCTTGAAAGGAGATATCTAACAAGTTGCTGAAAATCACCCCAAGGTCTCCCGGGTGTCAGGTCATGATTTGCATAGAATTTCTTAGTTGATGTTGATGTGATTTTTGCTGGTAAACACAGGGCAGACTTACGTGGACTAAGTTGGAGGAGAATTGGATCTGCGAATATAGTTCTTCAGATAGGAAATTATTGCACTTTTGTTGCAGGTTCAAACAACAGTCTGGAACTCCATTTCAGTTTTAAGTTTTGGCTTTAGAATGTGCAATGAACCTTAGCATAGGTCACTTCTAAAAAAAAGGAAAAAAGGCAAGGGAGAGAAAGAGTTCCTGAACCTGCAACTACCGATGAACAATGATCATGGAGGTTTCTGTTGTGGATAGTTTTCTTAAAATAGAATTTCACTTAATCAAAAATTTCACAATGCCAGGAAATCTATGCTATCTTCTAAGGACTGCAGATATTTCATCTTTCATTCGCCATATACACGTACGAACAAAGATAAAGTTTTAAGAGCAGCTATAAAATCAGAGTCCAGACTAACTTTACACAGCCATCCACCAGCAACAAATGACTAAAAGTATGGACAAGAAAAGCATACACACAGTAGGAATCTTCACAACCAAGGACAACATTACTAAATCTACCAAGGATAGCTAAAAGGAAACTAGAACAGCAAAGTAAATCAAACTAAAATCTTAACTTATGAGAGAAGAATCATGAAACATGAGAAGAAATCTAGAAATGCACCAAGATCAATGTATTTCTATTGCAATTTCTGCAGCATGTCTTTACAACAAATCAACTCCCTCTAAGTGAGAGGAGGAGATCCCTATTTATAGCTTTCGAAAAGAAAAATGAGTGGCCAAGATTTAATCTCATTGTGTGGCCAAGATTCACTTTACACCAGGTTCACCTACTCCCAAATATATTACATTTTTAAAATACACTTTGTCCATATCCCTGTTTTGTCTTCTAGTGGCAGCACTATAGCATTTTCGTCTTCTTGCTAATTGCTCTTTGCCACAGCTATTCCTTTAGGATTTCTTCATCAATAATATGGTTGCCCTCCTGCTTCTTCGAGGCTACATACTCCATGAATTTCAAAATCACCGACCGGAACTTGTCGATCTCAATGATGTCGGATCTCAGCACTTGGTAGCTCCATTCTTTGGAATTGTGTTGTCCTCAATTTTAGACATGGCAAAAATTGGAGCAACCTACCAAAAAATTTGGAGTTTTTCTCTCTAAAGCACGTTTTATGAGGTGTTGAGGTCAGAAAACTTTAGATTTCAATTGATGATCCCCTTGGGCATCCTTTCATCAGCTCCCCTTTCCGTTTTTGTAAAATTCTGAGTCATTTTTCTTGTCTTTTTGGTCAAATTCGGGTTTTTTAGGCAGCTCAGCAGAATAGGGAATTTTAAGTCTAAAAGCAAAATTGCTAAAGTCTTAAAAAAGTCCGATTTTTGCTTAAGTGATAAAAAGTTCCTATTTTGCTAAAGGCAAAATTGCTAAAGTCACAAAAAGTTCCGAAATTGCTTAAGTTGCCAAAAGTTCCGATTTTTGCTTGAGTGAAATTGCTAAAACTTAAAAAAGGTCCGAAATTGCTTAAGTGGCCAAAAATCCCTACTTTGTCAAAAATGAAAATTGTCATAAGAGCTAAAAGGTCCAATTTTATCTATTTGACAAAAATAAAATTGTTGAAGTGATAAAAAGTTCCTATTTTACTCATGAGTAGTAAAAAAAGTTGCTGAGTGAGCTTGAAAACCCGATTTTGGTTGTTTTTTGTTGTTGCTTGGCTCTAGAAACCCGATTTGAAGAGTTCGCCCAGATTTGAAGAAGAGTTTGTGTTCAAATTTTATTGTATACCTCTTTGTAAGGAGCTTTCATAAATCCTTCAGCTCAAATTGCGTCCTCAACTTGAATATTTAGGTTCTCATCTTGTTGAAGAGAATGTGAGTTATCTAGGGTTCTTCTTCTTCATTTTGTGTTTCAGCTTTGTCTTCCAGGTATGACTTTGTTCTCTTTATCTTTTGTTTTTTTCTTGTCATTTGCAAATCGCGTAATACAAGGTGAAGGCGTTTTTCTTTCATTTTGCTGTGTAAAGTCTTTTTAAAAGCCATTTTTGAGTCTCTTTTTCTAAAAACGTCTTTTCTTAGTCAAAACGTGGTTGCATAATCTGTCAAAACTGAAAGACATAAGGAAAACGTTTTGTCTTTTGTCATTTTACTTCAAAAAACGCGTTTTGTTGAGTATATGTTTCAAGTTTTCATAAAACGTGTTTCCCCATAACAAAATCTCAACTTTGTTTAGCACCTCCCTTTTATGAATTTCTGTCTTTATCAATTTGCGTCTCTTAAAAGGTCTTTAAATGGAGGTTATCAGCTAAAAGCGTCTTTCACGCCCATGTTCTTCATGCTTAAAATCATTAGAACATCTTGTTACTTGAAAATGCGTTTTTGCAAAAGAGGTCTTTCAATAAAAACGTATCTATCTATAAAGAAATTTGGGTTTCTCCAAAAGGCATCATTCAAAACAGTTATGGAGTATCAAATCAAAGAAACACGTTTTTGCAAAACGTCTTTTTCAGCTGAATAAGAGTCAACTATCATTATCACAAAAGCTATTTTTGCCATGCGTCTTTCCTCTCAACAAAACCGCGTTTTTCATTTTTAACGTCGTTGCCATTTTCCATTTTTCACTTCCATTTGTCTTGTCTTCACCAAATTCGCCTCGTTCATTTTACCCATCTCATTTACCTTCATTTTTGCAAAAGTATGCCTTGGCTCAAATTCGGGTTTTTGGTATCAAATAGCAAGTCGGGATTTGTCACAAGGATTGCAATTATAAAAGTTGCAAAAAAATAAAAATAAAAATAAAAATTTCTAAGTGTTCAAAAAATCCCGACTGCACTTTGTAAAGTTGCTGAAAACACTCAAAAACCCGAGATGCTTCAAAAAGCCTCAAAGTTGAACTTTTTTAGACTTGACTTCAAATTCAAGTCAAAAAATCTTTTTGACTTGCTGTTCCAAAAAGACAAAACATTGCTTTCAGTCGCAATCAGCCCACAAAGATCTGAATTGGTCTTTACCATTCATTCTCCATCATCATTCAAAAAACAGTTTCATTACCCTAGGGTTTAAGTCTTGTTGTTAATGGCTACCATGTTTTTACATGTTGATGCTGATGATGTTCTGACCTTATGGGGTTTTCACCGCAGCCTTGTAGATTCCTGCTCAATGACAGATGAACCAACTTCTTCAACAAACAAGAAGATGAAATACAAATTTGATAAGTATCAGAATGAGATTTCTTCGTCTCACGTGGTCTCAAACATAGACGAAATCAAGGACACAGAAATTGGGTACGTTGATATGTCTGAATTTCTTAAGAGGGCAGAAAAATCAACTTCTCACGATATGCAGTTGTTGCCGAGAAGTCATATTCACCTGGTGTCTACTTTTCCTGTTGCTGCCCTTGAGCCAGAATTCGTTCTTGCATGTGCATCCCACTTTGACAGTGAATCTAGAACCATCAAGGACAACGATGGCAACGTGGTTATCAGACTTGATCCTGAGATTATCAACAAAATCTTTAGAGTTCCTGATGCTCCTACATATTCAAAAATCATAGTGAAGAGTGCTTATAATCATTACGAGCAGAAAAAGAATGATTGTATCAAACATATCAATCACAGATGGCTTCTCAAATCACGACCTTGTGTGACCCGGATACCCAAATTATATTGGTCTGATTTTAAGGAGGAGATTAATGATATGATCACTCTCCTAAGCAGAATAGTGGGGTTGAAATTTTCCAATATGTTTGAAAGCTGGATGTATAAATTCATCGTGGTTATCAGAAAAACACAGTACCCAATTTTCTGGGGTGAAATAATCAGCGATAGTTTGTGTGAACAGCTTGCACAGGTTCCTACCACACTCACCTTCTACATGAATTCATATTTGGTTTATATAGCAGGTTCATTGAGGCAGTTTCCAGACCTTTCTACTAAAGGTGATAGATCATTGGTTCTTATATGGGAGTATTATGATCAACTGACTTTAAGGCAAAGTCGGGTGCATTATAGAAGAGTTCAAGATGCTTTCTTTGGTCATCTCATGTGTTTATTTGACAAAGCATTGGAAAACAATAGGGTATCCGAGGCTGCTTGGCGGAAAGTAAATGAGTATGGTTGCTTGTTTCTTCAATTCCCTACCTTCACTTAAATGAGAGTTGGCTGTTTTGAAGACCAACCTTATATGCTTGCTAGGTATCTGACAGATAAGATCATTTTGATGGAGCTAGGAAGGCAGTTGATGACAGTGTATGCACGTCAAGCTACACAACATAAGACTGGAGTCAGTATTTCATCACATAATCCATTGATAATTGGGAGGTACTCTTTGACAACTTCCTCAAGAGCAAAAACAATGGAGGCTGAACTTCAGGAAATAAAGTTAAAGAAATTCCAGGTTAGAATGGAATTCGACTACAGAAGAGTGAAAGATAAAATTAAAACATCCTTCACTCATGTGCACCGCATTGAAGACAATTGGGCAAACCTCCGAACATAAAAAGATATTTATAGAATGGATTACTGCAGGCTCACGGTGGAGCAAGTTGTTGATCTCAATTTGACCTTAGTTCCAGAAGGAGTAATTGATGATGGGTAGGTTTTAGATCCTGAATATGAACAAAAGGTGGCTAATGCTCCCATTCCTGCAATACAGTGGTCTCAGAAGGAATCTACCTCTATTTTTGATAGATTTCAGTCAGTCTTAGCAAATACCAACACTTGGCTCAAAAGCATAGGTGTTAAGACTATAAAAATCAGAATCGGAGCTGAGGATGATTCAACTGGGCCCAAAGGATTGAAGTCAGAGGTTAGAGACAAATCAAAAGAAGGAGCTTCCTCTTTAGGTACCAGGATTAAGCTGAGAGTAAGTCGGGCTGTGGAAGAACCATTGGAAAAGGAAACATTGAAGGGGAAAGAAGTTAAGGAAACACAGATTCAAGTTTTGGATCGGCAAGAAGAAGAGGAGGTTCTGGAAATCTCTACTATTTTAAGTGAAATGTCTCCTCATTTTGAAGCTCCAATACCGGTTTCAGTGATATCCCCTATTTCTCCCATTGACAGTGATGTTGATTCTTTCTCCACAGTATTCGTTTCTTCCATCCCTCCTTTAGAAGCTATTCATCATTCCTCAGTTACATCGATAATGAATACACCTGTGAGAAGCTTGCATGAAAACTTGGAGAATGTATTTGATACAAATCCAATCTTTCTGGCAATATCAGAGATAACTCTCCTAGAGATAGATACATCAGCAGCAAGCTTTGATTGTTTCATGGCTGATCCTAGTCGTAATTTGTCTTCTGAGCAAACCATGGTTGCTATACAAACTGAGGCACCTCCTAGAATTTCAGTTGTGACACAAACTGAGTCCTGTTGACGTGTGTTTTATGACAACGCCAGCACAGAATAAAATGTCCAACGGTCACTCTATTCTCTTTTGATCAAAATATTCCGCATGCTAAGATTGCATGAAAGTTCATGCGTTCAACTCCAAGGTTCCTTTAATGTGAATAGACTCAGTTGGTTGATGTGAATATGTTGGGTATTCCAAGGGGACTTATGTAATTATTTGAATGGACTGGGAAATACTGAATTTAAAGGAGGTAGGGATAGGAATTATACTATCTATTTCTAAGGGTGGAATGCAAGGACTAGCTTTAACAACCTTCAAACCGAACTTTGTTTCGTCTCCCCTTCGGACAACTCTGACAAAGTTGGTGCAATCTTCAAAGGATGGATAAGATGTTCAAATTGAGATTCACCATGCGCACCCCTTCACAATGAAGCAAGTGGGCACACTAATCACAATCGAAATTAAGTGCTGAGATTCCAGTTGACCACGCAGGAGGCAGACTTACCGTCAGCAAGTCTGCCTGTGGTATGGATATGAGAAGATATGCTCAAACCAACGTCGCATTCCACAATTAACACTACTTGCATGAAAACAAAATCTACCTTACTCTACTCTACTTGAATTGGAAAGACGAACAAGTTTTGCTAGCTACTCACAATAGAAGATAGAACCACCAAGCAATGATAAATCTTTATATTATGAGAGTTTTCACAACAACTTCTTACAAAACTTTCGAAGGGAAAGCTTCCTTTCCTTTTCAAACTAAGCTAACTCCTAGCTTTACTCCTATCTCTGATTTCTGTCTAGCTCTGATATCTCCTAACTCTTTTACAAATGAGGGGGGATACCCCTTTTATATCTAGCCCAATCTAGTGGACGGCTTGGATCAAAATACAATGGACGGCTCAGATTGAGCCACCCATGCCCTAATTAGGGTTTTTGCTTTAAAAACCGCCACTAAGAGGAGTGGGGCTATGAATGCGCTGCAGATTCTCCACTCCTCGTCACGAACCACTAACTGCCATCAATGCACGTCGTCTCCCTCCAGAAGGTCATCGTCTAGAAGGGCGTTTCCCTTCTCCTTCTCGCTGGCTGCAAATCTGATGAATTTGTCTAATACTGCCTCAATTCCCTGATCCGAAATGGGAGGAATGTGATCCAACTGAAACTCCAAAACTGTAACTGTTTGCCCATGCCGGACACATGATTTCTTCCAGGCAACAAGGGCGTCCTGGGTATTTTGTATGATACTGGAGAACGTAGCAGTGTTCTCGAAGTCATCCTATGTGAAGGTCTTCACCTCAGCGAAGAATGGCGTTAATCTGGTCTTCAAACCATCTGCAGTTACCTCTTCAGAAGTCAACCTCCTGGCAAAGATTGCCTCCAATGTGTTGAGGATTCCATCTAAGATGTTTGTCATGGCCTTTTTGACCCTGACAAAATCTGTCTGTGATGCATCGTAGAATCCCCGGCCTGTGACTACTGAAGAGTACCATCTGGCGAAGTCGTATCTATCCCCCTGCTAAATAACACCTCCCTCAACCAAAGTGTGTTGAGGTATGCTCATCAAAGCCCCTAAACGGATAACAACTCTCGTCTGATAGATGCGAGCCTCACCCCAAGCGTGGTTAACTGCCTCCACCCTAGCCATAATATCGGAAGCTTGCCCATAGGCATGTGCAAGATCCTCCATGAACTTTCTTGTTTTTGTACGCACACTGGCAACCCACTTGTCTGCTTGTTGTGTCATTCTCTTCAAATCCTCTAACCCACTGATCGACTCCCTGGAAAATTCAGCTGGAAGCTGAATTGCCGGATTCTCTTGCCCACAAGGACCGGACAAGTGCTACACGTAGCCAATCAGTGTCTTGTGCTCTACCTTCAATTTCTTGTATTTGCCCTCAACATAGGACAATCTATCCTTGAGTGCTTGATAGGAATTATCGCACTCCTCTACCACTTGTGCTCCAGTAGGGCGGCCAAGTTCCATGGTTGTGATCACATAGTTTTCTGGAATGGCCTCATCTCTATCACACTCTATCCAAGGTATTGCCATATGCAAAATTCGGGATCCATCCTCATGCGTGGATATTTTAGAGAACTTCCTGGCCTTCTTCTTCGCTGGAGGTGCACTGATTCTTTATAATAATTCCTCCATCTCGACCGCGGGATCGGTCTCATCTACAGGATCATGCCTCATCCTATCCCTTAGCCATTCTGGCACCTCCTGTCGCACATCTGATATAATAAAAGGCTGCTCCACCTCGGCCTCTACCTCGTGAACTTCTCCTCTGCCATCGTTTTGATGAGGCTTACCGTCATCAATAGGCTCAGTGTCTCCTGAGCTCTGGGCATCCTGATCTGAAGTAGCATCATCCTTGAGAGCTGCCTCAATTTCCTGCTGAAACTAAGTATCAGTGGCCGTCCCCTCATTTGTCTCTTGCTGATTTGCTTGTGGGTTATCTTCTCGAGGCATGTTGATGCTCTGGCCCACTGATTCTCTACGAGGTGGCTGACTCTCCACTCGCACCGTCTGCTCTACATCCAATCTCTCCCTCTAATTAGCAAATAGGGATACCTCCGGCATACCCGAAGAATGTGTCCGAGATGGTGTATGCATGGACTCCTCAACTACCACAGTCTCAGGTCGAACTGGCTCCTTTCTTCTAGGCTTTGGAGTTGGATTACTCCGTCTCCTCTGATTAGTTGTCGGTAATCTGCTGTCTCCCATCAAATTGTACGTGAGGGGAATTGACCTTCCCTTAAGTCGGCTGACATGCCTCTCTATCCAACTCCATGTAAATGTCAAGACTTGGATACAAAGTGTATCCAAGTTAGTGATCTCCGGCTCAGACCAATTTGGGAGTGGCAGAGGCGTATCTCTTACTGTCTCGTAGTCAGCCTGTACAACGTTTATGTCTTTCTCAATCTGATCTGGTACTGGGATAATCTCGCACTCTCTAACCATCACCAACGGTATCCGAGAGAACATTCTCTTTCTGACTTCGATCTCATCCACTGCACTTGCCCAAAAGTCTTCGATCTGCACCTTGTGCCTAAACTCTTCTGTCAATATCCATCTGATGTTTCGGTGGGATCGTAGTAGTGCCTGTTGGTGTGATAGGAAAGGTGAAAGAATTGGAGCTCCGCTTTTGCCTCTCTTGCTGCTTGCAGCGATGGGCAGATTTCATCTGAATTCCCCATGGTAATTGGGAATCCAAGTCCACCTTTCTTCTTCTTCTTCTGAATCTTATCATAGGCAATCAGTTGCCTAGATACTTCCAGCATCACTATCCTGTTTGTGGGATACCGAGGCAATCTATATGGATAGGAGGAAAATCCTTGCAGCCTTATGTAGGTGAATTTTGGAAATTGGATAAACCAACATCCAAATTTCTCAATCATTTCTTGTGCCTCCCTTGATATTCTGTGATGGGTTCTTTGTTGCAGGGTCCTCGTTATGTCCATAGTAAAGGCATCATTGACCCTCTTATAATTAGTTGTGCTTGTCAAATGCAACTGTGGACAAGCCTCATATATTTTAAACTGATGTGAACTGCAACCGATTGGTTCCTTGTAAGAGATCCCCCTATATCTCATCATGCGAGCCAGCATATAGATAAGGTAGGAGCCCATATAAAATGTCTTCGTTCTCCTCATGCCACGAAGCTGCTTATGTATGCTATCACTGATCATCAGTGCCCAATCCATGTAATCCTTTCCCTCTAACACCAAGTTGACAAAATAAAACATCCAAGGTTCAAAGATGAACGCTTGGGGGCATCCTCCAACTCTGCTTAACATCATGATCAGATCACCAAACTCCTGCCTCAAATCCTCCGAGACTATCTGCTTGGGCAATTTTGTGCGAGTTGGTTTGGGTTTAATCATCCACCCGGTATTTATCAAATCAGCACACCGGTCTGTGGTGGATGAGTACATCTTTCCAGCTCTTTCCTTTGTCTTGTAGATCATCTTCTCATGGACTGGAATCCCGAATGCCTCTCTGATTGCTTCAGGTGTCAGGTTGGTCAATACCTTGCCATCAGGCGAAGTGATCGTTCTTTGCTCTGTATTGTAATGGTGGACGCATTCCATGATGAGTTCTGGGCACCGGATAGCTGGCGGAAAGTTGGCAGCTTCATACAATCCACTTCTGACAATACTGTGCGAAGTCACTGATGGGTGATGGCCTCCAATCCCCATTATCCTTCTTCTGAATGCCTCCAGGTTGAATGAGCCTAAGTTCGTGTCAGCTAGCCTGCCGAGCTTTGATGAAAATTTTGACTCTGGCAAGAATGACTTGCTTAGTTTCTTGATCAATGCCTATCTGGACTCGGTGTGGTTGTTTTTGCCTGCAGCTCTTCTGCTTGATTCAGCCATTCTGCAAAAAGGCAAGATAGTTAGACGACAAGATTTTAATAAAATAAAATAATCACCGTTGAGGGTGCCAGCAGATTTTTAAATAAAAAGGCTGCAACACTTCTGCCATTTCCAACTGCAAACCTCAGTTGTCTTGTTCACTTCAGCTGTGAAATTTCTATATTTGCAGCAACTCTTGAGACCTCTCTCAAATTCGTACTTCTCCTCTAGAATGTACCTTCAGCAACTTGTAAATGTCTTCACAAATTCGAACTTTCAGCAAATGCAGCCCTTTCAACTTCAGATTTCTCAGCAACTTTAAAAAATGTCCAGACTTAACCTCGTTTATTTCAGTAGTCGAATGGAACTTCCTCACCAAGTCGTACCTTCTCAGCAACTGCAGCAGCTGGAAATTAGGAAGTTCGCACCTCTTCAGCAAATGTAGTCTCAGCAAGCTAAGTCGTACTTCTCAGCAACTTCAACTTCTGCAAATTTGCACTCCAGCAACCTCCAACTCTTTTACAATTTCGAACTCTTCAACAACTTCAACCTCTTCAAAAATTCGCACTTCAGCCTTAGCCAATATTTTGCATTTAGCAACTGGTGAGAGGAATGAAGAGGACCTCAAAATCTTATAGCCAGGTCGAATTCCTGCAGAGGCTATACTTAGCAAATTTTTTGAATTCGTTTTCCCTCTGTTTTCTAGTCGTAACACTTGTCACCTGAGGCATCGGAATCTCAAACTTCTAGAATTATGAATTTTACCATTTCTGCACAGGCCTGCCTCGTCGCATTTGATTTTTTTAAAATATTAAATCACTCATTCCATTGAACAACTTCGAATTGTTTGGCTAAGTCGTTTGATCTCTCCTTCGTTTTGGCAAAATTATCCAGCTCAAACTTTTAGCGAAGTGCCTCTCATTCATTTTATTTGTTTGCCTTAGAAAAATTCCTCAAATTTGCCTTAGGAAATTTATTTAAAATAGGCACTGGGCAAAATATCCACCGGAACGATATGGACATGGCGTGGAGTAAGTTTGAATCACCTCTGAATTGCAAGCGTTTAATACCCTGAAGAAAAAACTTTCCAGAATCCATCATTTTCATGTGTATCCGGACGAAGGGGTACTTTTAATTTTTATTATTATTTAAAAATAATAAAAATGGCTAATGTTTATTTCTTCTTCACATCCGGATGTCTTCCACTCCTGCAATTTCGAGTTTCTTTGCCTTGGCAAATTTTCTTGATTTCTCTGTGAAGAATTTTCTCTCCGGAATTCTAGCATCATCCTCTAGACGTATTACCCATTTTCTCTTTTAGAAAATGCCTTAGGAAGTATTTTTTAAAATTAAAATTTCATCATTTTACCCTCTTAAGGGTGCATTTAGCATGTCATGCTTCCATCCCATTCCTTAGGCAATTCCACGCCTAGACCCTCTTCATCACACTTCGCAATTTTCATTTCTCATGTCCCCACTCACTTGGGCGCATTTCACATGGTGAGGAGGAAAAACACAACCCTTAGCCTTTTAAAATCACGCCACCTTTAGCATTTTCTTTCCCCCCTTGGCGCATTTAGCATGTCATGAGGAAACTTGGAGCGCCTTTTACCATGTGAAGAGGAAAAGATTCAAATCAAGCGCATTTCCTTAACACCTTCAACGTTTTTACCTTTCACCTTCTACCTTTTACCTTGGGCGCATATGCTATGGGGAAGAGGAACTTGAGGGCGCAAATGAGGGTGTCATGAGGAATTCCCACACCTTGGGTGACTCTTCACCTCCCCTTGGCGCATTTTGGCTAGGCAACTTCCATATTGGGCGCATTTCAACTTTGCAAGGGAAAGCGCCATCATCTAATGACCCTTCATCTTCCCTTGGCGCATTTTGGCTATGTTGCTTCCATGTTGGGCGCATTTTGCATGTGGACAAGGAATTCCGCCCATTTCTAGTGACTCTTCATCTTCCCTTGGCGCATATAAGCATGCAGACTTCCTTCTTTGAGCGCATTTGAGGATGCCTTAGGAATTTTTTTATGCCTTAGTGAATATTTCCATGCTTTGGGTGACCTTTCACCTTCCTTGAGCGCATCTAGGGGTACGAGGGCCTTGGAAGAATTTCTATGCCTTTGCCATGTGGGCGCATTTGACCTCTATTTAGGAAATCTTGCACTTGGAGATTTTCATGCCCTTTTTATCTTCTTGGCGCATATCATGTGTTTCTATGCCAGTTGCCTCTTATAAATTTCCAACACCCTTTATGCCCTGGCTTTCTATTTTTAGTAAACCCGGAGAAGTTAGGGTTTCTTTGTATTTCATCCTGTTCTGAGCCGTGCTTGCACTGATTTTACCATCCTGTTTATTGTCTGCCCATGCTGGTATGCTATTTTTAGCCTTTGCTATTTTTAGTAAACCCTAAATTTGATTAGTCCATGTATCTCCGTTTGCTTTGAAATTTGTTCCAGTTGATTTTGATGCTGTGAGAGATCTGTTCACACTTTTCTCTGGCGATGACGTGCTATTTTTAGCCATGAGGTGACTTACTAAAAATAGTAAGTATTCAGATCGTGCTCAAATTTTGCCAATAGGTAGCTTGAAAGATGTAGATCCCGGTGGTGTGCCTCGTTTTGGCTCCTTTGCATTTTACTTCATCTATTTTTAGACATAGCAGGGGAAACCCTAATCTAACTCGTATGCGCTCTCGACTGCTCCTGATCGCCTTGATTTCTACTGTTTGCCAATCTGTTCGCTGGAATAAAGTAATGGGTAGCCGTCGGACTGAAGCTGCTATTTATAGTAAGTGTCCAGAAAGTGGTCCATCGGACGTCGGATGAGTTTGCATGTCACTGTGCCCGTGGGATCTCAAAAAACCCAAAAAAACCCAGAAAACTGGTCAACGTTTCGACACTGGCTAAAAATAGTAAGTCCTTGAAAACTGACTCATTCTGCTTGCATGTCATATCATTGCGAAGCTCTTGCAAAACCCACATGGAATATTCGGACATGCATTGAAAATTCCTGCATGCAAACCCTAAAAATAGCCTCGGAAGGCTGAATTCTGAAAGTCCTTGTCTCGGTTTGCATGTTATACTGTTGCGAAGGTCTTAAAAAACCCAGATCCATTCTCCAGTCATTCACCGAAGAATTGTATGTTTAAACCCTAAAAATAGCCTCTGAAGGCTGAACTGCTAAAAATAGCCAGTTGTTTGAATCCGTTCAAATTTCACGTGTGGATGCTCTGAAGCTGCCTGAATGTGCTGAAGTAGTTAGAATCCCGAAATCCTGAGGAATAAGCTTCAAATTAGGTACTTACTAAAAATAGTAAGTTGTTAGATTTCAGTAGGATTTCAGTGGGACTTTGCTTTGAGCTTCCTGACTGTGCTGTTGCACTTGGATTTCACCTTGATAACTCAGTTTGACCTAAAACCAGCCGAAAGGATGGAAACCCTAATTTCGTAGACTTGGCCATCATTTCAATCTAGGTCAAAAGACGGGACATCCCCGGAATGACAAATGATCAGAGACAGAGAGAACCAAAGCCAAAAGACCAGAACGGAGCAAAAATTAGGGGGTCCCCATCTTGGATGGGGTGATGTGTGAAAAGGTTACAACAAGTCCATTTCTACACAGATTGCAGTTGTTGTTTCAGATGTGAGAACCTTGAATCTTCCTCCATGGTTAAACTCAGTTGCTCCGAAGAGAAAGAAACAAGCAGTCTCTCCTGATGTGTTTGATTTCCAGAAATTGAAGAAATCCAAACCAATGTTTGCAAAGAAAGCAAAAACAGTCTCGCAAGTGTTTATTGACAGTAATAAGATGAAATATGCTGAGATAGCAGAACCTCTTGTTGACAAACCACATGAAGAGATGCAAGTGTCTGATTACAGATTCACTAGGGTGGAATTAGGCAAGCAGACTCATGCTAATATGATGCAAGATGCTCAGAGTTCAGTGACAGTCTTGGCACAAAGCTATAATGAACTTCTAGCAAAAAAGGAGAAGCTCAAGGAAGAAAACGGACAACTAGTTTCAGTTATTCAAAGGATTACTGGGTCATTAGAAACAGTTGGTTCACTATCTTCATTTGCTCCTAAGGAATCAGTTAGGCAATTAGAAAGAATTGCGCAAAAAGCTAAAGCAGTTGATTCTTGGACAGCCCAATTAATTGATCAAGGAATACTAGTGGTTGAAAAGGCATTGAAGAATTTGAGTACTGTCAAAGCAACAAGATTCAAAATGAATCAAACTCTAGAAGCCTTTCAGCAAAGTCTACTTTATCTTGAGAAAGACTTAAAAATGGCATGAGATAGATCAAGTGAAGCTGGAAATTCTGTGCAGCAACTCAGTGATTTCAAAAAGGGAAAAATACATAGAATTTGAGGAACTTATGACAAACAAGTCATTGGTTATTCAAGATCTTATCAAAGATGTCCAGGCTACCCTTGAGATGAGTGCTGAAGTTGAATATGATATGCTTTCAAACTTTGAGAAAATCCCTTGCAAAGTTTTAAGTAATGAAGGGGAATTGCTTGCAGCCAGTGATGTTGTTTCTCAGATTACTGCAAGTCTTCACCAGGAGCTAGATTCAGATCAGTTTTCTATGGATACAATCCATAAATTTGTCAATCACCAGCTGGTCTTTAACAAGATGCAAGCTAATTTCGAAGAACATAGAGAGGCGACAGTCAGATACTATGATGTTATCATAAAGACCGTTGCCGTTGCTAGATATACACTTGGTCCTGATCCTGATGAGTTGTAGGGAATTATCAGCAAGTTTCTATCTTTCAAAGCTAGGAATGGGACAAAATGAAAATATTAGGTTGTTTTATGTATTTTACTTTTGACAAAATATATGTAAAAACAAGTTTTGCAATTGCAAGTATTCTTTTTTTGCAGTTTTGGAAATTGTGATTACATGTAAATTCTTACAAGACGAATCACAATTTGAATTGTAATTTTGAATAAGTCAAATGCAGTTAGTTAGCAGTTGAGAGATTTTCTCAAGTTTGTTGAGATCCTCCCACTTTTTTTTGAAGGCCTCTCTCCTATAAATACTTGAGGAGGTCTATTGTAATCTTATCTTTTGAGCAAGCAAGAAATCTCTGCAGAATTTTGTACTCATAAAGACTTTGAGCTTTATAGTTATAAGTTGTGAATTTTCGAGTAATATCAAGGAGTTGGAATTTCAAACTTTGAGTTGAAGCCCTACTTTGCATCCTTAGTGTTCTTATGTCATTTTGGAGCATTACTTTGTGACTACTTGAAAATTGTGGAATATTGCTGAAGAGAGATTCAATTGAAATATCTGCAGTCTTTGTGCTGTAAATGTTGAAAGTTGAATTCGTAGTTAGTATTAGAAATTGAGAAGAATTGCAAGATTTTGTGCTCGTAGTAATTCTCATTTAGAGTAGTTAATAGGTACATCATAGTTGCAGACTTTGTGTTGTTTTATGCTATATATTTTCATTAAGTAATCATTCTAAAAAGGGTAGATAGGATTTCATTCCTCAAGACTTTGCGCTTGTTGGTTGTTTTCCCGTCCCGGAGGAAGTGACGGAAGTCTTTGTGCTTTCAGGAAACTTTATTTCCTCTTTCTTGGTTTCACTGCATATCTGCTGTAATAAGTTTTCTTAATGTTTGCTATTGCTTTTCTGTGAAGAGAAAAGAATATAATCTTTTTTGAAATAAGAGGAATGATTGCTGTCCTACCCATATTAGTTTTGTTTAGTTAAAGGGGGAGCCTTCCCTTAATTAGGAGAGTTTATCTCATGTGCTGTGGTTGAAACCACAATTTTGTATGCTTTCCCAAGTATACGAAATTTTCAACCAACAAATTGTTAACAAGCTTTTCCCAGTCCTCGTCATACTTGGCAATGTGGTCTCTGAATAGCTCGGATTGGGCGAAAGCTCAGGCAACAAAGCTTATAAAATCTGCAGTAATCTCGGCTGACATCCCATCCTCCATCCTCTTTCGGAAGTGAGGCTTTATGCTTTCTGGATTGATTTTGACAGTGGGCATTTCATACCCCGTCATCAGCTTTAGGTATTAGAAACAATCCCCCCTGGCCTCCTTGGCCCATTCAATATCTGGAGTTACTCGCTCAAGTACCTCTTCCAGCCTTTCCTTCCGGTGATTGAAGTCTCGCTTCCACACATCCATTAACCAATGGTCATCGTCCTTGAATGCAAAATCCTTTTCCCAAACCTCACTTGGCAGTGCCAAGATAGCCTCGATTTTTGGGTAAGCAGCCCCATACTTCTTTGGGAACTCAACGCAGATTCGCCTCGTACCTTCAAGAGACGTTTGTACTTCTAAGAACTTGTTCGCTGTTCAAACAGCCAAATTGATACCTGTATTCCCAATATCCAAGACCTGCTGGAACCAGTTTTCCGTGGGCTTGTCCAAGTTCTTTCTCTTTTCTAGCTTGTTAATCTGTTCTTTGGACAACAACTGCGGCGGGGCCGAGGATGTGGTGGGTTGTTCCTCCGTGGATGACTATTGTTGAATATAGGCTGTGAAATCAGCCACCTGTGCCTTAAGCTCCTCCTTCGAAACTTTATCCTGCTGAATGAGGTGCACCACTGTGGTGGTTGATTCCTGGAGATGGTCAACCTTTTGCTCTCTGGTGGCCACTCCCAAGTCAATGGTGGAAACGTTGTAGCTTATTCCTTGTTCTCCAACCACCGACTTAGCTATTTGTACGACCTTGGATCCGGAGGCATCCATCGTTACCTTTGATCTGATTCTAGGCCTTTTCTCCTTCTTGGTACCAATCTGAGCTCTAGCCAATATTGCCTCCAATCTTGCTTTTGGGTCCTTCAGAGTGGGAGTTCTCTTTTCCAGCTGCCTTTCCAACTAGTTGGGCATTGGGGACCCTTCCTTGGGTGATTCATGTTGATCTTTGCTGTCCTCTACCTCGAGTTCAACGGCCTTGTCATTGAGGGCCTCCTGCTCAATCTTTGTATCTTCCCTCTCCTCATCGGAGTCTTGTACGAGCATTATGCACTTGATGGGAGATGCGGTGGGCATTCGTTTGCCAGGGTGGTCTTCTTTACATTAATGAATTGCTCATGGAAGCAATTACTGATTATCTCTCCCCAATAGAACGCGGTGTCCTCTCCACGGAGAATTTGTTTGGCGAAATACATCATCTATTCCTGGAAGAAGGCTGCAATAGGAAGGCCCATTATTCTGCTCAGCAGGGTAACCAGATCGTGGTAGTCTTCAAAGAAGTCACTGCGGTAGAGCTCCTAAGGAACCTTGGCAGCACTGCCTCGTTTCTCCTTCAACCAATACTGGTTAATTAACTTCTTGCACTTCAAAGGATCCTCATCCCACAACGCCTTGCACTCTCGAATAGTTGGGGTCTCCATGCTTTTGAAGACAAGTATGTGGAAAGTTTTTGTTATCCCTAGAGGGGACATATCAGCCAGGATGTTGCCGTTTTTGTCCACAATGGTCCTTGTTTCAAGTTGGTATGCCTCCCTGCAAGCCATCACCAGCTCGGGGGCAATCCAGGCAAGAGGGAAACCCGCAGCCTTAGCTAGTCCGCTGCTTCTGATCAGCTTGGCGTTCTCGGTCTTTGGCTCTATCCTGACTCTTTGTGTGAAGTCATCAATATCGACGTGCCCGATGTTGGTGTCTGTGATATCTTTCCACTTAGTTGTAACTTCGGAGAGCAACGACACTCCTTGGAATTGGTACCTCATTTGGTCTTTGTCCTCCTTGCCTCGGGGAGCTTTAGCAGTTCTTTTTTCTTTGTCCTTGGCTGCCCCAGAGGCTTCTGCACCAAATTCCATAAATCCTGCACAGAGGGACGGGAGTTAGCAAAATTAAACATGAGGATGCAACCTCGGAGAAACTCCTGCAAATCAAGGTTAGATCCACAATTGCCATTTAAGAAAAGTCTAACACTTGATTAAAATAACACTGGAAGGCAAACGGGTGACCCGGGCCCTAGGGGCCGGTCTTCTCCTGCCAGAATGCTGTTTTGAAAGGGCAAACAGGGCAAGGAGTCCCCAATGATTTCCCATGGTCTTAGATTTGCTTAACAAAGGGTTCATGTGGGAGAAGGTCAATTGTCATGTCCCCAAAATGATAACACATCAAAATGCAAATAAATAAAAATAATAATAATAATAACAAAATACATATTAACAATTTAATGCCATTATATTTTAGTGTTGAAATAAGAATCATTGAAATACAAATAAATAAAACAAATATCAAAATAAATAACTACAGTTCATAGATAACATTATAGTTATAAAATCATTATTATAGAAATACAAAACATAACTAATTAAACTCTTAATTGTAAATGATTATAAATAAAATATTCACAACGAAATAATATAAGATAATTAAACTTGAAATATTTAGATAAATATATTAACAACAAATAAAAGAATCGATTCCTCTCAAACAGCAGCAATCCTAAGGAATTACTATATTTAAAAGAATAAATAAAAGCAGCAATCCTTATTTATACAAGGCAGCAATTAAGAAACAAAGATTATTATATGTTATGATAAAAAGGGGTGTGATTTGGGTTGAGGGAAAGGTACGATCTACAAAGGAGGTGTCTATTCATTGGAAATGGTGTGTCTCTAGTTTGGATCACCTCCCATAGGAGAGTATAATATAGGATATCGTGGTTGGAAGAAAAGGATCATGAGGGAGGGAATCAATATATTATTCATTCAACAAGTTGAGAAGGCAGCATATGAAAATGAGGATAAAATATATTGTCAAGATTACACTTGAGCAGTAAGTTTAATAGTATTTTAAATATAAATATGTATACATGTGGAATATATATATATATAGAATATATATTTATATTTATATTCACGATTGTGCAATAATGATGCTTACAACAATTATTGAGCCTTATAAGTAATTACGATCTTAATATAAAAATGAATAGATTAACATTTATTTATATAAGTTTTTTTATTCTATGATCAAGCAAACGTAAGATTGAAGGAAGGCGATTAGGGAATAAAGAGTCATGGGAAGACACAACCGATCAGGTGATGTACTCACTTAGCAATAATATTTAGCATATTTTGAATATAAGAAACATATATTGCTAATCTGATTATTGGTGTAATGCTTTCTTTAGTATTATCATGATGATAATGATGTTTATATTAACTTAAGGAATCAGTAATAAATGCAAATGCCTTTGATTGCTAAAAGATTGTCTTCTGAGTGTTTGCAAGCCTACTAGGGAGGAAGGGCCTGAGAAAAGTGGTGCCTAAAAACCCCACTTAACAATCCGTTGCGGCCATGGAGGGGTGGGGGTCCCACTTAACAATCCGCTGCGGCCATGGAGGGGTGGTAGGCCCGGAACCACTTATAAGCTCCACTGGCTTCGCCCAGTAGGTTGAGTGTCTTTCGAGGTGATGGCACGGGTAGAGAAAGCAAGTACAAGTGTTTCCTCTAAGCACGCCACTCCGAGACGTTCATGTCGCTTGGGGCCAAGGGGTGGGTTGTCCTGATAGGACGCTTGTGCTCTTGGGCTTAGATGGATAGCTTTGGGTGGCTCTACCCATGCCACTCCTCATATGTCTTTATTATTGATTTGTGATTATATTTATATTTGGATATCTCGATATTAATGCTAACAGATATATGTACATGTGGAAATATTAAATGCAGATTTCAATCCAAGATTACTTAGTCAAAGAGAACATTCATTTGAAAAAGAAGAAACCCTAAATCTGATCAACAAGCGAATTCTAGGGCAAAGTCGAGTAAGGGACATTACATCAATTTTAAGCGCATGGGTCGAAATCCGTTTTCAATTTAGAGGTCATTTGAGTCCTCATTTAGGCGTTCGGGCCTGGGCTGCAGGAAAGCTGTCAAGGGTCAGCTGTTTCAAACGACGCTGGGCAAAAGGCATTCCGGTGGCGGGGTTTCGAAGTTCGGGCTGCAGGGGCCTGTTGTGACCTTTTCACACATCACCCCATTCCAGATGGGGACCCCCTAATTTTTGCTCCTTTTTGGTCTTTTGGCTTTTGTTTCATGTCTCTCTCTCTCTCTGATCTTTCTGTCCTTCTGGGGATGCCCTATATTTGACCTGGTTGAAATTTTGCCTAAGTCTGTGAAATTAGGGTTTTCATTCTTCAGGCTAGTTTGAGGTCAATTTGAGTTGGCTAATTGACATTTGAGCTTAACATTGTGATCAACATCCTTCAGGCAAGATCCCATCAAATTTACACTCAGTTTAGACAACTTACTATTTTTAGTAAGTGCTCAATCTGGGGTCGTTTCATCAGGATTTTGGAATTCTGACTGCTCCATCACGTCCAGGGTACTCCAAGGTACTTGCACACAAAATTTGAACAGGTTTGGACAACTTGCTATTTTTAGCAATTCCGGGCTTTGGAGCCATTTCGAGGATTTGCACGTGTGTTTTTTCTATGCATGTTTGGAGGATCTTTCTGGGTTTTTCAAGACCTTCTCGATGATATAACATGCAAGCCAGGATGATGACTTTCAGTGGTTCAGGCTTCAAAGGCTATTTTTAGGGTTTGCATGAAAGATTTCTCGATGCATGTCAGGATATTCCTTATGGGTTTTTTGAGAGCTTCGCAATGACATGACATGCAAGCAGAGTTGATCATTTTTCAGGAACTTGCTATTTTTAGCTAGTACTCGCATGCAAACTAGTTTATTGGATTTTTTTGGGTTTTTTGAGATCTCTCGGGCAGTGTGACATGCAAACTCATCCAATAGCTGATTGGTCACTTTTTCAAACACTTACTATTTTTAGCAGGATCACTCCGGCAGCCACCGAGCACTTCAGTATCACGAACAGAGCAACATGCAACAAAAACGGGGTCAAACGGAGGTCATTTGAGCCACATGCAAGTCAGATTAGGGTTTCCAGCTTTGGGACTCAAAATGAGGGGTAAAAAGCCAAAATCTCCGAAAACGAAGGTGTCCCACTGCGATCAACATCCTTCAGGCAGTCTACTGGTAAAATTTGAGCGCAATCCAAGCACTTACTATTTATAGTAAGTCTCCTCCAAAACGGGGCTATAAATGGCAGGTCAACACGGGAGGCAGGTGTGAACAGGTTCACCAAGCGATGAGAACCAAGTGGTGAAAATTTCAAGCCGAACGGAGTTGCCAAGGTCAGGAAATCAAAAACTCGCTAAAAATAGAAGGCGAAGATAGGCTGAAGAGATCAAAATTTTCTAAGTATGGAAACCAGAACACACACCCCTAGAATGCGCCCATCAGCATGAAGCCACCTCAAAAGTTTCTAAGGCACAAAAGTAAAAAGTAGCACATGTGAAATGCGCCCAAGGTGAGTTGAGAGGTTGGCAAGATTCTCTAAGGCATGGAGAAATCAAAGCTTGCACATCAAAATGCGCCCTCAACTTGAAGAGCCAAGGGTGAAATGCGCCCTCACCTTGAAGAGAGTAGTGAAGCCACCTCAAAAATTTCTAGGGCACGGAATGGAAGTTGAAAGGCACAAATGCGCCCTTAAGTGAAAGCCCACCCTATGAAATGTGCCATCATGGAGGATATCAAGCCAAAAAACGCCTAAGGCATTGAAAGTAAAAGCTCCCCATGTGAAATGCGCCCAAGAGGTAATGAATTGCCTAAGGCGTAGGAAATGGAAGCATGGGGCCTAAAATGCGCCCTCACATGAGAGCATTGACCCTCAAATGTGCCCAAGCCTAGAGGATATCAAGCAAAAAAATGCTAAGGCATGAAAATGAAAGTAGGCTCCCTTGAATGCGCCCTCAAGCAAGGATGAAGCATGAAAATTTTCTAAGGCAAAAATGAAAGTGCAAAGGTGGAAATGCGCTCTCAAGGAGATACATGGCGTGGAAAAGTTCTAAGTGATGGAAAATGAAAGTAGCCCATGCTAAATGTGCCCTTGATGGGGGAATCAAGATGAACTTTTTCTAAGTATTGAAATGAAAGCTCTACCCCTCAAGTGCGCCAATCATGAAAAAGGTGTTTGGAAATATTTCTAAGGCATGAAGAATGGAAGTACAGGGAGTAAAATGCGCCCTCAAGAGGGATGGAAGACTTAAGAAATTTCTAAGTATCAAAATGGAAGTTCCCCCTTCAAAATGCGCCCTTGAAAGAAAGTGGTGGTATGAGAAATATCTAAGGCGTGGAAAATAAAAGTAAGACCTCCTATATGCGCCCTAGGAAGGATAAAGTGGCCTAGAAATAGCCTAAGGGTTGAAAATGGATGCTTGACAGGTGAAATGCGCCCAGGGTGAAAATGAGGATGGAAAATGTTCTAAGTCACAAAAGCAAAAGCACAAAGGGTCATACGCGACCAAGGTATGAAGATGCATGGCTTGAAGAAATTCTAAGTGGTGAAAATAAAACTAGACACACACATATGCGCCTAAGGTAAGACAAGGTGGCTGAATTTTCTAAGGCATAGAAAAAGAAGGTAGAAGGGGTCAAGTGCACCTAAGCTCAAGACAGGTGAATAAAATTGCTAAGGCAAGAGGATGAAAATATCAAGATGGCATGCGCCCCTAACACACAAATGTTGAAAAGTTATGAAGAAAGCAAGATTTGCTAGAAAAAGGATGAATTTTATCAGATCTAGAGGTCAAGCAGACCTTGGAGGTCAGAACATGGAAATTAGGTAAGTGAAGTGAGTTTATATTTTAAGTGTTTTGATGCTCTTCTTGTTGTTTGTCTTGTAGGATGAACACTGAGGCCAAGGCATGAGGACTTGAGGTGATGAAGCTGGATAGCGTTGCAATTTTGGAAGAGGAAAAAGCTACATGTTCGAAACTCCTCTATGATGTCTCGTTTGCAGGAAGAAGGTGTTGGAAGAAACGACCAATCGTTGGAATTTCTCCACAGACACCTAATATGCACCCAACTCAAGAAGGCACGCGACAAAGTAACGACGAAGAAATTGGGTGAAAAAAGTTCCCAGGGCATAGGGAAATGGCAGTGAAAATTTGTTTAAGACATTAAGAATGTGATGCAAAAGAGGCTAAATGCGCCCAAGGCAGTGGGCTGGAGAAATGTGAAAGTTACAGGAAAGAAATGCGTCCAAGAATTAAGGCAACAAGAGGGCTTAACGGAGAAAAATTTTTGCAAGGAGGGTTGGACTGAGTGTTGTTGTATGCTCCCCTCCTCCTAGCGCAACATAATTGGCAGATAGAACAGTGAGAACACGTTTCTGGACGAGAATCTTCTGGAGGATAGTGGGCATTAATTGCTCATAGTGGTTTCTGCAGAGGAGTGGAGAATCTTTTGTTCATTTATCACCCCACTCCTCTCTGTGGCGGTTTTTAGGGCTAAACCCTAATTAGGGCATATGTGGCTCAATCTGAGCCCTTCATTGTAATCAAATCTAAGCCATCCGTTGGACTGGGCCAACTATAAAAGGGGCGTCCCCCCTCATTTGTAACAGATTAGATTAAGAAATCAGAGAGTAGAAAGGATAGAAGTTAGAATAGAGAGTAGAGCTTAGAAGTAGGTTAGCATAGATTGCATAGTTTAGATTGAAGAGGAAAGAAAGTTTTCCCATTTGAAGACTTTGTAAGAAGTTGTTGTGAACACTCTCATAATACAAAGATTTATCATTGCTTGGTGGTTCTATCTTTTGTTGTGAGTAGCTAGCAAGGCTTTTTCGTCTCTCCGATTCACTTAGGATCTTAAAGTAGCTTAAAGTAGAGTATATTTCATTTCATGCAAATGGTTGGTAGTTGTGGAATGTGGTGTTTAATTTGAGCAAGCTTCACTTATCCATACCACTAGCAGGCTCACTGATGGTGGGTTTGCCTTGCGTGGTCAACTGGAAATATTGTGGACTTAACTTCAATTTCGGTTTGACTGTTGGTATGCATCGTTGTGATGGTATCTCCATGTTGAATCGTGATTTGAATATCTCTAATTACTCCTTTGAAGATTGCACTGATTCTGTGGAAGCTGTCTGAAGTGAGGCAAAGGAGAGCCTAGTTGGAGTTTGCAAAAGTTGATCCCCATATCCCGCATGTAGATTAGTCCATAGCATCTCTAAATCCCTATATCTTTTTAAATTCTGCACTTTTTGGTTAGCTTAGGAAACCCGAATGTCATTGACAAATCTCCCGAAATTTGAGAATCCTTTCTTCTGAATGAGCAACTCACGTAAGTCCCCTTGGAATAACCAGCAAAATCACATCAAGCCAACTGAGACTATCCACTGCATAAGGAACCTTGGAGTTGAATGCGTGATCTTTCTTGCAATCTTAGCATGCATAATACTTTGTTCAAGAGAGGATAGAGTATCCGTTGGGAAACTTTATTCTGTGTTGGTGCGGTCATAAAACACTTGTCAACAGAATTGGCGCTAGAAGGAGGGCTGAATGGGAAAAGAACTGAATTCGTTATTGTATCTGCTCGCCTCCTCCTAATGCAACAAAATTGGCACTAGAAGGAGGGCTGGCTTCAGGTTGTTCATTTTCACAAGAGGAGAAATTCAACTAGTTAGAACCAGTATAAAGTTTGAAATGCCAAATCAGAGATATGTTAGATCTCTCTTATGTCAAAAAATCCAAAAAAAGTGAAAAGTTAGAAAAATAAAAAAAATTAGAGATTCCTCAATGGATGGGCATCAGTCACAAATTTGTTATGACCATGGAGGTCTTCAAGTTGATCTTCCCTTCCTACATTGAGTTTTGAATGTGCAGTTGTCTCCAGGAAGTTTATCTGACTTTGCAACAAGAGACAGATGCAGAATTCACGGTACCACTTAGCATAATGAATTAAATTCTATGACATTCTTGTCAAGGGTGCATCTGGCTTTGCAACGAGAAATTTTCTTTTGAGATATTTTCAAACTAGTAGTGCCGAAAGGTCCAAGCCTCAGTGAACTCTTTGAGAGATACAAAGAAGGAAGCAAGAAGCAGTTGAGCATTGAAAAGTTGCTCGTGGAATGCATCCTGTTGACTGGCTGGTGTAGAATTCACAATGAAAGGCATTCAGAATCCACTTGTCAATTATGCGAGGTGGCCATTAGCCAAGTGCAACATCAGTTAGGCTTGTTGGAACAACTGGGTATATGCAGTGCAAAATTTTCAGAGGATTGCAAAGAAGCACACATTCAGCCAGCATACCTTGCACCAAAGGAGGAAGGCTTAGAAGAAAAAATGGGGGAGATGCACCTCGCAGCTGCGACGGGCGAAACTTATCTGAAGAAGCATAGCACCACATCATGTGACAATCAAAGGAGTGAGTTTCAAGAAGACAACACAATTGAGCCAAAAGAAGTCATAGTTGAAAATGAAGTTCCGAACATGGTGCCAGAGGAAGAAGGCGTTGAAATGAAGGAAACAATGGAAGACATTCAGGAGAATGAAGAAATTGTGGGCAATGATCAAGGTTCGGAAAACTGTCACAAAGACCTATCGCTTGATGCTTCATCAATCCAAGAAAAAGAGGAAATCCTTGCCGAGCATTCATCCGCGCCACTAAGAGAAGATCCAAATGAAGAGCTGCAAGCTGTTATAAGAAAAGAAATTTCAAGTACCCTTGGAGAAAGTGATGGAAAGGATGGGCGAACTAGTGAGCAGGTTGTGACATCAAGAGAAGTGTATGAAGAACAATCATCATATTTCAAATGCCTCGCCTCCCGCCCACAAGCAAAACAATTAGAAAGGGGCGCTACCCTTTATATCTGAAAACCAGCTTATTAAGGAATCCTTAATTAAGGACACGCTTACAGACCTACGTACGTGGCTACTTCAGCAATTGTTCGGGTAAGCGCTTGTCCTCTCACCAACCTCATTGGCTGGATCTCCATGTCATATTCCTGCAACAGTGTAATCCATTTGGCCCTTCATTCCCCCAACTCATTTTGCGTAAGCAACGTCTTTACTGCTGGGTTAGGAACTATGGCAAACACCTTGTTGCGTAGGATATAGTGCCTGAACTTCTTTACCCCTTTAACAAGGGCATAAGCCTGTTTTCGACATTGTGATAGCGTAGCTCAGCATCTTTCAAAGGTGTGCTCAGGCGATTGGATGCTCGCTCCCCTCATCATCTTTCTGTGTCAAGATGTTGGAGCATGAGTGATCTGAAGTGAATGAATAGATGTAGAAGGGCTTCAGATAGTTGGGGCTGACCAGCACAGGTGCGTTAGCGATTGCTTTCTTGATTCCCTCAAAAGCCTGTTTTGCTTCTAGGGTCCACTCAACCTTGGCGTCTTGCTTTAGCATGGCGTTGAGTGGTTTGACGATTTCCGCGAAGCCTATGATGAACTTGCGGACAAAGTTAATCTTTCTGAAAAAAGATTTTAATTCCTTTTTGCTGCCCGGCAGCTGGATCTTCATGATTGATTGGATCCGCTCGAGGTCAATAGAAATTCCGCTCTCCGAAAGGACATGTCCAAGCAGCTTCCCTTCAGTAACATCGAAGATGCATTTCTTCCGATTAAGGGAAACCCCGAATTCGCGGTATCTTTGAAAGACTTTGCACAGGTCAGCAACGTGAGTACTCCGTTGCTTTGAGAATATTGTCAAATCATCCATGTAGATGATTATGCACTTGCCAATCAGGTCTTTGAAAGCAATATCCATGGCGTGCTGGAAGGTAGCATCAGCATTGATTAGTCCGAACGACATCCATCTATAAGAAAAGGTTCCCCATTTGGTGGTGAACACCGTTTTGTGTCGGTCTTCATATTGTACCATGACCTAGTTGTACCCAGAGTACCCATCCAGGAAGGACACCATCTGAGAACCATTTACTATCTCCAACACCTCATCTAACAATGGTACAGGATAGTTATCCTTTTCTGAGGCTCTGTTCAGGTTGCGGAAGTCGACGCACAATCTGATCTCCCCATTCTTTTTTCTTATTGGGACCAAGTTGGCAACCCAGGTAGATTGCCGATCCGGGAAGATAATCCTAGCGGACAACAATTTCTGTACTTCCTTGTATATGATTGGTTCTAATAAGGAATTGACGGGGCGCTGTCGTTGTCGAAATGGCTTCGCATCCGGCCTGAGAGGGATGGTATGGGTGATAATTGATGTATCATACATTTTGAGATCCTCATAGCTCCAAGCAATGACATCGTGGTACTTCTGCAAAGCATCCACTATACCCCCCTTTTCTTGTGATGTGCACACCTTGCCAATAAATACATTCTTTGCATTCCCAGCCGTTCCAAGGTTGTAGGTGTTGCACTGGCTACTAATGGTGTCCTTCTTAGCCTGTTGATCTTGATCCCCGATCTGATCCAAGTCAAAGATTCGTTCAAGTTGGACCATCCCCCTAGGGATGGTATTGGTCTTCAGATTGATGAGCCCCTCTATATCGAGTTCGGCCTCTTGAGGTTCAACCTCGTCAATTATCTAAGTAGCAAACACATCAGAATTGGTGATAAAATCCGGGATGTGTTTGTCATCATTGAACACCTGGAAATTGGCTATATTGTTCGGCACAGATGGAACGGAGGTGAGTTCCACAGTGAATCTTTTGAGGCCCGATAAGGATAGTGGCTGTAGCGTGCTCGCTGCCTGCGCCAAGGCATTGGCAGTATGATTTCGGGAACGTGGGATCGATTGGATATTGAATGCATCCAGTCCTTCTCGTAGATACCTGATGCCTATAATTGGTGAGTCTTTGATCATAACAGGAATAGAGCTTCCTAACTTGCTTTATGACCAACTCTGAATCCCCGAATACTTGGAGCATTTTGACACCTTTTCTTAATGCCATAAGGAGTCCCAAGACCAAGACCTCATATTTTGCTACGTTGTTGGTGCAATAAAATTGAAGCCTATGAGCAGCAAAGTATGACTTACCTCTAGGACTGATTAATTCGAAGCTAGCTCCAGCCCCATGCTTGGATTTGGATCCGTCAAAGCGCAACGTCCAGAATCCAGGAGAGTCTATGAATGCAGCACCGACAGGCCCAACTTCCGACTTTGATGAGGGCCTCATTGCAGTAACCTTCTGATGAGATGTAGGGGCCGGAGACGTTTGTTCCAGCGGTGCTGATCTAGTTTCCTCCTTCAGAGTGATTTTTCTTCTAATGTGCTCAATTGCTGTCTGACACAAACAACATTCAAACTCTGAATGGGCAACATTATGCACCATGCACCAACTAGGCAGCAAGAGCTCCTGAAAATTCATTCTATCTCCCAGACTGAGCTGGTTCCGTGCACATTTTGCCATGAAGTCTTGGAAACCATCCAATAATCCAAGATTATTATCCTCTCTTGATTCTTCATCATCTGACTCCACCAACACTTCAGTGCTTTGAGAGGTATTGGCTAAATTAGCAGGTGGGCTGGTACACCCCGATTGTATAGCTACTATTGCATAGGGCAATTGAGTGTAATGTTTGAATCTTTGTGATGAATAAAACATGTTTTTGTTATCAAAATGGATGTGTTTTATTTAAATGTGTGCCTCATTTGATTGATACTTCTATTGATGTTATGTTGCATGCATAGAATTAAATTATGAATATTCAAACTTAAGATGTTTTGTATACTGTTGATATTATGAACAAGTAACTGCCGAGATTGTATGTCTATGGTTGCAGGAACAGGAACTATTCCTCCAGGTAGAGGGGAGACATCACTCGGGAGAGGGGCTTGGTCGAGTAACCGGTAAAGTTGATCAAGTTGAGCATACACACACTTCACTGAGGGTTTTGGGAACTGAGTCAGATTGAGTGGTCTTAATAAGTCATCCTTAGGCTTAGGAGTTTTGGATTACTTCTCTATGCTTTATGAGTGGTGTTACTTGTTGACTGACTTACTGTTCTGTGAAGCCTTAAATGTGAAATGTGAACTGATAAGTTATATTGATGCCTGGAGTTTACAGTTAAACGTATATATACATGTTTGTACAAACACGTGTATTAGGGGTATGCTGACTGGCCTGTAATACACGTATTTGGATAATTAAATACAAATATGTATAGATATATTTAAATGTAAATATATATATATTTAATATAAACGTTATTATAGTTTTACCTGGAATAAAATATATAGATATATCTATAGTAATATATAAATATTATATAGATATATACATATATTTAATACGGTAAATAAAACTATAATATGATATATATTTAATATAATGTAAAATATAAATATAATATCTTGTTTATATTTTAAAAAAATATTACCTTGGAAAATAATTAAAATTGACTTGAATAGTCTTTTGGCAAATAAAATGCATTTACCATAGGAAAAAAAAGTATTTTGGACTTTCATAGTGCATTGAGGAAATACGTTTGAAATGTCATAAGAATTTAAATGGTAAATATTATAGTCTTTTGTTAAAATCGTATGAAGTTTTGAAAAATAAATGTTTAATACACTGGAAATCTTTTATGAGATTATGGAATGTATTTTATAAACCTTTGGAAATGACATTATTGCGAACCATAGAAAATATATGCAAATGTTCGAAATATGAACAAGCTCAGAATCGTGCGACTGAGAGAAACTCACGCATCCGCACAACTGCAGAACTCACGCCCAGGAGACCAGGTCGTGGCCTGTTGGAGCTCCATTCGGGAAATGCGTGAGGAGGTTGGGAGAGAAGCTAGGTGGGACACGTTTTTCCTTTGACGTTTTCTGTAGTACGAAATCAATCCGCCATTTTTGGGCACCCTGGCTAAAAACATAGGTAGGTGTCTTTCATTCCTATTTTGCCATGTGAGAGTTGAAACCTCTTCATAAAATAGGTCGAATCATATCTGTTTTGCTGAGCAAGTATCAAATAGCTGCCACATTTCGTTTTGAATTATTTAAAGGATAGTTCTGTCATTTTACATACACTCAATGGTGGAGTTTGTTGCAATTTCGGGTCTATAAATAGATGGCAGCCATTCTTTGTTTGGGATCACTTGTGAAATCCGAGTTTATCATTTTCATTGAGATCCATATCCATTTCTCTGTTTTGTTTGTATTTTCTGTTTTGATGAGTTGAAAATACAGTGAGTTTTTACCAGCAATTGCCATTAATAGTTAATATCCCATTTTAAGTTGTGAGTGAAGTCATTGTGAGCTATAGTTGAGTACGAAATTACTAGTGTAATCATATTTGAGAGAAGAGACTTAGAAAGATCAATTTTAGAGTAAAATACTATCACAAGGAAGCCATTTTCAGTTGGAATTCTGGAAGCGTATGTGAAGGAGAGTCTAGAAGAGCAATTCTGGAAGGAGAAGCTTTAAAATCAGGCATGAATCCTCCTTAGTTTATAACTTTTATTGAAGTGCTGTTTCCTTTTTGGTCTTGTGATTGCTACTTTCAATTAGCTCTAGTAGGAAAGAACTATTTTGATGAATATTTAAAGCAATGCATTGAAAGAGAAAATGTGTAAGGGATTCAATGATTAAGGGTTTGTGCAAAAGGGATTATATGAGTAAAGAGCTTAAGGGATTAGTTTACTTATCTTATATTAAAGGGAAATAATGGAAAAAGATAAAAAGGGAAGAATTTATATGCATTTTGAATGAATGATGCATTTTGTGTATGATCTCCGTATATGGAGAATATGTAGAAGTATTTATTATATGCTAGGATCGGAATGAGGACGGGAGTCAAGTATATTCAAGCAGCTTAGAGTTTTAGATTAATTGAGATAGGCTAAGGAACTCCTAGGATAAAGATTTCCGTAATAGGAGAGAAAGAATGAATTACTTGTCAAGTTGGATTATTTCTAGTAAGTTAGAATGTCGTAGGTTGGTCTGGGATGATTGATAATCCAATGAAGGACTTGAACCTATATTTGTTGTCTTGGATTAGATTGAAGTAGGATAGTCTGGGATGATTGACAATCCAGTGAAGGACTTAGCCTACGCGTAGTGTAAGATAGCCTTAAGTCAATCGGCCCTGAGTAGTGTATATGTAGATGACCTTCATTCGAAGTACTGAATGTGAATACTTTGGCCAAAGTAGTGGAAGGTACGACATCCACTTAGATGTGAGATAGTCGAGACTACACTGTCAGTTCATTGTGATCCGTCATGTTAGTTTGGGATTGTGAAATAGCAAGTTCTAGTTTTGATTAGGACACAACACTATGCTCAGTTGAGTTGTCGCAGCCGGTTACTTTACCAATCTCTTCGTTCGAAGGGAGGGCCATCTATCGAATGATAGATGTGCGGGGGACCGCATTAACAGTCCGTGGTTGGCGGAAAAGTGCCTGAGTGATGTGTCTCCTCCATAGCAGGCGACAGATACACCAAGATTTGAAAGGAAGGGAATCTGAACCATCTTACTACTATTTGTGCAAAAGCTTACGAGCTATGTATGTAATTGTTTTACTTTTGTACTCTGATTTATATTACAATGAAAATGGAATTCGTGTGGAAATATATATTGTAACTTGCATGTATTATCAATAAAGAAAGGAAGAATTTTATTGTAATGTCTTTGTTACTTGTTACTTTTATATGTTTGAAATGAAATGTTAGAAAAAAATTAATTACCCAAGGATGGGGTCGTTACATGTGGTATCAGAGCTACCAGGTTCTGCACTGAAACCTATGAGCTCATTACGCAACAATGCGTAAACCTTATCAGAAGATAATGGTTGAAAAGTTTTTGTGCTGCATTGGCAAGAGAAAAGAACTTAGGAAAAGTGAAAGAAAAATAATTTAAGATATTACCTAGAATTGCGGAAGATTATGCAATCAGGTTATGTAGGAAGGTTAGGAAGAATGACCAGTATAAACCTTATCCTGCGGTATAGTTTTATAACTCTAAGGAAAAAGAGGAATGTCAAGATTAGGACATTTGAACGACAACGAAAAATGTCGGATGAGAAACCACTATAACCTAGGAAAAGATAGAGTAAGAGGCTGCACGGAATGTGGCAAGGTAATGTCTAGTATACCAAGAAATGAAGACTGAATGTCATCATAGGTAGGACATGAAAACTCTCTTAAGGAAAATGGTAGAACTTAGGATAGGTCAATATGTTTGTGTTAGTAGAACTAACATAATGTTCTAGTGGACAAAACTCATCAAAGAGAACAATGTTTTTGGAAAACTTCACTTACAAGATTTAGATCTTAAATAATATATTGTGAACAAGTAGTTGCTTAGTAATCCTGAAAGGGTATTTTAGTTTAGCAAATAAATGATAGGGTTGTGTAAACCATGATCATACTTTGAAACATTCAGTTGAGTGAATGTGCAATATATTATTTTAGTCAATAAGTGAAAATGGTAAACCCAAAACTTGAATGAAAATCTTGTGAATGTATGCTTATATGTTTTACCAAAAGATGGTTAAAAGTATAACTAGGCTAACTGGTATTAAACATTCAGGTTTAAGTCAAGCTTTTAAAACATGGTGAAAGTGTATGAAAGGACAAGGAATAATCCTGGTACAAGTTGTGAAGAGGTACAAAGAACCACAGGTGTAGAAGCAACACTCGACTTGATTTTGGCAAGGTTAACTAGTCTGGAAAATGAAAGAGAGAAAGAAAGGTTGGAGAAGGAAATAACCAACAACAACACGGAAGGCGAAAGTTCGTCTCATAGACGTGGTGAAAACCACAATGATAGGGAAAAGTCACCAACCAACTCTGCTGAAAGGAACAGGAAGATAGTGTCCACAGAGCTATCGCGTGACATGAAGAAGATAATACCGCCAAAGTTTGATGGTAGTGCAGGCGGTGATGAAGCCGAAATTTGGCTAGTCTAGATGGAGAAGTACTTTGAAATAAGGAACTGCGATGAGGTGACTAAAGCAGCATAGGGAGCATACCAATTAGCAGGTGAAGCCTCTAATTGGTGGATGAACAAAAAGTTGGAACTTGACATAAGTTCATGGAAGCTGACTTGGGAAGAGTTTGTGGAGATTTTCCGCAAGAGGTGGTTGCCACAACTCTATTATGACCAAAAACTCTCTGATTTTCAAGAATTGAGGCAAGGGACCATGTCAGTCAACAAGTACTGGGAGAAGTTTACTCGACTTCTTCGATATGTCCCCATCTATCATAAAGATGAATGATTCCGAATCAGGAAATTCATCTTGGGATTTAACATAAATATTGGATGTGAAGTCGATATGCATGGTCCAACCACAATGGACCTTGTGTATGAAAAAGCCATTAAGCAGGAACAAAAGCTTAAGGTAGACTCAACCCAGTGTGAAGGAGAAGAACAAAAGAAGGATACTGAGGTCCCTGGTAAGATTGCCCCCAAGAAGGAAGGATTTGCGCATGATGCAGCAAAGAAGAAGGGGAAGAGATCTCGCTACAATGAAAAGGAATTCAGAAGAGAATGGAAAAGAGACAATTCAAGGTATGATGACACTGGCAGAGCTAGTGAAGGTGTTAATAAAACTAGGGAGATCATGGAAAAAAGAGGGCCAAGAGCAGGATGCTTTATTTGTAAAGGTAATCATTTTGCGAATGAGTGCCCTAACAAAACTTAGGGTACCCAACAACATGATAACTCACTACATACTCAAAAGGCCATGTTTCAGCAGAGGAAACATGTTGCCATGAATGATGGACAAGCTGATGTCCAAATTACACCGATCAAACGTACTTGAAACTTTCAAGAATGAAGATAAATGTAGTGTTAGGATTTTATGCTTTGAATAAAACCTTAGGTCATCGAGGACGATGAATCATAAGGGGGAGAGTATGTTACACCCCGATTGTATAGCTACTATTGCATAGGGCAATTGAGTGTAATGTTTGAATCTTTGTGATGAATAAAACATGTTTTTGTTATCAAAATGGATGTGTTCTATTTAAATGTGTGCCTCATTTGATTGATACTTCTATTGATGTTATGTTGCATGCATAGAATTAAATTATGAATATTCAAACTTAAGATGTTTTGTATACTGTTGATGTTATGAACAAGTAACTGCCGAGATTGTATGTCTATGGTTGTAGGAACAGGAACTATTCCTCCAAGCGGAGGGGAGACATCACTCGGGAGAGGGGCTTGGTTGGGTAACCGATCAAGTTGATCAAGTTGAGCATACACACACTTCACTGAGGGTTTTGGGAACTGAGTCAGATTGAGTGGTCTTAATAAGTCATCCTTAGGCTTAGGAGTTTTGGATTACTTTTCTATGCTTTATGAGTGGTGTTACTTGTTGACCGACTTACTGTTCTGTGAAGCCTTGAATGTGAAATGTGAACTAATAAGTTATATTGATGCCTGGAGTTTACAGTTAAACGCATATATACATGTTTGTACAAACACGTGTTTTTTGAGTTTTTACCAGCAATTGCCATTAACAGTTAATATCCCATTTTAAGTTGTGAGTGAAGTCATTGTGAGCTATAGTTGAGTACGAAATTACTAGTGTAATCATATTTGAGAGAAGAGACTTAGAAAGACCAATTTTAGAGTAAAATACTATCACAAGGAAGCCATTTTCAGTTGGAATTTTGGAAGCATATGTGAAGGAGAGTCTAGAAGAGCAATTCTGGAAGGAGAAGCTTTAAAATCAGGCATGAATCCTCCTTAGTTTATAACTTTTATTGAAGTGCTGTTTCCTTTTTGGTCTTGTGATTGCTACTTTCAATTAGCTCTAGTAGGAAAGAACTATTTTGATGAATATTTAAAGCAATGCATTGAAAGAGAAAATGTGTAAGGGATTCAATGATTAAGGGTTTGTGCAAAAGGGATTATATGAGTAAAGAGCTTAAGGGATTAGTTTACTTATCTTATATTAAAGGGAAATAATGGAAAAAGATAAAAAGGGAAGAATTTATATGCATTTTGAATGAATGATGCATTTTGTGTATGATCTCCGTATATGGAGAATATGTAGAAGTATTTATTATATGCTAGGATCGGAATGAGGACGGGAGTCAAGTATATTCAAGCAGCTTAGACTTTTAGATTAATTGAGATAGGCTAAGGAACTCCTAGGATAAAGATTTCCGTAATAGGAGAGAAAGAATGAATTACTTGTCAAGTTGGATTATTTCTAGTAAGTTAGAATGTCGTAGGTTGGTCTGGGATGATTGATAATCCAGTGAAGGACTTGAACCTATATTTGTTGTCTTGGATTAGATTGAAGTAGGATAGTCTGGGATGATTGACAATCCAGTGAAGGACTTAGCCTATGCGTAGTGTAAGATAGCCTCAAGTCAAATCGGCCTTGAGTAGTGTATATGAGAGATGACCTTCATTCGAAGTACTGAATGTGAATACTTTGGCCAAAGTGGTGGAAGGTACGACATCCAGTTAGATGTGAGATAGTCGAGACTACACTGTCAGTTCATTGTGATCCGTCATGCTAGTTCGGGATTGTGAAATAGCAAGTTCTAGTTCGGATTAAGACACAACACTATGCTCAGTTGAGTTGTCTGAAATACACCTGCCAATTTTTTCATTTTATTACACAGCTAAATTCACCCATTAGCATTAGTGCAAACATAAACCAGCTGAATGTAACCCTCTCCTCTGACCAACCCAGATCCCAATGCGGGCAAGATTGAGAGCATACATGAAAGAGGGTGGTTAGAATAACAAAGCTTGCTGAAAGTAACGGAGAGGAGGTGCAATCACTCTACCACTTATTCAGCGGGAGGACTGAAATTAGAAATTACAATGCTGAAAGTAAATATGCAACTCGACCACTTTTCAGCGGGAGTGTGTTGACGGCTCAACCGATTAGCAATACGTAAATGCAATACCAAAGTAACTAGGCGGCATGCCAGCCTCTTCCACTTTTCAACGGGTGGTACATGAAAGTGAATACTGAAATGAAAGACTAAGGCAATGCCAGTCTCTTCCACAAACGTGGGAAACTATGAAATTGCAAGAATTAAAATGGTTGAACAGTACTACTGTAGCAGCATTACAATATGAGTTTCTCCTGCAAATATCACTGTATTTGAAATGCCTCAATGCTGCAATGAAGTATTATATCTCTCTTATCATCAAAAGACTCGATCCATACTAAACCCAACCCCAAAGGAAAACTTTTACAATCTGATTTTGACAGACCAGCAACTGAAAATGCACAAACCAGCAACTAGACAACCCTCTAAAATGCTCATAACTCTCTCATAACTACTCCGAATGACATGGGACCAAATGCAATGAACTCCTAGGAAGATGGTGACCATTTTATGACCAAGAAATAGCTGCAACAACTATTCAATGAATTATCTGAACATTTGCCAGGCATGACGAAGTAGAATGCCCTCAAGAGGGGTGACTTTTGCAAAATAAAATCCAAATCTACATATTAAAATCTGAAAATCACCAGAGAGGGGCGCCCTAGGCTGCAAAACACAATGATCAAATACCCATAACTAGATAAAAATCGTTCAAAGACATATGAGTGAAAAACTAGTTCAGCCATAGCCGATACAACAACTGTAGAAAGACTGAAAATACAATAACTTAATTGCAAAATGCAAAACAACTCAATATGAAACTAATCTCAACTAGTTGCTATCTTTCAAGAAAGAAGTTAAGCCGACTAGGAGGTATGCATCCCTTCGAAGCAATCCTGTTACCATTCCGGCAGCATAACAATATTGTAAAATATAAGATGTTGAAAGAGAGAGCAAAGCCTCTTATTTATAACTTTCTCCAACCTCAATTTCAAATTCCTTTTCCCTCCAATTAGGTCGCCCCCATGAGATTCATATTCAAATTCACTTTGACATTTGCCTTTCATTTCAAACTTCATTCTCCATAACTTGGCGTCCAAACATAAGGAGGCTGAAACTTTATTTAAAATGTCAATAAAGTATATTTTGGCATCCAAAATAATAATAAAGTGAAACACTTTATTAAAGTGAAATATAAATATAATTGACCACTTATTTCTCCAAGGCGTCCAAACATGCCTTTTAAATATTTCACTTAAAATGATATTCTCATCAAATATCAATTTTGCCGAAATAATCACCTCAAATGTTGGAGACCAACTGACTATACTGCCCTGCCCGAAATAGCGATAATACCAAGTTGTGAAAACATTGCCAAAAATAGCACCAAGGTTGTTGGAGACCAAACTGCTCCAATTGACCTGCCAGATATAACCACTGAACTGAACTGCAGAAACCCTGCTAAAAATAGTACGGCTAAAAATAGAACTTACTAAAAATAGCATACTGCTAAAAATAATAAGTTGTTCGAAACTCATTTTAACCACAATCCGAGCAGTCGTCGTATTTACTAAAAATAGTAAGTCCAGAAAAGTTCTCGGATTCATTTGCATGTCATGCTGTCGCGAAGCTCTCTGAAAACCCAGAAGGAATCCAGAATCCGAACTGTAAAACTCCAACATGTAGCCGTCGTAACTTACTAAAAATAGTAAGTTCGGAAAAGTTCTCTGATTCAGTTGCATGTCATACCACTGCGAAGCTCTCTGAAAACCCAGAAGGAATCTAGAATCTGAACTGTAAAACTCCAACATGTAGCCGTTGTAACTTACTAAAAATAGTAAGTCCGAAAAAGTTCTCTGATTTAGTTGCATGTCATACCACTGCGAAGCTCTTTGAAAACCCAGAAGGAATCCAGAATCCAAACTGTAAAACTCCAACATGCAGATCCTTGAATCCTCAAGGAAAACCTCCAAGTAGCTGGAAACCCTAATTCTGCCTCTGACTAGCCTACAAGCATCCAAGAATAGGCTAACAGTCATTGAAAGATGTAGTGATAAAAATGGGGACATTACAGTCTGCCCTTCCCAAAATTGCTTGTCCTCAAGCAATACCACCACAACCACAAAAAATTTGAAGTTCGTCCATACCAACCTGAGGACGCTCCCTGGGTCCCACATTTGTGTCAAGGGAAAACCACCACGCTGATGTTGCACCACTTTGACCATGTCAGTGAAAACATCATGCCCAAACTGCACTAACCTCCCTTGTGACTCCCAAATGTTACTATCCATGAACAACCTGGAAGGACTGAAGTCAACACATTGAAGCGTCTCATGCCCAAAAGTCTCTGAGTCATCAATAACAACCATACCATTTTCTATCACATTCCTGGGTAAAAGGAAAGATAGTCTTCTCAACTCGATATTGTACCCCTCAGCATACCTTCGTAAGGTAACTAACAAAGCCACCACTGCAAATGTGACCTCTTCAAATTCTCTTTAAAAGAGGAAAGCAATCCTTTGCAAGAGCTCATCAAATTCAAACTCATGACTCCCCATGAAACTACGATGCCTCAACTGAATTATCATGATACAACCTTGAAGACTGTAGAAATTTCTCACAATTCTAACTTCCAGAACCTCAGAATGATGAATCATTGTAATCGAACGTTTGCTGCCCCAAGTATGAGTACAAGGGAAAGCATAGGAGTAGTCATTGGAAACAACTTGAACACCTCCCAAAGATGGATTCAGATTGCTTTGGAACATCACCTCTTGCATTTGAGACCAAAAATCAGCCCTGATAGGGGATTGGGAAGTCTGAAAATAAGTATACCAATTGTCCATCATGATTGAAATGATTGAATTATGATCTGATTTGGGAATAATCAGCATCCCAGAAGATGAACTGTTGCTGCTAAACTAAAAATCATCACCCAAATTAATGCATCTACTCAAAATTTCTCTCCAATCCATATGCTGATGAACAAATGGAACCAACGAGTGGCTGGTAATGAAAGGAATAGCATCAGTAAATCTGATAATTTGATTCTTATCACTCCAAAAGTCCCTTTCATAAGTAATAAGCTTCATCAAGCCAAGTTGAGGGTCCCAAGCATGGATACCCAACTGAAAATGATGTCCCTCACACTGAAAAGAAAACTCAATACATTCCCAAGTGCCAGTAAGAACCAAGTGCATCATCATGAAATCGGTATCTCCTCTAGTGAACCTTTGAAGTCTATTTATGAAAGCTTCAACAACAATGGAGCATGGAACAATAGACGTATTCAAACCCAACTCCCAAGATAGACTTGAATGAGCTGAAGCATCTCTCAAACCAAGGGATGAGCTGTCAAATATGCAATCAACATGTTTCCGTCCTTCTTTCTCCCATTCTTCATGAATAACTAGTTTGAGACCTTCACATGTTTTATCTTCAATCATAAAGAGGGGATTATCATAAGTTTCCTTTGCATCCACTTCAAAGAGAGGGTTGTCAAAAACTTGGAAGTCATTCCTTTCATCTTGCTGCTCCAAATCTGCACATACAACTTATGATTTTCTTGAGAAACCTTCAAGATCAAACTCCTCTCGAAGACTATCAAGCTCCCCAATTACTTGCTTGATTTCTTCAACTCTTTGCTCATTCTCTTGCTCTCTGAAAAGTTTGAAACCAGCTAACTGCCTCTTTACCTCCATTAATGCCATTTGAGTATCTTCCAACATAGCATTTGTTGATTCGAGCTCAAGAGTAAGCTCATCAACCCTTCTCTCTTTTCCTTGGAAAGCACAAATGGTTTTCTTTGCAATTTTGAAGGCATAATCTCGATCTTCAATCAAGTGTATGTACGCTAATTCCAATGTCTCCATGGAGTCTCTGATAAGTTGCAAATTGGGAAGAGTAGTTTCATCTTTAACTCCTCTTCGTCTTTCTTCAAGCTGGACCTTCCAGTAGAGATCTTCAATCAAATGGTGTGTGTGATCAAATAGGGATAGAGCTTGCACTTCTTTTTCAAAATTTATCTTGCATTGATCTTCACGTTCATGAACATGCAAGGATGGTGAACTGCTGATAGGCTGCAATTGAAAATCGGAACCTTGTTTCTCGTCTTTGCTGCCCTCATCGCTGCTCCAAAACTCTTTTTCTTCACCTCCCACTAACTGAAATTGCTCAATGTCATAAAGAGGATCAGGTTCTTGTAATTCTTCAAGCCTTTGCCTACAACCAACTTTAAGAATAGGTAAATCAGATTTGTGTTTGAGAACACCTTCAAACTCTTCATCATCAAGAGCCATATGGTCCTCAAGCTTTGCTTCCACCTCAATGTCACTTTGATCAAACTTGAAGGCAGCCCCAAACTCAAGCATATTGTCACCATTATTTGCTGTTATAGAGTCCTTACCAAGTTCCATTTCATCATTCGGATCAAAGGGAAATTCATCCCACACAGGTTCTTTGTCAATGCTAGGTGCCTTCGCACTTGAATCCCAAGTGGTAAGAGGTTGAACATTTTGCTCAAAAGGAAAGAGCTCTTCGTGCTTCTCTCGGAGTGCTGACTTTTCGAATAGGTCACCACCCAACTCACATAAACTGATATCTTCATAGACACCTCTCTCCAAGGGCTTGGTTTGATGCTCATACCCAAGACCAACCTTGACACCATCATTGTAATAAAGAAGAGAATCATCTAAGCAAGCTGTTTTGAAAACTTCATCATTTTCATCTTCAATGAACCTATCATGAGTAGGTGTATTACTGATTTCATCATTAGCAGCGTCATGCATACCAAAGAAGTCTTCTTGGTTACTTGTCATAAATCTGTCTTGTGAAAACTCTTGGGAAGTCTGGACAGCAACAAGGGGAGAGTTATCCGTCACCAAATCTTCAACAAGAGGAGGTATAAACACATCGGAATCACCACCAACAACATCACTATGGTAATGATCATAAGCTGGTTCAAAGACACCACTAGTATTTCCTTCATCTTGCTCTTCTTTAGCGAACTCATCCCACACAACAGTTCTTCTATCATCTTCTGTGAAGTCATTAGTTTCAAGACCTTGATTGGATGAATCCAAATTAACATTCAAGACTGCTGTTTTGTTCTTATCACCAAAATGATCTTCATCATTACCCATCACATGCATGTCTAAGGGATTGTTTTTGGGCTCTACCACACATCCTTCACATGTCAAGGCAACCTTCACATCCAAACATCTAGATTTTGCAGCAATCCATGAGTATGCCCCTTTAATGTCAGGATCTCTCACAAGCTTGGTCAGTTCTTGTATCAACTCGGATATAGACTTCTCTGTAGTCATCTCTCTGTGTGTGTAGTATTTGATATCTTTGTCACTCATCTGACAAACTGAATCATTGAACTTTCACAGGATGGCTGGATCTTGGCTCTGATACCACTGAAATACCCCTGCCAATTTTTTCATTTTATTACACAGCTAAATTCACCCATTAGCATTAGTGCAAACATAAACCAGCTGAATGTAACCCTCTCCTCTGATCAACCCAGATCCCAATGCGGGCAAGATTGAGAGCATACACGAAAGGGGGTGGTTAGAATAACAAAGCTTGCTGAAAGTAACGGAAAGGAGGTGCAATCACTCTTACCACTTATTCAACGAGAGGATTGGAATTAGAAATTACAATGCTGAAAGTAAATATGCAATTCGACCACATTTCAGCGGGAGTGTGTTGACGGCTTAGCCGATCAGCAATATGTAAATGCAATACCAAAGTAACTAGGCGGCATGCCAGCCTCTTCCACTTTTCAGTGGGTGATACATGAAAGTAAATACTGAAATGAAAGACTAAGGCAATGCCAGTCTCTTCCACAAACATGGGAAACTATGAAATTGCAAGAATTAAAATGGCTGAACAATACTACTGTAGCAGCGTTACAATATGAGTTTCTCCTGCAAATATCACTGTATTTGAAATGCCTCAATGCTGCAATGAAGTATTATATCTTTCTTATCATCAAAAGACTCAATCCACACTAAACCCAACTCCAAAGGCAAACTTTTACAATATGATTTTGACAGACCAGCAACTGAAAATGCACAAACCAGCAACTAGACAACCCTCTAAAATGCTCATAACTCTCTCATAACTACTCCGAATGACATGGGACCAAATGCAATGAACTCCTAAGAAGATGGTGACCATTTTATGACCAAGAAATAGCTGCAACAACTACTCAATGAATTATCTAAACATTTGCCAGGCATGACGAAGTAGAATGCCCTCAAGAGGGGCGACTTCTGCAAAATAAAATCCAAATCTGCATATTAAAATCTGAAAATCACCAGAGAGGGGCGCCCAAGGCTGCATAACACAATGATCAAATACCCATAACTAGATAAAAATCGTTCAAAGACATATGAGTGAAAAACTAGTTCAGCCATAGCCGATACAACAACTGTAGAAAGACTGAAAATACAATAACTTAATTGCAAAATGCAAAACAACTCAATATGAAACTAATCTCAACTAGTTGCTATCTTTCAAGAAAGAAGTTAAGCCGACTAGGAGGTATGCATCCCTTCGAAGCAATCCTGTTACCATTCCGGCAGCATAACAATATTGTAAAATATAAGATGTTGAAAGAGAGAGCAAAGCCTCTTATTTATAACTTTCTCCAACCTCAATTTCAAATTCCTTTTCCCTCCAATTAGGTCGCCCCCATGAGATTCATATTCAAATTCACTTTGACATTTGCCTTTCATTTCAAACTTCATTCTCCATAACTTGGCGTCCAAACATAAGGAGGCTGAAACTTTATTTAAAATGTCAATAAAGTATATTTTGGCATCCAAAATAATAATAAAGTGAAACACTTTATTAAAGTGAAATATAAATATAATTGACCACTTATTTCTCCAAGGCGTCCAAACATGCCTTTTAAATATTTCACTTAAAATGATATTCTCATCAAATATCAATTTTGCCGAAATAATCAACTCAAATGCTGGAGACCAACTGACTATAGTGCCCTGCCCGAAATAGCCATAATACCAAGTTGTTAAAACACTGCCAAAAATAGCACCAAGGGTGTTGGAGACCAAACTGCTCCAATTGACCTGCCAGATATAACCACTGAACTGAACTGCAGAAACCCTGCTAAAAATAGTACGGCTAAAAATAGAACTTACTAAAAATAGCATACTGCTAAAAATAGTAAGTTGTTCCGAACTCATTTTAACCACAATCCGAGCAGCCGTCGTACTTACTAAAAATAGTAAGTCCAGAAAAGTTCTCAGATTCAGTTGCATGTCATGCTGTCGCGAAGCTCTTTGAAAACCCAGAAGGAATCTAGAATCCGAACTGTAAAACTCCAACATGTAGTCGTCGTAACTTACTAAAAATAGTAAGTTCGGAAAAGTTCTCTGATTCAGTTGCATGTCATACCACTGCGAAGCTCTCTGAAAACCCAGAAGGAATCCAGAATCCGAACTGTAAAACTCCAACATGCAGCCATCGTAACTTACTAAAAATAGTAAGTCCGGAAAAGTTCTCTGATTCAGTTGCATGTCATACCACTGCGAAGCTCTCTGAAAACCCAAAAGGAATCCAGAATCCGAATTGTAAAACTCCAACATGCAGATCCCTGAATCCTCAAGGAAAACCTCGAAGTAGCTGGAAACCCTAATTCTGCCTTTGACTAGCCTACGAGCATCCAAGAATAGGCTAACAGTCACTGGAAGATGTAGTGATAAAAATGGGGACATTACATTGTCGCAGCCGGTTACTTTACCAATCTCTTCATTCGAAGGGAGGGCCATCTATCGAATGATAGATGTGCGGGGGACCGCATTAACAGTTCGTGGTTGGTAGAAAAGCGCCTGAGTGATGTTTCTCTTCCACAACAGGCGACAGATACATCAAGATTTGAAAGGAAGGGAACCTGGACCATCTTACTACTATTTGTGCAAAAGCTTACGAGCTATGTATGTAATTGTTTTACTTTTGTACTTTGATTTATATTACAATGAAAATGGAATTCATGTGGAAATATATATTTAACTTGCATGTATTATCAATAAAGAAAGGAAGAATTTTATTGTAATGTCTTTGCTACTTGTTACTTTTATATGTTTGAAATGAAATGTTAGAAAAAAATTAATTACCCTAGGATGGAGTCGTTACATGGGCTGCATGGTACAAGGAAAACCTCGCTTGTTCCTTCTTCTTCAAAGCATTCCTGCTCATTCAGATACGATACTGGGGAATAATTCCCCAAATCCGTTTCAACAAGCAATACTTCATTCGTGTTGTTGTATTCTATGATCATGAATGTCATCCGTGGCTCCTGATCGATCCATATCTGATTGGGCATCCCTTTCCATGGTAACCACAAATAGGAATAATCAGTGGCAGCATACCCGTTGAATGCTCTTGTGAAATCCCTTCCCAAGATTATACCATACGTATCTGGGATGTCAGCCACTTGGATATCAATGGATTGTTGGATCCTGGGATCAACAACAACCTGCATAGGTATTCTATTAATCTCTCCCACTATGCTGATCTTAGTCTTGTCAAGCTGTGTTACCTTATGCCGAGAGGGAGTTGGTGTTATTCCGAGTGCTTTGGACACGCTCAGGGGCATGACATTAGCAGAGGCTCCTGAATCCAGCAGGCAGGTTTGGAGGTTCTTCCTAAACACATGGATGGTGGTCAGGAAAGGAGGAGTTTCAAACCTCCCTTGAAAGAGTCCTCCTGAAACATCCACTTGGGCGACCTGACCCTTGTCTTTATCATGGCCCTTATTTTGGGCTTGTGTTTGATCTGCTTCCTTAGAGGACTGCTTGCCTATTTGCTGATTTGTAGGCGGATCAGCCTTCGTGTTGAGGACCTGTTTAATGACAGACTCACTTTGCGAATCTTCGAAGGAGACTCTCTTAGTGTGAGTTTCTTGAGTGGACCCGACCGATGGGGTCCCATTTATCATTCTAAAAAAATCATTTCTTACGGTTGGCACCTTGAGTAGCTCAAAGGCGGACACACTTAGCTTAACCTTTTAAAATTCTTCAGCAATATATTCTCCCATTTGCTCACCCTCCTGATCATAAGAAACATTTTGGGAGGAGCTGGTAGGCTGGCTTTAGTTATGGTTTTGTTGTCTATTCTTGTTAAGGTACCGAGTGGGTACATGGGGAAATCCAGGATTATTGCTTGCCTTTGGGTCAGGAGGAGTGCTGAAATTATTAGGCGGAGTGGAGGTCGTAAAAAGGCCTGCAGCATGACCACCGACTTGTCTATTCCTTAGGTCGTAAGGGGTAGTTCTTTGGTGAAACATGTGGAATTCATCCTCCTTGAGCTCTTCTTCATCATCTTTAGGACCATTATCTACTGAATCGAAAAGTTGAGCCATAGGGCTTTCGGAACTTACCTCTTCCGCCTTGTTGTTTGTGGTGGGGCCTTCTTGCTCCGGTGTATTGCACTCAACTTTTGGGAAAGGAGCCTGATTCACCACCAACATTGTAGAGTCATATGGGTCGAACGGGACGATGTCTCTGCATCTCGAATTGTCCACAACATTTTGGACTTCAACTTGAAAAATATTAGCAGTCGTCTGGAATTTCGGGCAGTTCAGCTTAAAGTGCTGACTTGTTTTGTGTATGCGACACCAACTGGATAAAGCGGCCTCAGCCAAGTAAACTCCACTTGTGGTGTTCTCGTTGCTGTTGGACTGATCAAGGGGTGTGGGGACACCACCATTGTTGGGTCTCGTATTCCATGTCCGATTTTGCCTCTGAAAAGGCCTTCTGTCAAAGTTCTAGCCCAAATTGTGATTTCTGTCATGATTCTGTCTGGACGATGTGCTGGCATCATGGCTGTCCCGGTTATCACGGTTAAGGTTAGCTTGGATACTCCTCTGCGAAGCTTGCAGTTGGTTGTTTTGGTTTCTCAAATGTGTCATCTCTGTGGACATTTTCTTGATCATCTCCATGAGTTCATCAATCCGATCTTTTTCTGCATTGGTTCGGCTGCAAAGCTGAATTTTGGTGGAACACTGGTTGCGCAACTGGCTGATTTTGATGAGTGGGCGAAAATTCAGATGCTTGGAGATATGCCGACACCTGGGGCGGCTGTGAATGGACATGTTGTTGTTGGGGCAGCAAGTAGTGAGGGACTGGAGGTGCTTGATTCATTGGTTGACTGGGGTGCGGGACTATAGGCAGCTGCAGTACCAGATTCATAATAGGCGTCTGATGGTGCAAGGCTTGAGTAATCCCTTGAATCTGCGTAGGATGTGCAGTTTGCCCGAGAGAAGGCAGTAGACCAGAGATGTTCTGCCCCAAATTTGTGCTAGCAATAATGGCCTCTGCATACGCATCCACCAATCGGGCAGGCGGTGGCCGCATCCTCTTTACCAATGCTGAAGTCAGGTTGTCCAATGCTGTATAATAAACAGGTAGAACATGAGCATCATTGAACGCATAAGGGGCTTGCAGCCAAGTGTATGCCCTGTGAAAGCGATCATTAAATGAGCTAATTGGTTCATTGATCTCCTTTTGAACCGACATGAAGTGTCTGTACGAATCTACAGGGTTGATTGGGGTCTTGAACTTTTGCAGAAAAACATCCTTCAGAAGGGCCCACATATTGATAGTTCTGGTGGGCAAGTTGGCGTATCAGTAGAAAACCTCCTCTCCGAGAGAGTAGGGAAAGAGCCTGCAAGCTACATCCTCATAGATAATCTGCATAGTCTTGAAGGCAATTTCAAAGACCCTGACATGCTCTTTTGTTGTCCTCTGCGGGTCCCGAGCATTGAATTTCGTGCAAAAGCTTTCAGGATTCTTTGGCATATCATGATAGAAGTTGAAGGCCAAAGGAGACGGGTTATTGCCCAACCATGCCATGGGAGGGGGTGGTGGAGGCAGCTATGCCATATTGACTGGTGGCTGTAAAGGGACAGTTGCAGTCAACGGGACAACTCCTAGGGTTGAAACTATGTTTAGCTGAAAGGCAACGTTTAGCTCAGATGGAGTGGCAGCCTGGAAGGCTGTTTGGAGCAGATGGATGGAAGATGGTGCTGCCGAAGATAAAGGAGAAGATGGAGGTGAAAGAGAAGTGGGCTGGTCGGGTGAACTGGAGGTGGATGCTTCCCTTCGTTTAACTCTTTTAGCTCGGATAGGGGGTGGTAATTCCTGAAATTCCCCTTTGTTTGGTGTAGACCTCAAGATTCGGTGAAATCTCTCAGGGGAGAAAGACTCGATTCAATCCAGCTTTGTTCCCAAAAGGCCTTCCTTCTAGCGCCAGTTCTGTTGATGGGGTGTTTTGACACACTTTCTCAACATAGACAATTTGTTGGATATCTCCTTTCAAGAGATGTAATGCACCAACACGTTGCCTGTGTTGAGAAAGTGTGTCAAAACACCCCATCAACACATTCCACTTTTGACGGTTCACAAAAATTATGAAACTTGGTCATTTGTTGAAATTGTAGATAGCTAAATAAGCTTACTATCAAAATTAAGTTTTCTATTATAGTTATTGATAATGCACAAGATGAGTTGTATTTAACAATTTTCCTTACAAACCTCCATCTTAGGTCAAGATATCATTAAACTAGAATTAGGGATAAGGATATTCCCAAAATAACTTTCAAGATATGTGAAGATCTTTTTTAATTTTCAGTTATGCCCTTTGGTCTTACAAATGCTCCTTCTACATTTCAAAGTTTGATGAATTGTATCTTTGACTCATTTTTGCAAAAGTCTTTATTGGTGTTCTTTGATGATATAATTATCTATAACAAAACATAGGAAGACCATCTCAACCATATAGAGTGAGTCTTATAAATTTTCAAGCAACATCTTTATGCCAAACCTTCCAAGTGTGCTTTTGGAGTTTAGGAAGTGTGTAATAAACACCTTTAATTTTTTTTTGACATTTTCCAACTGAAAATAAGTTACAATGCAATGTTCTTATCACTGTCTGATCACCTAGTTCCCTAGATGGGCAAGGTGAGAGCATACGGTGTATAGGACCACACAACTATCTAGAATGCAACAACTTAGAAGGATACACATTAGGCGGCAAGCCAATCAATCTCACTTCTTGAGTGGAGTGTGCTATGCAATAATTGGAAAGGAAAACACTTCACAACACTTATTTAGTGGAGTGTGCAATTACAATGAATATAGGCACTTCATGTTTATTCAGTAGAGTGCAATTACAAAGAATAGGAATTCCCACTTATTCAGTGGGGTGAGTAAATACCAAACTTCCATTTGTTCAATGGGGTAAGAAAATTATAGTACTTCCACTTATTCATTAGGGTGGCATATACATCATTTCCACTTATTCAGTGGGGGTGAGCAATACCTTAAGAGCAAGGATGAAACCACTAGTAGTACTACGATCTGGGGTATTACAATATATCAATGCATTACAAAATCATCATTAGAGAACATTATCTTGCTGATTTATGATGATTTTTTTTTTTTGATCACAAATCTTAATTGCTGCAACAACCTAGAATGAGCCAAATAACATAGATAACAACATACTAAAGTACCCAACAAAGGTATAACTCAGATAGATGACATTAGAATGCTGATTGCAGGTTTGACATCATTTGGTTTTGCTGATAAATTGTCAAACAAAAACTGCACACACACTGAGAGCACACCAAAAACTGTTGATTACTGAAATTTGACTAACACTGAAAAATTATAAGATCCTCCAAAAACTAGAATTTGCATTGTAACTCGTATAGATCCAAAACCCATCTCAAACATCCTGAAATTATATTAATATAAATGAAATATAACTTAAAGTATAAAGAAGTAAATGTCCATATGTAAATGCCACTTATACTTAAATGTTTATTTCATGTATGGTCTGCCAATATGGTGCAAACCCTTAAATTCCACCGAACCATTTGACAAAATCCCAAAAAGAGCTGCTATTCAATTTGAAAACTCACACACTCTCCTTTAATAGGTACGACTTGCCAGCAATTGGTACAACCTCCTTATAACCTTCCTTAAATTGGACGAGTAGCAGAAAATTAAGCTTCTAACAACAACAAACTGCAGGGAAAAATGGTATTTCACCTTTATTTTATGCATCCTCAGTTGGTACGATCTGAATAGGGAAGTATGACCAGCATAAAAGTTTATGGCCTGCATTAGGAGAGGTATAGCCAGCAGAAAATCCTCTCAATCACCCCTTCAAAACTTCATCAAAAACTCTTCACAAACAACACCAAAAGCATTAAGCAATCAAACCACATCAAACTAAACCATCTTCAACAATCAACTGAAAACTTCACTTGTAGGTGCATTCGTGATTCTTGGATGAAATCACTCTAATAAGCTAGGGGGGTTTTCGTCCCCGAAACTAGTATTTTCAAGCTCAATAATGAGCTCGCAACCTCCTTTGATAACATTTTGGTAGAAATAAAATAATAATTTCCTTTTTCCTCCAAAAACTCTTTTTTTTTTTTTATATTATATAATAATCTTTTATGAGAGCAAAAGTCTCCCATGTGCCTAGGTGTCCCCTCTAAAGGCACAACTTAAAACATTTTTTAATAAATAATTATGTCTTAGTTGCCTTTTAATTTATCCAACTTTAGACAACTTAAGTTATAACTAAATAATAATTTAATTATACACCCAAGTTGCGAAAAACATCAAAATGAGATGAATATGAAAAGTTGACCATACCATAATGTTTTTGAGGACTTAGAATGACAAATTGAAGCAACTTGGCATCTATCTAAAAATAGCATGCTTCTCCAAAAAGTTTGGAGAGCTCCTAAAAGGACAGGATCACATTTTGAAAACATCATGAGGCTTACCAAGACCACTTGAACTCACTACCACGATCAAAACCATTGCTTGATCAATCCTATGCTTTCCACGAAAGTTGGAGTTCTTCTTTGCCCACCAATTGGCCTACAGGAAAACTCGAGAAAATAGGCTAATTGTTCTCAAACTGATTATGCTTGAGAATGGGATATATACAGTCCTCCCTCCCCAAAATTGCTTGTTTTCAAGCAATTCAATCTCAATTGCTATTCAATCCTTGAATAATCAACGTGACTCTAGGATCCCATATCATCTAAGAGGTTTGCAAAATCCCTTTTTTTGATATGCTATGCTACATCACACCGGCAAAATTAACTTCCTTTACCTTTCTTGCTAAAAGTGCAGCAATCTTTTGCAAGAATTTGGTAAATTCTCCAGAAAATTGCTTTGCTTTACAATGTTCTTATTGCACTATTCTGATAAAATCTAGGAGGTTTGTGCAATTATGATAAGTCACCATTGTACAAAAATCTGCTGTCCCATGTTATTCTTAAAGACAAATTACTAAAGTCCACAATACATACCCTTGCAAGATGATCTTCATTAATGATATTGTAGACTAATCCTTCCAATATAGGACACAAATCAGCTTGTGTGCAAGTTGAAAACAAATTATGACAGCCATGAATCACTTGGTTTTCCATCCAAAATGAAGCTATGTTGGTTGGAAAATTCATTTCTTTCAGCTGAAACCATTTTTCAACATTTTCCAATGATTCAGCAACCTCAAGCTGATCAATTGTGCTGCTGTTCACATTTGGAAATAACAAATTATAATCTGATTTCATGAAAATCAGTAGTTTGAAGATTGAACGACAGCTGCAAATTTCCTTACTGAAACAAGGAATGAGAGCATTGTATCAACTAAAATCCCTTTTGCAAATGTTGAAAAATCTTCCCTCACAATCATCAACTAAAAAATGCTTCATTCTTTGACTAGCATCACTTGCTAACCCACTTGAATGTATGCAATTGAAGTCAGGTAATGGCTGATTGAAGTGATGGTTGCTGCACCAAATTGGAAATTGTAACCCACGATCCTTCATGGTATATTCCTTTTGTCACCACAACCCTCCAACAAACTTTATTGATGATCTCTTGCACATGTGCTCAGTAATGAAGTAGCTCCATCATGCTTATACTACACTACTCTGGTATTAATGGGAGGTTCATTTAGAAAATTTCTCAAGGTGCTTAAGGCTTCTTCACTGGGAACAATACTGCCATGCCTTAAGCTATACTCATAAAGGTGATCAATTTATTAGTTGTTGATATGAAAACTTTGACAAACTGAAAATCACCTTTAGTATCATAAATAACATCCATCTTATGCCCCTGTGCAAATTTCCCTAGTCGAGTCTAAGGGGCCCAAAAGGAAAACCCCAAAACCTAAACCGACCCCAAAGAAGATTAAAGGAAATGTTGGGTTAGCTCAGTCGAGTGCTGCGGTTGGACTCTGTGAATTGAAGGCTGGCCTTGCTAAGACGGTTAGCAAACCTACTACCAAAAAGAAAGAAAAAGATGAGGGGAAGGGTTTGACGGAGCTGCTATAGACAGTAGAGGCAAGGATGTGGTGAGGAAGGATTCTAAGGGTGAAACTATGGTGGCTGCGACGGTGGAAACAGGGATTGAGATGACCAAAATCAGGAGGTCAGGTAGATTGGCTAAAAATAACAAGAAAATGCAGTTAAATGAGTTGGATACTGATGAGGAGTGCTTTGACAGCAAAGGTGATGGGAATGAGGAGGAGTCGGAGGATGTTGAGGAAGACTATGCTGAAGGGCCTCACACCATCCCGGATCTCAAAAAAGTGCATGGTGAGAACTCGGTATCCTAGTCTTCTGACCCAGATGTGGAGCGCATCCATACTGTTAAGATTAGGGAAAAGGGGAGGAGCTTTGTGTGTTGCAGGAAAGGATGGAGAAGATGGAAAAGAAGTTTAGAGGCCTGACCGGGTTCACCTTCAGGCTGGTTCACTGTGTCATCGACACCTTCTCTGCTGTCTTGAAGGACGAGGTGGACATGAAGACTGATGAAGATGGCCCTGAATTGGTCGATGATGATGTTATTAATGCTCTCTCCCAGAATTGGGAGAATGCCTGTTTATCTACTGCTGCTGTTGGTGCTCTTCGGCTGTTAGTCTACTGTTTTTGTTTTTTGGCTTTGGTATTTTATGTTTTATGGACTAGATCTTTTTTGGCCCTAGTGGCTCGATGTGTTAAGGGTACAACACCCTGTAAATGCTGCTTAACTTATCAAAAACATTCATCTTATGCTTGAAAACTTCACCTAGATCCCATATCATGTTATTGTGTAATGTCCCCATTTTTAGCCATACGCTCTTCAGTATCTGATAGCCTATTCCTGGAAGCTTGTAGGCTCATCAGAGGTGAAATTAGGGTTTCCTATTTTATTGGGGTTCTGAAGAAGGTTCGCATGTATGGGGATTGCGGATTCTTTCTGGGTTTTCAGAGAGCTTAGCAGTGATATGACATGCAAAGTAATTGGGCAACTTTTTTGAATTTACTATTTTTAGTAAGTTCTATTTTTGGCAATGCCATTTTGGGCAATAGCATCAGCAGTTAGCTCAGTTTCCATTTCAGGCAATGCAGTTTGGAGCATAATTGGCTTTCAGCATTTTGAGGCCCTTTTTGGTAAAGTGATTTATTTAAAGTCATTAATGTTATATTTTCAAATTGGCCCCCTTTGCCTAATGTTATGACTTAAAGTTGTTTTAAAGTGTGGTCTTGAAGGGTGGACGCCTCATTTGGAGGGAATTAAATATTTTATAATGTTTATTGTCTCCTCAAGAGTTGGACGCCTATGGAAGAGGTGAATTAAATATTTAAAAGATTAAAATATTTTAATATGAGCTTGGGCGTCCCTTTTGGAGGGAAAATGATGGAATTTGAAGAGTCTCCTCAAAGTTCTATTTAAGAAGGATTTTTCTCTAGCTTTTGGCATCTTTGGAAAATATTGTAAAGTTATGTTGCTGGTTTGAAATCCAAAATCCGGCTAAGGGAAAGCTTAGCAAATTTACTTCATTCTTTGGGCTTGAAACTATGGTTCCCTAGATGGTGGATTGAGAGTGTGCTTCATTCAAAAGTGCATATTGAGCTTCATCGTTGGAAGTTTTGTAGTTTTGATAATAATTTCTAGAATTTGTGGTTGCTAGTCCTTTCGTGGCTGAAGGAGATTTTTATATACAACTTTTTGTATGAATTTAATTTGCTTTTGGGCATTGAAGCAATCTATTCGTAGGCTAAAGGCGACCATTCTTGGAGATTTTCAGATTTAAATTTGTAGTGTATGATTTTATTTAGCAAAATCGCCCTTGCAAGGAGGCCATACCACTTCAAGAGGACATTGGAATTCGTGCCAAATCAAATGTTGAGTTTGGATGCAGTTTTGGTATTGTACATTGGGCGCCAACCTTCTAAAGAGCATACACAAGTCATTTCAGCTCAATTGGAGGTATTTCGAAAGAGTTATGAGCATTTCATTGATGTACAGTTTGCTGATTAACATTTTCAGTATGTTGGTTTTTATTATCAAACTTTAATAAGTTCAGTTTTGGGCTTCTATTTCTGTATTGGAGAGGTTTATAACTTGTAAGATTCATCCTTCTCTTACTTGCATTGATTCTATCATTGTAACACTTGTAAATTGCAGATTTCTTTCATTGTAAGGCTAAGAATTAGTAGTACTAATCCAATCATTGTATTTTCTGCATTTACTTGTGATTTCTAATGCAAACACTATAACCCCTGGATGGTTTACCTCCACACTATAACCCCTGGATGGTTTACCGCCAGTGTGGAAAAAAAACTCATTAATCTCTCATTGTACCCACTGAAAAGTGGTGAATTCCCACTCATGAGTGGATGCCTGCCGCAGTGGATGAATTAGTTTGTTTTGTTTTATTTTCCCCCCACTGAATGAGTGGAAGTGTGGAAATTGTTCATGGCTGGTTCACCGCCTCTTTACTTTCAGTTAGTAAGCATTTATCTCCACCATATGCTAGCCCCTCACCCACATCGGGTCTTAGGGCACATTCTTGGTGTTGAGTGTTTTTCAGTTTGATTATTATTTTGGAGAGCTAACGCTAATTAGTTGGCTTAGTGCTGGTTGTGTTGTGGAAATTCCAAGAAAAAATTGACTAGCACATTTCATATTGTCACTTGTTATGTCATTGGAATCAGGAAGTGTCCTAGAATTCATTTCAAAAAGTGGATTCCATTTCAAAGTGTGGGTTATCAAAAGATTGGAAATCATTTGTATCCTCTTGTTTAAACCAATCTTCCTATTGTCCCAGCTTCGGATTTGCAAACTTGGGAGATTGTTCTAAATCAAAATCTTTGTGGAAAAGGGTAGGCATGATGATACATTGAGCTGCCCACTTAATTGTTCATAATGAAACATTCTCTCCATTCTCTTGCATGTGCAACAAAAGGTCCTCCAATAGACATTCCTCTCAACACAGTCTTCCTTGCATCAACTTGGAACTTCAGCTCCATTGTTTGCAAACTCAAGGTGATCTCCCCTAAAGAACGAAGCCATTGGATGTCGAGAACAACGGTGTCACCAATACTCACCACACAAAAATCATCTTTGACTTCATAGTTTCCCAATTGTAGACTCAATTGGGGAATTTTCCTTGAGCATGAAAGAGTGAATCCATTAGCAACCATGACTTTGAAACTTTCAAATTTATAAAGTCCACACCCAATTTTCTATGCAATTTTTTTTGGTTTCCGGCCGCATGTGGACATTTTGTCAAATAGTTTGTAGAAGTCTGATTGAATTGTGGTTTCTTTTCATCACTTTCATTTGTGTGTTATGATAAATCCACACATCACAAATTGAAAATAATGTTCCCAAAGAATTGCAAAGATTCACAATGATATAGGAAATCCTTTCTCCAAAGTAATATTGTTGATGCAGTTACAGAATAAGCTTGGTACAATAATTAATAATCAACAATCATCAGATATGCAACTTTGGCAATAGTTAAACTCATTCCTTCACTCTTCATTAAGCTAGAAATGTACAATACAGATTTAAATGATTTTTTCAGAGTTACATATAAAAAACAATAACAAATTTTGACCTGATACAAAGATTTGTATATAATTCCTATTATTTTGCAAGTCTTCAATGGAGAGTCATCTTTTTCCTACACATTAAGATGACTGCTGAGTTTACAACTCATAAAACCAGCAGAAGATGAATCAATATCATTAACTGCAAAGGTCTCCACTAAGCACCTCTCGTTGGTTTCAAGACCTTTAATTGCCAATAGTGAAGAATTCTACTTGGCATAGTTAATAATACCTATGTTCTCTTAAATTTGTGGCCAGCTATTATACTTCATGAATGATTCGTCTTCACCAATAATTAAAGCTAAGCTCTTATGGTTCCTTTAAATCTTAGGCAATGCTGCCCTACAAATCCAAACTGGCTTCCTCCATGTCACCATCAACAAACTCCCTCAATAAGCGGTGGTCATTTTAAAGTCTTTTTTTGGTAATAAAGATAGGCTATAATAAAGATGAATGGCGGCTAAAGAAAAAGACCGACAATATTAAAGAAAGTGGACGACAGTAAAGATTAGGAATGTAATACACGATTCCTTTAATTAGATCCGCGGCTTCATTAATATTTTGCACTCTTGTTTCCTTTCCATGCTACAATATATCACCAACTCCAGAAGCGTGGGTTCCAAAGAATGCCAATTATTTGTTATTCTTCCCACGTCTATATTCTGTTAACCTTTGACGACCTTAGTTTCAGCTACACCTTCCTCTATTCAACTGCAAATGCCCCTTTTTTCTCCTTGTGCGATGGCGTTAAATATTTTGTCCCTCAATATCAATCGCCAATACTGATTATCATCACATGTTTTGACTCCCAACAAATATAAATTAATCAGCGACATGTTATGAGGAGGGGTAACGAATAAATCCAAAATGGTGTATGCGTTTGGAGTCCTTTTATGAAAGTCACCACTATTTACACTAGTACCAATTATTCTTGAAGGTATCGTGATACTCCCAAAACACACTACAAAACCTTTGTTTGATATCGACTTGTTCTCATAAAATTTCCGACTTCTTCTCGCCCTTTATGTAGACTTCATAGTCATGACTTTTCTAAGGTGACTCCAATTAAAAATAGACCATTATTATTAGTGGTGGCTAGGAAAATAGAGATAGCAATTGCTTTGGAAGTTTGTGGCAATTAGATATCCACAACTCCCATTGAATGATATTAATATTGACCCTCTAAATTATTATGCCACCTTTCTCTACAGTGCTGTAATGCAAAATGACTAATTTTTCTAGATACTTGAGATGACAGTTGGCCAATGAAATTCATAAATATATTAGCCCTGCACCAGATCCTAGAATGATATGACTTTACTATTAGCTACTAATTAAAATATGATATTTCATTCATCACTGTAGTCTTGCAAATTGGTACAATACTGAAATTTGTCTTTGCCAAAGACTTCTCAAATTTTTCAAACTCCAATCGCCTGCAAAATCTGGGTGATTCCGCCAGTGCCAGTCAAGGTGGATAATCTCACCACCAAAACTAATCTTCTTTTAGAGGGTTTCTGTCCTCCAAAAGGCTATGGTGAACTCTGTTCAACTAACAATTGCTTAGTCTTAGAACCAAAACTGGCATGCCTACCAAAAGAACTCCAAAACACTTTTAATTCCTTTAACTCCGTAACTCCTCACCACCTTCTTGAATTCTCCCATTTGCTTTTAAATTTTAATCTTTTCAAGAATTCACCCAAAAGTGACTTAATTAATTTACTTTTACTTTCCCAAAACTTAAGTCATTTGCACACCACTAAAATAATTAATTTAAGTTGTCTTTTAATTTAATCTTTTTCGACAACTTAAAAATTAATTATTTAATAATGATGCTGATGTAGTAAAACATGGTGACATTACAAAATTCTTTTGTCTTAAGGCCTCTTCATGCTACAACTATTTCATCAATGAAATTGTGTGTAGCACCTATATCAATGAGAGCAACAATTTGTTGCCCACACAACGCTCCACAAACCTTGAAGGAATCATTCTTTTGAAGACTTGAGAGTTGGGCAAAGTTGCCTTCATTTTCCTTTACTTCTTCAAGTTCTTTTGGTGCTTCTTCCTCCTCATTTTCCTCCATGTCAGCTTGCTGTTCTGAATTTTCTGATTCAGATTCATCAGCTGAATATACTTCCAAGTGATGAACTTGACCTTTCTCAAAGCATTTATAACCTGGGGCCTATGGCTCCTTGTATGTAAAGCATAATTTTTTCCTCAGCTGATTTTGGAGGTCATTAGTCATTTCTGAAGGAAATATTTTGGACTGATTTGACTCATTGTGAAAATGCTTCTTATTTTTTTCATGTTGTAAGGTCTTGGGCTGAAATTTACTCTTGGGAACAACAAATTCCATGTTCTTGGCTTTCTAGATTGCATCTTGAGGTGTTGGAAAGTTAAAATCTTTCACCCACCCCCTGTGAGGTTCGATTAGCCCTTCAATGAACAACACAACAAGTCTTCTTTTTGAAATATTTGATACTATCACAAAAAATCTTTGAAAATTAGCAATGCAAGCATCAATTGTCCCATGTTGTCTCAACTGTGCCAACTCTCTGAATTGCATTTGTTGGTCCTTCTTGTCAAATATTTCAATGAGCTTATTGGTAAACTCATCATAGGTGGTAATGAGATTGTGGCCTTGGGTTATCAACCCATGGTATCACCATTCATGAGTTTCTCTATCTAGGTGCAAGGTGGAAAATTTGATTGCATCTTCTTTTGGCATTGGATTTAAAGACAAATAGTTGTCTTATTTTTGGACCCATGCATGAGTAGTACTCTTGTAACTTCCATCAAAATGAGAAAGTGTTCCCTTTCCCAAGGCTTGCTAATAATCCCTTTGAACAATTGGGCCTCTATTCTCTTTCCTTCTACCACCTCTCTTCTTTTTCTTGTTCATAAATTGATCAAGAGACAATATGTCTCGAATCTCCACCGAAAGAGTCACATATTTTGCATAGCTTGCCTGAACTTCATCTGCCATAGGAACTTGTGCTTCTTGCTCAGGTTGTGCCTCCTCCCTATGAGTGAATGTAGGTTGGAGAGGTCTAGCAATTGAACCAGCAAAAAAATGACCATTATTGTCTTGTCGATTGTTGACATTAGAAGTGCTAACTTTTCCACTTTGATTTTGGGGAACATTTTGAGTCAAATTCATTTTATGGAGAAGTTGGGCCATCATGTCAAGCATGGCATCAAACTTCCTCTCTATTTTGGCATGCAAACTCTTTGGAGTGCTAATACCCTTATCTTTCTCTACCATGTTCTTTGATGTAACTTCAATACCAATTGTCGAAGATTGATGTGCAGTTAAGGCCTTTGAAAAAGTCTCTTCTACTAGTTTTGGAAATTGATAATGCTCTATTTGCCCTCTATCATAATATCTCTTTTCTGTTTCACTAGCGTGCATAGAGAATAAGATGCATGATAGGATTAGTTTCATAGGCTGGCAAAATAACTAGCTCTGATACCATTGTAATAAACACTCGTAATTTTTTTTCGAAATTTTCCAAGAGAAAATAAAAGACTATGCAATGTCTTTATCACTTTTTGAGCATCCCGTTCCCGAGATGGGAAAGGTGAGAGCATATGTGTATAGGACCACACAACTATCTAGAATGCAACAACCTAGAAAGAAACACACTAGGTGGCAAGCCGACCAATCTCACTTCTTTAGTGGAGTGTAGTATGCAATAACCGGAAAGGAAAACACTTAAACACTTATTTAGTGGAGTGTGCAATTACATTGAATAAAGACATTTCACACTTATTCGACAAAGTGCAATTACAAAGCACATAAATTTCTACTTATTCAGTGGGGTGAGAAAATACCAAACTTCCACTTTTTCAGTGGAGTAAGTAAATTACAGTATGTTGAATAAGACAACTGAGAGGGGAGGAGGCGGGGTGGGGGTGGGGGTGGAGGTGGGGGGGGTGTTGAATCAATTGTAACAAATTTAACCTTTAAATCATTCACCGGAACAAATCCTTAACACTGCTTAAAATGATTAAACATTAAGTGCAAGTGCAAAAACTGAAAACCATCACACAAACACATCAACACTAGATTTACGTGGAAAACCCAATAAGGGAAAAACCACGGCGAGGATTAACTCACACTATAGAGAATATCAAAACCGATTACAAAGGCTCATTGCTTGAGAAATAAGGCTCACTGCCAAAACAAGGACTCACTATCCAACAGGGCTAACCACCTGGAGGGCTCACTACCACAGAGATACAAAGAAGATAGAAGAGATATGTTACAGAGAGAAGACAATCTCAATGCAACAGATGTTTCCACCACAATTTGCTCAACCACTTGCAGACATTCATGAACGATAGAGTACACCTTCAGCTCACTGCATCCGAAAACTCAACATTTAGACTTCCCACTGATCTTCCAAACTTGCATCACACACACCCATTGATTTGCATCTATTTCACATCTATCTTCTCTATTTCTTTGCAGTGATCTCTTGTTCTCTTTCACCATTAACTCATCTTGTATTTATACCATCTTCAACTTTGAAACATATCCAAAGTTGGCCATCCATCAATAAATTCAAATTAGGTCGACGCCAAAACATCCTAGGGTGGAATTAGAATGAGGGCGACCCAAACACATGCTTGATGAGGACCCAAATAGGTCCCACATGCTTCATCAACTTCGAAAATAGTGTTCAACACAAAGTCGACCAAACTGGTGTACAACACATAACAATTAAGCACGATCCTTCCAGATACCAAAATTTTCAACATGATCATAACAACTTAACTCTAGAATTGCAATTCATAAGACTTAACCAAGGAGAAATCCGGACTAACAACATTTCTCCCGGACCTGAGCCAGATACATAGAAAACCACAGTTCACAATTGGTGAACACAACTCGCACTATACAATGAATCAGAAGCCAAGAATTTGGATAAAGCAGCTTCCAACAAACATAGGAGCAAATCCCGAAGCAAAACCCGAAGCAACCATTGAACACCTGCAACCTTTCTTCAATACAATTTTCTCAATATCCTCGACATATACAACCAGTAACTTGCATCCATGACATTAATGACAACAACAACCAGTTGATAACCAATTGACCAGTTGACATCAATGACAACACCTTCATTCTTGCAACAATCTCCCTCTTTGTCATTGATGGCAACACATGATGTGAAAAACCATCAAGGACAACATACTGGCTTTGAATACACTTCTCAAGATTTTTCATATTCTTTCTGTTTTTCCCCCTTAGTAGATAATCTTTTTCACATTCTTCCTCTCCCCCTTTGACGTTAATGGCAAAGGAAAAAGATATTTTACATTGATTTCCCCTTTGACATTAAAAATAGAATACTCATACAATGACAACACATGACACTACTTGCTCCCCCTGAGAGGTAGCCACCAAAACATCAGTCTAGAAGAAAGATAGATCCATAGATCCACCAGACTAATGCATCTCCATATGCATCTAGTTCAAGAAAGGAGGGGCAATGACCCCTAACTTCTCTCAGAGATACTCAAAAGTATCTTTAGGAAGAGCCTTCGTGAATATATCAACAATCTAATGCTTTGTAGGGACATACTCAAACTTTACTTCATTCTCCACAACATTCTCTCTTAAGAAATGACACTTGATAGATATATGCTTTGTCTTCGAGTGCATCATTGGATTCTTTGAAATGTTAATTGCACTTGTGTTATCACAAAAGATAGAAATAGGATCATCATACACCACTGTGATATCTTTCAATGTTTGTTTCATCCATAGAACTTGTGTACAACAAGACGTAGTAGCAATATACTCAGCTTCAACAGTAGACAAGGAAAATGAATCTTGTTTTTTACTCAACCATGCCACCAATTTGCAACCAAGATAGAATGCACCACCACTTGTACTCTTTCTGTCATCTACACATCCAGCCCAATCTGCATCTGTATAAGCACTTAGTGTAAAGTCAGTATCCCCAGGATACCATAACCCATAATCCGGAGTGCTATTCAAATATCTGAATATTATTTTAACAACATGTGTTTTCTTAAGATTTTCTTGAAATCTAGCCACAAGACAAACATCATGCATAATATCCGGTCTAGTAGTAGTTAAATACAACAGTCCACCAATCATAGATCTATATTTGCTCTGATCAACCTTAGGTGAATCATCATATTTACCTAATTTGCAACCAATCACTATAGGAGTGCATACTGGTTTGGAACCATCCATCCCAAACTTCTTCAACATCTCTTTCACATACTTAGACTGTGAAATAAAAATTCCTTTCTCTGTTTGATTAATTTGCTGCCCAAGAAAGAAATTCATCTCTCCAAACATAGACATCTCAAATTCTTTTTGCATTTCTTCCGCAAACATCTTACTCATAGTTTCATTTCCTCCAAAAATAATGTCATCAACATATACAACTACAATCAAGATTTTGTCATTTTCAATTTTAAAATACAGATTACTATTTGTCGTACCTTTGTTGAAATCGTGCTAAATCAAATACCTATCTAACATTACATACCAAGCTCTAGGAGCTTGCTTCAATCCATATAAAGCTTTCTTTAATTTGCACACCATATCCAGTTGATCTGACAATTGACATCATTCTGGTTGTTCCATGTAGACCTCTTCTTCTAGCTCACCATTAAAAAATGCAGACTTGACATCCATCTGATAGACCTTGAAATCTTTATGAGTAACAAATGCTAAGAACATGTTTATAGCTTCTATTCTTGCCATCGGAGCAAAAGTCTCCTGAAAATCTATGCCTTCTACTTGTGAGTAACCCTTACACACAAGCCTTGCTTTGTTTCTAACCACTTCTCCATTCTCATTCAACTTATTTTTGAATACCCATTTTGATCCAATAATGTTTTTGTTTGCTGGTCTTGGGACCAATTCCCAAGTTTGATTATTCTCAATCTACATAAGTTCTTTCATAGCTTCCATTCAATGTTCATCTTTACATGCTTCACTTACAGTCTTTGATTCAATCTCAAAAAGTAAACATAGATTTACCTCACCAGCAGCAGCTCTGCTTCTTGTCAATACTCTTTTTGTCTTGTCTCCAATGATCTGACTTTCTGATTGATTCTTCTGCACATATCCAGGTGTCTTAGGGGACACCACCAGAGCTTCTTCTCTTTCATTTTCTTCATTCTGCTTCTCTTTCTCATCTTTTTCCTGTTCTTCCACAATTTCTTCAATTCTTACGCAATCAGGTTCATCAGGCACATATCCATCAAAATCAATTGAATTCTTCATTGCTTCATCAACCTTGATATTTGTACTTTCTACAATCTTTCTCAGTCTTTTATCGAAACATTTGTAAGCTTTGCTTTTAACAAAATATCCAAGAAAAATACCTTCATCATTTTTTGCATCAAACTTTCCTAAGGTTTCTTTATCTCTTATGATATAACATTTGCTTCCAAATACCTTGAAATACTTAATAGTAGGAATTCTTCCACACCATAGCTCATAGGGGGTCTTTGTACTGTATTCTCTTGTTTGAATTCGATTGGATATATAAACAGTAGTATGAATAGCTTCTCTCCAGTAAACTTCCGATAAACCAATCTTAGTAATCATTGATCTAGCGGCCTCTTGAATTGTTTTGTTCTTTCTTTCAACAACTCCATTTTGCTGAGGAGTTCTCGGAGTAGATAACTGTCTTTTTATTCCATGCACTTCACAAAATATATCGAACTCATGGGAGGTGAATTCTCCACCTTTGTCAGACCTCAAGCATTTTATCCTCAAATTTACTTCATTTTCAACCATAGCTTTGAATGTCTTGAATCTATCTAATGCATCAGACTTCTCTCTAAGAAATTTAACCCATGTATATCTAGAATAATCATCAATCAAAAGCATAAAGTACCTTTCACCTAGTAGACTTCTCACTCTTGTAGGACCACAAAGATTTGTATGAATTAAATTCAGTAGTTCAGTAGTAGATTGTTCCTTTGATCTATAATGGCTTCTTGCTTGCTTTCCAAACTGAAAATTCCTGCAAATAGCATTAATAGGCTTTGTAATCCTTGGTAAATCTCTCACGGCCTGAATTACACTAATACTCGCCAAGTTATCAAAATTCATGTGACACATTCTCTGATGCCACAATCAACTATTATTAATTTGAGTCATAAAGCATCGTCCATCAACACCCTTAAGTTGATAGATATTACCTTCAAATTTCTTTCCTTCAACAATCACTGTTTCGGATCCTTTCTTGATCTCACATCTCTCGTCCTCAAATACAAGATTATAAGACATCATCAGTATTATGCTTGCCATCGAAACTTACTGAACCTATCCCACAAATTTTAGCACCAGTATCATCTCCAAACATAACCAAGCCTCCATCATATTTTTCAAGTTCTTACTCTTATCACCAATCATGTGATGTGAACAACCACTGTGAACAACCCAATAGTTCTTTTCCTGTTTGGCATGTATGGCAGAGATTACAGTACCCTCATTTTTCTCCTTCTCCGAAGGGCATTCCTTCACCTGTTTTTTAGAATTAGCAGAAGTAGGCTCATCTTTTATAGCCAAGAACAAGCATTCATCGTCATCAAGGTCTCCATGATTAGATTCCTCATCAGATATACTAGCATCCTCATTCACATAATATGCTTTGTTAATCTTCTGACCTTTCTTTTCTTTCTCATATCTTTGTTTATTCCTCTTAGCTCTTTCCAGACACTTTGCAACATAATGACCTATTCCTCCATAACTAAAGCATTTAAAGGGTAACTTACCTTCATACTTACTGGAGCCTTTCCTCATCCTTCTCACAAAGTTAGCTTCTACTTTTTGTAGCCTTAAAAGAAGTCTCTGATTTGAATCCATTTCTCAAATTCGGTTTTCTCATCTCATAAGATGTCAGAGATCCCAACAACTAATCTTTAGTGTAAGTCTTGTAATCTATATTTTGTTCAACAACACATACTTTTTCACTATAAGCATCAGGGAGAGTTCTAAGAATCTTCTTTACAATCTTGGTTTCATCTATAGTAGCACCAAGTCCTCGCATTCCAGCTACTACCTCATCCAATCTCTATACATAAGCTTTAACATTCTTATCTTTAGACATATGTAGGAGCTCAAACTGTGTTTCCAAATTCTACAATTTTGCCTCTTTGACCCTTTCATCACCTTTATGCACCTTTTCCAAAGCATCCCAAAATTTTTTAGCAGTCTGCAGATTTTGAACTTTAATCAACTTGGAATGTACAAGACTATTCTTCAAAATGTACTTCACCTTATTGTTTGCTTTGTGTGCCTTGATCTCATCATCCGTACTCAGACCATTAGTAGGAGGAGTGTAAGGATTCTTGTAAGCTTTCTCCACATCATATCCACAATACTCCAAATATTCTTCCATCAGTATTTTCCAAATAGCATAATTAGTTCCATTGAACCTTGGATAATCATGAGTCACTTTGCTAGCCATCCCAGACCTTCCTTAAGTGGTTAAGCTCTTCTCCAAGGAACCAAGCTTTGATACCAATTGTTGAATAAGACAACTGAGAGGGAAGGGGGCGAGGGGGTGAATCAGTTGTAATAAATTTAACCTTTAAATTATTCACCGGAACAAATCCTTAACACTGTTTAAAATGATCAAACATAAAGTGCAATTGCAGAAACTGAAAACCATCACACAAACACATCAACACCAGATTTAAGTGGAAAACCCAATAAGGGAAAAACCACGGAGGATTAACTCACACTATAAAGAAAATCAAAACTGATTACAAAGGCTCATTGCCAAAACAAGGACTCATTGTTCGGATCAGGGCTCATTGTCCAATAGGGCTAACCACCCGGAGAGCTCATTGCCATAGAGATACAAAGAAGATAGAAGAGATATGTTACAGAGAGAAGACAATCTCAATGCAATAGAGATTTCCACCACAATTTTCTCAACCACTTGCAAACATGCATGAATGATAGAGTGCACCTTTAGCTCACTGCATCCGGAAACTCAACATTTAGACTTCACATTGATCTGCCACACTCGCATTACACACACCCATTGATTCACATCTATTTCACAACTATTTGCTCTATTTCTTTGCACTTATCTCTTGTACTCTTTCACCATTAACTCATCTTGTATTTATACCATCTTCAACTTTGAAACATATCCAAAGTTAGTCATCCATCAATAAATTCAAATTAGGTTGGTGCCAAAACATCCTAGGGTGGAATTAGAATGAGGGCGACCCAAACACATGCTTGATGAGGACCCGAATAGATCCAACACGCTTCATCAACTTCGAAGATAATGTCCAACACAAGGTTGGCCAAACCAGTGTAAAACACATAGAACAATTAAGCACGATCCTTCCAGATACCGAAATTATCTTCAACACGATCATAACAATTTAACTCTAGAACCGCAAGTCATAAGACTTAACCAAGGAGAAATTCGGACCAACAACATTTCTCCCGGACCTCAGTTAGATACCCAAAAAACCAGAGTTTACAATTGGTGAACACAACTCGCACTATACAATGAATCAGAAACCAAAAATCTAGATAAAGCGGCTTCCAACAAACATGATCAACATATCTAAACCATACAAACATAGGAGCAAATCCCAGAGCAAAACCCAAAGCAACCACTGAACACTTGCAACCTTTCTTCAATACAATTTTCTCAATATCCTCGACATATACAACCAATAATTTGCATCCATGACATTAATGACAACAACAACCAGTTGATAATCAATTGACCAGTTGACATCAATGACAACACTTTCATTCTTGCAACACAGTACTTCCATTTATTCAGTGGGGTGAGCATATACAACATTTCCATTTATTCAATACGGTGAAAAAATACATTATGAGCAAGGATGAAACCATTAGCGGTACTACCATCCAGGGTATTACAATATATCTAAGTTACCGAGTTCTTCATTTTAGCCCCCCGAACCGACCAAAATACGTGTGGGTTTTGGTTCTGATTCGGTCCTTCTATGGGTTCGCCTTGGGTTCTCCATCTGCTACTCGGGTTCTCTGTGGGTTCTTCTGTGTAGAACCCACAGAGAACCCGGGTAGCAAATGGAGAACCTTGGCCGAATCCAGAAGGACTTGGGCGGACCCACATCATCCAGCCCAGAAAAAGGTAAAAACTCAACTTAAATACATAAAATAAACCCCTAAAAGTGCCCAAATTGCCGTATATTGACTTGGCCGACCAAATGAGGCTCATTTTGTAAACTCAAAAGAGCAAAAAACACCATTTTTTTGCCTCCAAGCTACATTTTTGCAAATTATGAATATGATTATATGAGGTATTACCACATGGCGTATTTCATTGTTTCAATATTCTATGACATTATGGCATTATGATTATATGATTATAATTCTGAGCATGCTTATGAGTCTATGGCATTATGTTTATAATTTAATAATTTATAAATTATATATATATACTCCCGTACTCGTACCTTAGGAAAAAAATTTGCCGTATCGGCGTATCCGAACCCAAACCCACATTTGAATTTGTACTCGAACCGGCAACTTATCAATATATCAATGCATTACAAAATCATCATTAGAGAACATTATTTTGCTAATTTATGTTGGTAAAAATTTTTGATTACAAATCTTAATTGCTACAACAACCCATAATGAGCCAAATAACATGGATAACAAAATACTCAGGTACCCAACAAAGGTATACCTAAGAGAGATGACATTAGAATGTTGATTGTAGGTTTGATATCACCTAGTTTTGCTGATAAACTATCAAATCAGAATTGAACACACATTGAGAGCACATTGAAAACTGCTGATTACTGAAATTTGACTCACTGAAAAATTATAAGATCCTTCAAAAACTAGAATTTGCATTGTAATTCATATAAATCCAAAATTATATTAATATACTTGAAATATAATTTAGAGTATAAGGAAGTAAATGTCCATATGTAAATGTCACTTATACTTAAATGTTTATTTCATGTATGGTTTGTCAATGTGGTGCAACTCTTGAAATATCACCAAACCATTTGAAAAAAACCCCAAAAGAGTAGTTATTCAATTTGAAAACTCATATGACCTCCCTAAATAGACACGACCTGCCTGCAACTAGTACAACCTCCTTATAACCTTCCTCAAATTGAACAATTGGCAGAACTTATAACTTCTAGCAACAACAAATTGTAGAGAATAAATGATATTTCACCTTTATTTAATGCATCCTCAGTTGGTATAGCTTGAAAATGAAAGTATGTCCAGCATAGAAGTGCATGGCTTGCACTAGGAGAGGTATGACCAGCAGAAAATCCTCTCAATCGCCCCTTCAAAACTTCATAAAAAAATCTTCACAAACAACAACAAAAATATTAGGCCATCAAAACACATCAAATTGAACCATCTTCAACAATCAATTGGAAACTTCATTTGTAGGTGCACTGGTGATCCCTAGATGAAATCACTCTAACTGGTTAGTGGGTTTTTCGTCCCTGAAACTAGTATTTTCGAGAGGGTTTTTGTCCTCAAGAAAACTGGAGATGAACATAATTTCTCTCTATAGCAAATGCAATATCATAACATGACTAACCTCAACAATGAGCTCTCAACCTCCTTTTGTAATATTTTGGGAGAAAAAAATAATAATTTCCTTTTTTCTCGAAAAGCTGTTTTTTTAATTATGTAATAATCTTTTATGAGAGAAAAAGTCCCCCATGTGCCGAGGTGTCCCCACTGAAGACACAACTTAAAACACTTTTGAATAAATAATTGTACGATAAACTCCAGGTGCGGGCTCACAACATGAAGGCAAGGTAGGCGCAACTATTTGCTAATCCGGGAAGAAGTTTATTAAAACAAACAAATGAACGGTAAACCTGGTACACCTTCACAACATGAAGGCAAGGTAGGCGCAACTATTTGCTTGGCTGAATGAGTTTACTATAACACACATCATACGATAAGCTTTGAGTACAGTTTCACAACATGAAGGCAAGGTAGGCGCAACTATTTGCTCTTTTGAATAGGCTTATAATCAACAAAACAAAAGGTAAGCAACTGGGACAGTAGATTGTATAGACGCAACACGCATGCAATAACGATCAAACCAGCAACCCCATTTAACTAAGATCGAATAAACACCATAACAATAACATGAAGGCAAGGTAGGCGCAACAATTTATTATAACAGCAATTACTCTTTGAATAGATACAATAATAGCAATACTACAGGCAAGGTAGGCGCAGCATGTATGCTAACAAGCAAAAGTTAAATTACAAATGAGCTTAAAGCTCTTATTTATAGACTTCAAGGTGTAGGCAACCCTAAAATCACCTTGAGTCAACTAAGGTCCTGCAATGCATGCAAGATCTTATTCCTAAACCCTAATTGAATGAAACTATACAGTTAACTGGGAAACTATCATCAGTTAACTGAAACATCTAATCTAAATGGACAAGGTGCAACATGCACGTCCTTATTGAAAGCAAGTCAACTGGAATGCTATCATCAGTCAACTGAAAAAATCTAATCTAATCTCCAAGTATATGTAGATATTTCCAAGAAAGACATGGCATGCAATGTGTAACAACCTGTTAACTCGGAAAGAAGCCTCGAGTTTAACTCCTGTGTCTAATGTCTATCTTGGAAAAGGTGGGACGCCTTGAACTGAAGTTCACTGACCCTGATCTCGAGCAAGTAACCCCTCCACGAGGTTAGTGACTGCATCACCATCTAGAGGTTGTCACATGTCTCAACTGTCAATTCACTGCTTCTTAGCAACTCAAGCAAAACTGAAAATCTCTGTATACTTAAACTGGCCCTTCACTGGCTGGTAACTATGGCGGCTTTGTAACTGAAGTGATGGCCACTGTTTCCTCTGCAGCTTGATGCTTCTCACGTTTTTCATGCTTTTCTTTATGGAAGAGTGTTGCATGATGAAACTGCGAACTCTTTGGTTGTGAGAAATACAAATGAACATGCTGCATACACAGAAACCCAACGGTATCAACCCTCTAAACTGGCCTTGGAAGACAATCAGCTATACGAGACATGAAACCATGTGAACTTGAGTGACTACTCTTGTCAACCTTTCCGATGCGCTTGATACAAATCAATGTCAGCTTTTCTGATGAAATCATGAATTAAGACTGACTTGGTCTTGAATTCGTTCTGCGTGAACTACATCCTGAAAAACTCGCCTGTTGACTGTGAACATGGCTATATTCTGACAACTTCTCCAAAAAACCAAAAATCTCTCCTAATGAGGCTAAAAATAGCTTGTCGGAGGGCAATTTTCACAGAAAATTCTGAGACGTGGGTTTTATGTAGAATCAAATTCTAAGATGACCCACAATGTCAGAATTGTGAAAAAATGTGATTTAGGCCCGCATGCAAAAGGTTTTCAGTTGAGATCTGAGGGGCTGTGAGGACATTTTTTCCCGAGAAAATCTGAGATATGGGTTTTGTCCAGAAGATATTTCTAAGACAACCCACAACGTTAGATTCGAAAAATATCAACTTCTACTCCACCATGCAAAGGAATTTCACTTCAGAAAATCAAAGCCTCAAGAACTGATGCTCTGGAACAAATTTTTCTTGAAAATTCTAGCACATGGGTTTTGCTGAGAAAGCAATTCTGAATCAACCCAGATGATTTGTTTTGCCAAAAACGCCAATTCTTCAAACATGTGAGAAAATTTTAAGACGAGAAGATGGAAGAAATCTAGAGAAGAAGAAAGATGTTTTTTAATTTTTATTTATTTATTATCTTCTTCTATCAAAATCGCCACTTTGCCTTGAATTCTGCTGATGAATCTTGACTTGTACCTGCAAAAGAATATTTTTTATGCCTTCACAATTGACCGCTGAAGAAATTCGCCCAACTCTGGAAAGAATTCACCTCTACTCAAGCTGGATGAATGAAATGATGAATGCCATGCTTGCATAACTAGAGCAAAATCGTACTACAAAAGCAAGACTGCAAGCTCAAACCCTAACTGTGAAGAAGGAATCCGATTGGCCCTTTACCAGTTGAACTGCTGCTGTCTCTGAGTCTTTAGACTAAAAATAATATTTTAATTTCAAAGCATGCAAAGAACTAAAAGTGGCACCAATATTTATCTTTGAAGAAATTCGTCACTTTTTAATGCCTTGCATGCAAAAATATTATTTTTATCATTTTGCCAAAAATAGCATCTTGTTGTGCTCAACACACTTCCCTGATTCTAAAAAGTCAAATTTTGATCTTTTAGGCTTCCATTTGCAAGAGTTATGAGATTTTTGAGAATCTCCTATTTTATAGCTGACTACAAAGTTACAACTGACCCTGTTCAACTCTGATTTCCGGATGATTGAATGATCGTGCGACTGTGCTGAGATATCCACCGCGAAGCTTGTATGGCAAGGATGAAATGTCTGCTGGGAGCAACAACTGCTAAAATCATCATCTGATACCTTAGAAAATTAGGCGCCTCTGATTAAATTGATGTTTTGACTCTAGACTTGGCCATTTCTTAGTTTTGCCTTCTGATGCTTCAAACTGCCGCTGACGGTGAATAATGAACTCCACTGACTGAATAATGGATTCATTGCGTGACTAGAAGTATCCTGCATCCAATGACTGTATGTGAGGGATCTGAAAATTGTATTAAGAACCCCAAAAGAATGAGCGCCCCTATTCTGTGATAGCTCAAACACTATTCTGACAAAAGTGTGATTTTCATCTGAACACCATACTTTGACCCTTGATACCGGGAACTGGAATGTTCCGATACGCGTGCTGTCTGTCTTGCTGTACAGTTTGGTCAACTTGCAAGAGATGTTCTTAGAGACGACAAAGCCAGAAAATTGCTTTTAAGGCCTCTAAAAGAAAATCGCCTTTTTCAAAGAAAATAATATTCTTACACTTAGTCATTTTTTGAATTGCCTTCAATCAGCTCTTCTTCACAACATTATCATCTTGACCTCGCACGTACGAGCATTCGCCAAATCCCGGAGGCTATCGGCTAGACTCGTTGGATAGCTTGAGTAATTGCACACAAGTCTTGTGAAGACTGTAATTGCAAATAACCCCGTCTGGCAGGCCTAAAGGAGAATCGCCCCTAGCCTACAGCTGTGCAGCTTTGTGTAGCTACGGTTCACCATCCTCTGTTTTACGTGCTCGGTAGGACCTCTGTCACAGTTACTCAGAATATCGGATCGTCTTGTGAACGGATACACTGCAAAACTGAACTGAGCTGGAAGAGATCTCAAGAAGACCTCAATTGCAAATTCATCCATCAAACCAATCATATTCAGGATCGCCCCTGGGCTACATGGGAGCGGATTTGCATTCTGAAGAACTTCTTCTGACATGTATCCTGCCTGCAATTTCCACTTCTAACGCTGATAACCGGATTTCTGTACTGAATACACTTTCGCTTGATAGCTCGTTGAAAAGCTAAACTAATTCTGCAAAGACTGAAACCATCAAAACACACATGCATCTAGATCTGGGCCTTCAAAAAGAAAATCGCCCTTGGGCTAGAAGGGAGCGGATTTGTATTTCTAGACTGCCTCCGTGATGAAAACACTCTTCGCAACCTCTGCTTCTGTCTTCGTTTGCCGGAGTTCTGTAACTCGGATAATCTTGCTTCATGGCTAATCGGAAAGCTGACTGAAAACATAAAACAATGAATGTGTTCTTAATCCAAAACACTCAAATTTTGACCTTCAAATGGAAGGGCGCCCCTAGGCTACAGGGGAGTGGATTTGTTTTGAATTCATTGATTTTCACCATTTTATGCTTTGCAAACGCTGTATCCATCCTTGCGGTTGACCATGTCGAAGCGTTGTGACTGCTGAGGTGTGTGGATGACTATACTTCATCATTTTCACATGTACGGACACTATAAAGTTGATTTGCACGTTGATTGCGCAAGTGTCTACTACGTTACATAGTGAAAAGTTCCCAGACTTAGAATATTTTAGCACTTTTTGCCAATCTGAAAATCCCCTCCATCAAAAAGCATTATTTCCAACATCTTTTATCGTAGAGCGTTCCTCTTTGAGTTTCAGGCTTAGATATTGATACCTGGTACTGGCCAACTGCCATTGATGACCTCGAAGATCCTAACTTTTCTCCTAAAAAAGTGAAAACTACCCACCAGCCTTAAACTGACTTTTAACTGAAACTGACTTCACCACTGTGATTGTGATGTGAAATAAGCCAATCAAAATTAATTTCAGCCAATTCTGACAAGTTCCTATTTTTTAGGGTTTCGGGCTAAAAATAGATTTCAGAAACCCTAATTTTCAAAATTTTCAAATTTTTCCAGTATCTTCCTAGCATCACACTGACTGAAAGCCCATACTTTATTTGCCCAAAAACTGAGTTTTGACCCCACTTTTACAAGGTTTAGACCATTTTAAGCAAAATGCCTTAATGAAGCAAAAATTTCGGTTTGGGTACAACACACCTTCAGAAGCTATTCATCATTCCTTAGCTACTTCAATAATGAATACACCTGTGGGAAGCTTGCATGACAATTGGGAGAACGTATTTGATACAAATCCAATCTTTCCTGTGATGTCGGAAATAACTCTCTCAGAGATAGATACATCAGCAACAAGTTTTGATTGTTTTATTGCTGATCCTAGTCGCAATTTGTCTTCTGAGCAGACTATTGTTGCTATCCAAACTAAGGCACCTCCTAGAATTACAGCTATGTCACAAAATGAATCCATTTATACACAGACTATAGTTGCTGTTTCAGATGTGAGAACCTTGGATCTTCCTTCGTGGTTGAACTCAGTTGCTCCAAAGAGGAAGAAACAAGCAATTTCTCCTGATGTGTTTGATTTCCAGAAATTGAAGAAATCCAAACCAAGGGTTGCAAAGAAAGCGAAGACAATCTCGCAGGTGTTTGTTGACAACAATAAGATGAAATATGCTGAAATTGCAGAACCTCTCATAGACAAACCACATGAAGAGATGCAGGTGTCTGATTACAGATTCACTAGAGTGGAATTAGGCAAGCAGACTCATGACGATATGATGCAAGATGCTCAAAGTTCAGTGACAGTGTTGGCACAACGCTACAATGAACTTCTAGCCAAAAAAGAGAAGCTAAAAAAAGAGAATGAACAATTGGTTTCAGTTATTCAAAGGATTACTAAATCATCAGAAATGGTTGATTCACTATCTTTATTTACCCCTAAAGAATCATTCAGGCAATTAGAAAAAATTGCACAAAGAGCTAAAGGAGTTGATTCCTGGACAACTCAATTAATTGACCAAGGCATACCAGTGATCGAAAAGGCATTGCAGATTTTGAGTATTGTCAAAGCAGCAAGATTCAAGATGAATCAAACCTTGGAAGCCTTTCAGCAAAGTCTAGATTCTCTTGAGAAAGATTTAAAAATCTGGCATGAGATGGATCAAGTGAAGTTGGAAATTCTGTGCAGCAATTCAATGATTTCAAAAAGGGAAAAATATATAGAGTTTGAGGAACTTATGACAAACAAGTCATTAGTTGTTCAAGATCTTATCAAAGATGTTCAGGCTACGCTTGAGATGAGTGTCGAAGTTGAGCAGGACATACTTACTAACTTTGAGAAAATACCTTGCAAAGTTCTAAGTCATGAAGGAGAAATGCTTGCAGCCAGTGATGTTGTTTCTCAGATAACCAAAAATCTTCACCAGGAGCTAAATTCAAATCAGTTTGCTATGGATACAAAGCATAAATTTGTTAATCACCGGATGATCTTTGATAAGATGCAAGCTGCTTTTGAAGAACATAGAGAGGCAACAGTAAGATACTATGATGTAATCCTAAAGACTGTTGTCGTTGCTAGGAACACGCTTGGCCCTGATCTTGATGAGTTGCAGGGAATTATCAGTAAGTTTCAATCTTTCAAAGCTAGGAATGTGATGGAGTGAAAAATATTTATGTTATTTTACTTTCAACAAATTATGTGTAAAAACAAGTTTTGCAATTGCAAGATTTCATTTCTCTCGCGTTTTTGAAAAATGTAATTACATGTAAAACCTTACAAGACAAATCACAATTTGGATTGTAATTTTGAATAAGTCAATCACAGTTAGTTAGTGGTTGAGAGAATTTCTCAAGTTTGTTGAGATCCTCCCACCTTTTTCTCAAGGCCTCTCTCCTATAAATACTTGAGGGGGTCTATTGTAATATCTATCTTTTTGGCAATAGAGAAAACTCTGCAGAAATTTACAGCAAAAAGACTTTGTGCTTTATGTGTGTGAACTTAATTTTCAAGTGGTATAAGGAAGGCATATAGATTTCAAACTTTGTGTTGAGATTTGTTGCATGATATTACTGTGTTCTTATGTCAGAGTAGTGCATTTTTCTGAATTCTTCTTGTGAAGTTGTGGAGCCATTGTGAAAAGACTTTGGTCTGATTTCTTGCAATCTTTGTGCTACAAGTTTGAAGTACTGAATTAGATTGATTTAAGGTTAGGAGTTGTAATTTGCAGGTGCATTATATTTACAGACTTTGTGTTGTTATGTATTGCATTATTATATCATTCTAAAAGGGTAGATAGGATTTCTAATTATCAAGACTTTGTGCTTGGAGATTGTTTTCCTATCCCGGAGGAAGTGATGGAAGTCTTTGTGCTTTCAGGAAATTTCATTTCCTCTATCTTAATTCCATTTCAAGCTGTTGTAAATTTTTTCTTTAAAGTCATAATCACTTTTCTGCAAAGAGAAAAGGGTATAATCATTTCTGAAACAAGAGGAAAGATTGTTATTTCACCCATATTAGTTTAAGTTAGTTAGCAAAGGGGGAGCCTTCCCTTAATTAGGAGAGTTCTATCTTATGTGTTGTGGCTGAAACCACAATTTTGTACACTCTCTCAAGTATACAAAATTTTCAACCAACAAGACCATTTATGTTATATTCATATCTATGAAGGCATTCCTATTTCTCTTAGACTGCTTTATGCCTATAGGCTATATTTGTATATAGTTGTATATATTTGTTGTAGACAATATATTGTGCATATGTAACTAAAGTGATATCTTCCTTCTCAAACTTTTCATTATAAGATTTAGTATCTATAGGAATTTTTTCACTCTATGGCTAAGTGCTTTTAAATTTGAATTAAACTTTTAGTTATTCTGATTTTTTGAAACTAGTCAATATGTGCTAGTGTCACTTTTTTGGTTTAAGAGTGGTCATGAGTAAGGCGAAGGAATTATTATGGTTCCTATTTTTCCCAATCTTTTCCACGTCAGTGATAACATTGACTTGTTTTGCTCAAGATATATTAATCAGATTGGTTTGTGATCTGTTTGATTAGTTCAGCTTTCCCATTAGGCTTATACTAGGTTGTCATAACATTTTATCTTTGCCTAATATATAATATTTTATTTAAACTGTATTAACTACAAACTACAAAGGCTTAGTTCCATTTTTAGAGTAGCTGATTATATTGTTGGAAAGTTAAAATGATGCTAGATTCATGTGTTGCAACCTCTTTTAGCTGTTTGCAAATTCTGTCTTGATATTTTTTGACACAATGTGTTGTTGCATTTTTAATTTCATATACTTATGTTCAGATTTCAGGTAAAGAAGAAGCAATTTTTTCACAACTTCATGACCATTTCATTATTTGGAGCACTTGGTACCTTCGTATCCTTTTGTATTATATCTATAGGTAAGTTGTTTATCTAAAGTAAGGATTATTTGCACATCTTTACTTTAAATGAATCATTGGTATGAACAAAGTGTAATAACCCAAATGGAATATTTTCTAAATTTTGCAATTGTCATAAATAATCATGCATGCTCTGATACCACTGGAGTAACCCCTTCCAGAACATTTTAGCCAAATTTGGAATTTTCACAATTTTTGTTTTGCAAGCATTTTGTCAAACTATTTGCACTCAATGTTGTTTTGACATATTTTCATATATGATCATCACAAAAAATTATTTTTACAAGTTCCACATATTGCTACAACATTTCTTTACATATTTGCTAGATACACATTAAATAATATTTGAAATATATACGTAATTGAAATTCTGATATAAGTTGATAACTTCATAAATTAAAATATCAGCCGCAACTGATAACACAAATCAGAATGCTTATAAAATATGTTGCTGACCTCATTAAGAATATTGATAAGAATCTAATCAGCATCAACAAGTACTCTTATTCCCTTATTGACTTGTATGGCGCTTTGGAGAGAGGTACGGATGCCTTTGTTAGGAGGCTGTGCTAGGAGTTAGGGAGGTTTAAAGGCCTCCAAACTTGTACCGACTCCTTAGTGTGGGCCCTTTGAAGGTATATGGCCCCTCTTTAGCCTTCAATATGGTATGGCTGGGTACCATGTAATATCCCCAAATAGGATACTAAAAGGAAACAATAATCTCTAAAAACTAGGGCACAAGTTTTTTTTTTTACAAACTAGGGTATAAATCTGAAATTTATGTGCATTAAAGTAGTTTCAAACAAGCTTAGAATTTCTGATCAGATTTCAGATTATTACAATGTTCAGAAAAGTGACAATTCAAACCCCTATAACTGCCCGGAAATTTTCAGAATTAAATATCAGACATTTCCATGAAATAAGTGTGCAGATTTCATAGCAAAATATTCCAGATTTGGGTCAGAATATTTTCTAACCCTAGCCTACCCTCCAAAAGTGATGCTGGGCTCCCAAAATGACTAGCAATAAGTTTGAAATTGATGCTCTTTAGCAGCTGCCCATAGGAAACTCAAGAATGACAGATTTGTAATAGTGAATGTTCCCAGATTTGAGTATCCAACATTGATATTCTCCTTAATTCTGGCCTTCAAACCTGATAAATTCTTGTAGCCCAAATAAACAATGTGCTAGGGTTTCACAAACTGAAGTTCTTCCACCGAAACACACTCTTCTGACTAGGGAGAGCTTGTATGTCTCACCGAAATCAGGGATACTTAAGGGTTTCAATCCTCAAGCCAAGTTGCAGCAGCAATAAGCATAAAACTTCATCACATAATGCCTCAAAATGAGCCTTTAGGGTGTTATATAACATCTCTTATCAATATGATTTAATCTCCACGCTCCATCTTAACCTTTTTAATCCAAGGGCTCACAATAAAACCCTAAACTTTGTTCTTATCAGCTCCTAGAAGCTGATGCCCCCCTTAGGCAATTTATCACATGTTTTTAAGATGTCACTTAAGTACATAAAAGGTGCCAATTTAAGTCCCATGGCTAGGCATCACTTTAAATTGCCTAAAAAGACGTGCCCAACTTAAAATAACTTTATTTCCCTTAAAATAATTTTAGTTCCCTTAAAATAACTTAAGTTCACTTAAGTTGCATCAAAAGACGTCACTCAACTTAAAATTAGAATTTAGAACAAGCCAAGGACTTCATTTCTTACCCAATGATGCTCTACGTTCTCTTCCTCTTGGGTAAACCAAGGAAATGATAGCCAATCTACTGCTAATCATCTTGCTTTGAGTTGGGGACATTACATACCACCCAACTCACATAGATTATAATATATTTTTTATATGTTTCTTCACACATTGCACTGCAAATCTTATGATATTCACTTGCACACACACAAATATTTTTCTGACATCTTCACTTCCAGCACACACCATTTATAAATTTATATTTTCCTATAATTTGGTATAGGTTTAAACTTGCAAACCTGGCAAACTTGGAGAACTTGTATAGATAAATCGTTTTACTCCAAACCCATATTCGCAAACATTCAACACCTAGGCAAACTTCTATGTGAAATTGCTCCAATGAAATTTGAGGGTTTTTGTTCCCCAATTCCCAAATCTTTAGCACATCGTCGATCCCTAGCTGAAATCGCACTACCTTTCAGGTTTTTGTCCGTAAGGAAACCATTGGGGTTTTCGTCCATCTGGTGAGAAATCTAGCCACAGGCACAAATCTCCAGTAAAGAAATAAATAATATCCAAAATAATGCAAATGAGCTCACAAAACCCTTTTCATAACATTTTTGGAAGCCTTTCGAAAAATAATATATAATCACTTTATAAATTAAATACGCCTTATTACTCCAAAGTGATTTATATTATTATTTGAACATTTCAAGCACCAAAAATCATTTTATCGATGTCCAACATTTAAAACTTTCAATTCTCATTCGAACGAGCTACTATATGAAGGTACCCATTAAATTATTTTAATAAAATTAGCAACCTTAGTAAAAATAATTAAATTATAGCTCATTAATACATCTGATTTGTGGAAATTGTCAAAAAGCATCAAAATTGGAAATTGATTGCACTAGAGTGTTACTGATGATAAATAATGAGAATCAGACCCGACCGGGTGACTTACTATAAATAGGCGCTCTCTCCAAGAATCTTGGAGAAAACACCAAAAGGTGAAAATAACTTTGGAAAGTGCCATCTGAGTCTTTTAGATCGTCTGAGCTCATTGATAATATTAAATAACCCCTCTAATAAGGATCACACACTGAGAAGATCAGAGACAACTGTAGTGCAAGAAAACCCAAAAATGGGGACATTATAGTCCTCCCTTCCCAAAGATTGCTTGTCCTCGAGCAATGCCAACTCAACCCCAAAATCATTAGATTGATCCCATCTGAAACGAAATATGATCCTAGGGTCTCAAGTCAATCTAGGAGGTATGTAGTTTCATCATTTCAAAACACTGTCTTGCTGGACACTTGCACAGGTGATCTCCTGAAAACCACTTGCAAGAAGAGCAATTAAATATTGCAAAAACTCGGTCAACTCCTTAGAGAATTGCACTTTGAAAAAACCAATCCTAGGCACCATAGGAGTAAGCTCAAGGAAGTTAACATTAACTCTCTCATTTCTAACACCTTGCACTCCCATATAATAACTATCACTAAAATTTAATTTTCTGTACCAAACATAAGCACAAGTTGAATGTAAGCTATAACAATTATTTGGTGCCCAAACACCCAACCATCATCGGAAATGATTAGCCAAAACTGCCATTCTCTCCATTCAAGACCCAAAACTGACCCTGTCAATGAGTTGGTTGGATTGAAATTGCTCAAATCTGCAGCTATTCAAGTCTGATTTTTCAAAATACATCACCTGCAAAGAATAACAATCGCTGCAATATTGAATAACCTTGGCCAAAATAGAATTTCTGATCATTCCCTTGGCTAGAAATGTCTTCCGCAAAGTCGCCAACTCAGTAGAATACCTAGTTTTGCTCATAATCTCTCTCCAATCCACTCGCAAGAGCTCAAATGGACTCATATGATGACTGAGTAAAGAGGTAACAACAACATTATTATCACCTTTTAGGTCAACAACATCCCATGGTATGCTTCTTCCATCATCATTAGTCACCAATAACCCATGAAAAAGATCTCATGCATAAATACTAACCCAAAGAGTAACTCCACCATGCTTATGCTATGCTACTCTAATTTCCATGTGGACCCCATCAAAAATGCATTTGATGGTGCTTGTAGATTTAACACCAATGGTATCTACCCCATCAAACTATAGAGCACAAAATAACTCCCTTCCTGTGGTAACCCAACAAAGTCAACAGCCAACCTATGATGATCCAATCCACAATAGTCTATTGTAGGAAGTAAAACATCAACTATCCTTGGTGGCCCAATAAACAATTCAACTGGTTTCATCTTATAATTACACACCACACCTAGATCCCACATCCTGTGATTACCACAAGCATCAAAAGAAAATTGCTCCTTTGATCTCGTGAAATTACACTCCTAATGTTCTTCCCATAAACTATTAGCATTTTGAATCTCTGTAATACAAGGAACACTAAAATCATTTATGTATTATTCCATCACTTTTGCATTCTCCTTCATGTTTCCAAGGGTAGCTAGGCTCTAAAATGCAATCCGTGTGAAACTCATCAATTCTTTCAATTATTTTCTTGACTTCCATTGTCCTTGTGTTTGATTCTTGTTCCTTGGGTGTAGCTGCAATAGATGACTGATTTTCAGCTTTGTAGATTATTTTCCCCTCCAAAGAAGTGACTATAGATTCCTTTTAAATAATTAACATAAGTTGTCTTTTTAATTTTTACTTTTCTGACAACTTCACACTTAACTATTTGATTATTTAATTATTTGCTGCACATCCAACCAAACTTATGGAAAATATTGAAAGGGAACAAATATGAATTTTGACCATGCCAAAATATTCTTAAGCTCTCAGGAAATCGAGCTTTAAGAAAATTAGTGCTTCATAAAAACAACAAACTTCTCCAAGAAGTGTGGAGAGCTCTTGAGATGTTGAAACTACATTCAAAAAGTATTGTTGGATTCAACTTGATTACTTGAGCTCATTGCCACTATCAAAATTCCCTTTTGATAAAGTTGGCAGTCTCCAAATGTTTTGGAACTTTCCAAGATTGTTGGAATGGACCGAAAATGGACATTATAGTTCATTTGAGGGTGCTCAAAGATCACTTATATGTAGTTTACAATGATTTGCTTTGAGCAATTGACTTGCTTTTATAAGCACTTTTTGGACCCTCAATTTGAATTTTTTCTCTCCTAGAACTATCTTTAAAGTGTTTAAAAACACTTAAAAATAAAAATATTTAAGTTACTCTTTTAAAATAAAGTGAGTGGGCCCAACTTAAAGTATTATTATTAAATTATTTCCTCAATTAAATTATCTTGAAAAGGGAACGTGACACTTGTTTTGAAATTGTTGCTCATTGAGTATTCAAGATTGTTATTTCTAGAATTTGTTATTCATTCAATAGTATTTAATATGCTTATTTTTCTTCTAAATTAATGTTGAAGTGTTTTACCTTGTGTTATTGTGCTTTTATGAGTTGAAACTTAATAATTACTATTGTTTTTGTGTTGCAATAAGTGTTAGGTTGATGTTTGTAGCATTGAATGCAGCTATCATGTTTAGCGTATAACATATTTTTTATGTGTTTAGCCTATTTAATCCCTATGCTTACTTGCACTACATCTAGTCTTTAATATTTGTTGAACAATGCAAGCATCTTGTAGGATTTATTTTTAGTCAAAAAACATAAAGTCTTCTGTCTTACCTTGAAGTGCATTTCAACGTTTAACCTAGGTGCACCCAAAAAACACATTTATTTTTATTCAACATGATTATGAACCACCCCAAAAAACATTGTACAAATTATAAATACTTAGTACACATTATGCAAATTAGGATAGTTTTTGTTTACAGGGAGCTTCCTCGTCTAACTCAAAGGGCAGTTCTATTGCACATCTTTTCCGTTTGTGTCACATTAGAAGTTGCAGATTAAAATGCTAACAATCACTTGACCATTCTTTAACTAAGATACATTTCATCAAATATAGTAGAGTGGGAGAGTGGCAACTCAAGACTTCTTTGAGTTGATTGTGAGAGACCTTGCCTTTGTGAAGAGGTTCTTTGGACCCACTAGATGATAGTCGTGCCATAAATCCCAAACACTACAATGAAGGTATTCACACACTTGCATGTATTGTAGACCATCATTCACCTATGCCTCCACCGTATGAGTAAATCAAACCATCCTCTAGGTAGATCCACCAATTGAGGGACATTTATGGGGGATGGTCATAATCAAGTAAATTGAGAAGACCCTCCTAGTCTTTTTCATTGATGCTTTCAATACAAGATAGGGAGATTAATCCACCCCATGGTTAGCCAATCATACAACCATTTTATTTTGATCCCTATAGCAATGGCTGAAAGATACATTGGAAATTTCCTTGCATATTTATATGGCCTCTTCCATCAAAAAATTGAGCTTCTAATTCAGACATTTATCTTTTATGAGGTAATTTTAACTAATAAATCAACCACTTCATTTTGATCCTTATGGCAATGGTTGAAAGATACATTGGAAATTTCCTTGCTAATTTCTTTGGTCTCTTCCATCAAGGAATTGAGCTTCCAATTCGGGCATTTAACTTTCGTAAGGCCATTTATGACATTCATTGAATCTCTTGCATCTAGATTCCAACATCCTTCTACAAATCCCATATGTAGACCAACAATGTGATGTCTCAACCTAAATGCTGTGGTGGTGTGGATTGCTGCTAGGTGTGCACCTAGGGTTGGGACCCACCCACAATCGGGAAGCCATGTGTCTACAAGGGGATTTACCTATCTACAAGGGGATTCACCTATGGTGGCGCTTAGGTGGATGAAAACCTCACATTTAATGTTGGTGACTTCCATTCACTAATAGTCTAGGCTTCTGGTGTAGTAGTAGCTTAGCTTGGTAGCAAAGCTGAGGTCTTGATGTTGAACCTTGTGGAGCATGGTTGGATGTGATGTCCTAGCTTAAATGGTGTGGTGTTGCAGATTCTTGCTAGGTGTGTACCTAGGGCTGGGACCTAGCCATGATTGGGCAACCATGTGTCCATGAGGGGGTTCATCTACAGCGGCACTTTGGTGGGATGAAACCTTACCCTTAAATTGGTGAGTGCCATTCATTAATTGCTTGGTATTTTGGTGTAGTGGTCGCTTAGTTTTGTATCAGAGCCAGGTATCACTCTGGCTTTTGTCATATACTCTTCTCAAGCGTAAGCTCGTATATGACCCTTAGCCTAATTCCCCTATTTTCTAATAGGCTAATGAGATAGTAAAAAGGGAAAATGAATTAAATAATTAAATATTGAAGTTGTCAAAAAGTAAAAATTAAAATACAACTTATATTTAATTATTTAGAAAGGTGTTATAAGTGATTAAATTAAGTGTCACTAGGCTCATGGTACAAAAAGGTGATGAAAAAGACACTTATATTATAATTTTATAACTTTGAGGAATATTAGCTAAAAAGGAAATAAAAGTTATTTTACTTCCTCAAAATAAAGTTATAAATAAGAGGTGTGATTTTGAAAAAGGCTCTATATGCTTTTTGAAGTAATCATTGTTTTCAAGATTGAATGCGCGTTCTTCTTTTCTTCTCGAGCATGAAAACCCTCTAGAATTTTAAAGCTTCGAGGATGAACACCCTTCTAGTTTTTAGAGCAATTCTACATAGGGATTGATAGTGTGCTCTAGTAGGCAAAAATTTCAAGATTTTCAGTTTTAGTTTTGAGTGTGAGATTCAATTCTTTTTTGGTATACAGTTATTGCTTCAAGTTTGGATTTTAGTTTGGGTTTGTGAAAACATTATTATTATGAATATTTTTATACTTTTTTGTGGAGGATTTATGACTTTTCTAGGATGTATTGCTGCTATTTAATGGATATAACTCTGCCATACTAATCAGAGGGTTTATCAATTATTTGGCAGGTCGTACATGATAGAAAATGTTTCTTATTGACTTTGTAGATCTTTTCATTCCCTTCCATACAGTTTTCACTAATGGAGGTTGTTGTAGAACCATACCTCGAAGCATGGACCACACAAATCGATTAATCTACTGCTGTGCATCATCTTTGAGGGTGAATCAGTGTTATAGGTTATTTTTTGGTAATGTTTTACATTGTTTCTGCTGCAGTTATCTAGAAACAAGTACAGGTTGTACTTATTGATTTTTCTCATTGTGAATCTGTTGTTCATACCTTGCTTTATAGCTGTTCAAAATCAGACTGGGTGTGATCTTCCATAAGCAGTTCAATGTCATTTAAGTCCTCTTTCAGTGGGATTTGCCAGTCTTCTTCTTATTCTGCTTGCATGTTCTTATATGGGCATGGCATTGGATTGGTTCTTCCATCTTTTCAGGCAGCGTAGGAGGTCTTATCAGGGTTCTGGATAGCTGCAGTCTTAGCAGACTCACTTTACAGTGAATGAAATTTATATATTTTCTTTCCTCCATCAAATCATTATGTTGATGATGGCATAGTCATATTTTAGAGGTTTCAATTGCTGACAACAGCCAATTTGGAGCAAGAATTTATAGTCTAGAAGTTGACGTTCAGCTGCATGAATACAAATTTACAATCAAGCCACTTCTTTATCAATTTGAAAATTATATTGGTGCAATCAGCTCTCTAGCTTCACCCAACTCCCATTGTATGCTATTGTTTGTTCTTTCAGTAGTGAGGTAGTTTACTTCTGCTTTAGTGATTATAAACAGTTAATCATGATGTGGGTGGTTGCAACTAATTAATGATGATATTGTATTAAAATATCAGTCCTAATCTTATGTAATATTGTAACACTGTATGGTTTACTGCAGTAGTTATTTGTCAAAGATCTTGGATGGTTCACCGCCATATCCATTTTATTTTGTAAGTTCCTGGTGGGTTCACTGCTAGACCCATTGCATTTCATTATCTGCCAATTTGGCAATGAGTTATTAGCTCGTTTTGGCATTGATCAGATTTGCATGCATTTAGCAATTTTGGCTTGATCAGATTCTGCTTGTAATTTATTGGTGGTCCTTGCATTGGCACATTGATTATAAATTGTTTGACTAGCTGCCAATATCTTTCTCGTAATATTTCTCTATCCTCGTTCTGACTTCCTTATGCTCTCACCTTGCCCACTTTAGGATCTTAGTGATCAGAAAGAGTTAGAATTTGATTATGATCACAAAAAAAATGATGTGGATTTTTTCTAACACCCTGCAGGGGTTATTACAATCAATGACTGCCTCCCATTCCACCTCATTGTTGGTTTTAGGATCCAACTTGATGGAACTACCTTTGATGAAAGAGCTAGATGAGTCTTGAAGAACATATCTAGCCCCAACTAGACTTGGATTCCCTTGTATCACACCATCGATGTTCAGTTTCTAGAATTCTTTCTTTGGTGTAATCCATTTCTTGATGCTATCTTCTTTATTGTTCACTGCTATCCCATTAACAAGGAGCAATAGTAAATTTTTTGCAGAATAGCTTCTGCAACCAGAGAAAGACTGTTGTGAAAAAACTTTCATCCCTAGCCACCTTTACAAAGTATGCCAATGCCTAAAACCATAGATTGCAAACTCGTAGAGTACTTGGTGAGTTACTGAGTACTGAGGATTTTTTGTCACATGAGCTTTTGTAGGTTTAACTCATGAATTGAAGGGGATGAGTTTTGGCAAGTTGTAGAGTCAAAATCATAGCAAATCAGTTGGAGAAACTCGTGAATGTCGAGTTTTGAATTTAAGTATTTTTTTAAGTTGCCAAGTTTTATTGAATTTTTCTTGAGTTTTCACCGAGTTCTTAAATTAGGGGTTTGCTGAGTTCAAGTTTGCAAATTATGCTTGAAATTACCTTCCCTTGTTGTGACATCCTTAAAAGCCTTACTATGTGCTCAACGTGGCCTTTGATCAAAGAGAACTTAATTTATTCTGCTTACTTGTTCTTGTAAAATGCCTATTTCGTTTGGGGTGATGCACGATTGCTACCCTAGGATGCTCCTATGTCACATTGTCTCAATTATGGTATGTTTTGCATCCTTCCAAACCTTTTCCTTAGGTGTAGTTTGTTGCCTGAAAACTCTTCTATTTTTTTCCAAGCAAATGCTCCACATTATAGGGAATTATGACGAAAGTCCCATCCAAGAACCAACTTTCCTATAGACCATGGACAACACCAACATAGGTTACACTTCTCGATGACTCTACTCTAAATACATTTTGAATGGGGACACTAGAGTAGTAAATGGTTGCAATTTTCTTTTCCTTCATGTCATAGAGCACATTTTGATGGATCATGAAAACTCCTCCTTTTCACTTGTTCTCTAGTTAGAATCAACTTTGTGTAGCTAGCTAGAAGGACAACTTAGCCTAATACCAAGCCTTAGATGATCGGATCTTGTTCCAAGTTTAAGTTTTTGGATCACATCATGAAGGCCAAAAGATTAGCAATTGAAGTATTTGTAAACAACCATCTGTTGTAGAGTATATTTTCCAGTACTTGATGTGATTAGAAGCTATTAAATAGATTGGACATATTTCTCCTAGTGTCTTTTGGCATGCTCTTAAATTGATCTAGATCCTTCAAAATCTTGTGCTTTACCCCACCAACTACGATCATGTCCCAGAAATATTTAACCTTTTTCCTGAAAGTTGCATTTAATGTCTATGATGATTCTGCAATTTGGGATGAATTTTGAGAGAGTAATCCTTAAACCATGACTCCTAAATATCCATTTTTTTCTATATTTTATACCTGTGAAAAATATCTTCAGTACATTCTGGGCCAAATTTTTTTTTATTCTGTGTAGCAGATCTCTTGATTATATTGTTGTACTTGTAAACAACCATTTTGTGTCCCTACTATCTGGATGTTTTTGGCAGATCTATAGACTCCATGCCTCATCTTTCTCCTTAAAGAGTTCTCCAAGCAAGCTTGGTACTAAGATCCAAATTGGTCTATTGGAAATTTCTGAGCCCACCGCTTCCAAGCAAAGTAGTCAAACATAGACCCTATGCTAAGCGGCTGGCACTAACTTCTTACTCTCACATGTACTCGTCACAGAAAACCACATGATGCTATCCGTTTCCTTAATATATCCTTGAGGGTCTACAAAAGGGAGAACCAAGGGATAGGAATGAGTAAGCACAACTATGATCAAAGTCAATGTGTCCACCAACTTGAGCCAGAGTGAGCTTTTTGCTTTCTGCTTAAACATTTGATTTGGCAGGCATCCAGATAATGCCACTCTTTCAAATCCCCAAAACCTGGGTGATTGTTATTCACATCAAAGAAGAAAATCATAATTTTTTTGTGGTATTCAACTGACTCAACTCTTACCTATGGATGTTGAGAAGCTCCTTGATCCTTATTAAAATTCTGAAGGCAAAGCAACTGGCATTATAGCGTTTACAAATTGAATCTGTATAATAGAATCCCGTTCTTAAAGTATCTTAAATCTTTCCAATCTTCCTGTAAAGCATTCCTCTTTTGAAGTTCATTTTGATTTTGACCAGTTATTTCTTCCATTTTGTTTGCCTTTTCTGTTTCCCTATTTTGTTATAAGTGTTGCTACAGGGCATCCATCTGAGATGTAAAGCTTTCTCATAAAGTAAGTGTTTCTTTTTCTATCACATCAAATTCTGTTCAGAATTCAAGAAAGTTGGCTTACTGATCTTTGTAATCTTATTGCAATATTTTTTACAGTTTTGTGAATAGAATTAAATTTCCATTACTGAAAGGTGCTTTTAGGTGACAAATACAAACTTGCTGGTTCATGCACAGGTTCAATATTAATCCTTAAGAAATTTGATATTGAGTCGTTGGACATTGGGGATTATCTAGGTGAGTGGTCCGACTTTAAACATGGTTTGAGCTTTTGTTTATTATTATTTATTTTCATTGCATTGTAGTTAAGTCAAAATTTGTATTTGCAGCTATTGGAACTATATTCTCTGCCACAGACTCAGTTTGTACTCTCCAGGTAATTAAGCCAGGGAAGGAAGACACATATTGTGTTTTGTTTTATGTTAACAACGGTGCTGTGATTTCATTTAGCTTCATACAGTTGAAGATGGTTTTTATAAACTAGTGTGGTGCAGGTTCTCAACCAGGATGAGACACCTCTACTTTATAGTTTAGTGTTTGGAGAAGGTGTTGTAAACGATGCTACCTCTATCGTACTTTTCAATGCAGTTTCTAATGCCAATCTCAGTGATATTGATGGAACGGAAGCCCTAAAATTATTTGGGAACTTCATTTATCTTATTTTAACTAGCACTGCACTAGGTATTGCGGTAAGTTAAACTAAGTTTCAAACCAAATTTATTTTTAGTTGTGTAAAATACCTATTCAGGAGAAAGCATTTCCTTTGTCTGACATTAATTTCTCTATGTATTTAACCTACGAGTATTGATTTCATTCATGATGAGTTTTTATATATTTAAATTTTAAAAGCAGTGTGATCTCTTATGATGTTGCAGGCAGGCCTTCTAAGTGCTTATATCATCAAAAAACTGTATTTTGGAAGGTTTGATGGGAACCAAACTGTGCACGTTCATTGTTTTCTTTGAATTAGATTTCATCTGTATTATCTTAGTGGTTTTCTTTTACTTTGTTTAAGGCAGCACACACGAGATGAAGTCAAGCATGGCCATTATTCTCACTTTCTTTCCCATCTTTTAGTTTTCTTGTCTGACTCTTTTTTCCAGATCCTAATTGCTTGATTTCTTAACTCTAATACTGTATATTTAAAGCTAGTGAGTGTATGAACAATTTTTTGATTATAGTTTGTCTTTTTCTTCAGTTTCTCAGATGTAAGGTTATTTATAGTTGTTTTTTGAGTGGTTTTAATGACACTAAAATGTTTGTGTATTTCATTATAATCCTGTTGATATCAACTATATATGCAGGCATTCTACTGATCGGGAAATTGCAATTATGTTGCTCATGGCTTATCTATCATACATGCTAGCTGAGGTAATGACATCCCATATAAATCTTGTGCATGACACTTGCATCTGGATATTAGTTTGTTTTAATTTTAAAAAATGAGAAATCATATGGTTTGCATTTTCCTATCTGAGTTCTAATTTAGGAATCATTGTGGCAGCTGGGCAACCTCAGTGGGATTCTGACAGTTTTCTTTTGTGGCATTGTCATGTCTCATTATACTTGGCACAATGTTACTCAAAGCTCAAGGATTACAACCAAGTATGCTACCTTACCTGTATGAATCATTAGGCACTGATATGACAACACTGCAAGGAGACCTCTCTTAATTATGTATTAGGAATTGTGTTCAATTATTTTTTATGATTTACAACTGTTTTCTGTGGCTACAGTTTAATTAAGTTTCATGTTCCCTATCCTTTCATGTATGCTTGCAACGAGGATAGTTTTATTGCAGTTATGCTCATTCGGGAGACTTTTCACATTATTAAATATGAATAAAACACAACAAATTATTAGTGGCTTTTCCTCCAAACTTTTGTTGCATGGAAGCTGGAATGTCTCTTTGAATTTTTTATCTTTCTTTTTGCTCTCATTTCCGAAAATCAACTCACATGATTATTATTGAAACAAAATATCTCTTGAAATATTGAAAGAGAAAAGCTAATGATAAATTTGTAAAAGCACCCATCTATCATCTCATTATTGCATGGTAGGATGCAACTTTTAAGATAATGATTTTGTTCCTCTTAGAAACCATACCTACTGTGTATATATTATTCCAATAAAATTCACCTATGAACTGCATTCGACCTCAAATAGCTTAGTCAACAATATCACAACTGTAGTTACATGGGTAGTGTAACCAATAGGGCTTGAACCCCAATCTTGATGTCAATCTCTCCACCTTGTTAGTCGACCATAGCTTGCTGACAATTATGATTATAGGGTTCCATGAGGATGTGTCCCTCTCCAAAATCCCCACATTTTCGAGATGGGGATGTCCTTGGCATGTGTGTTGGCATTTCAATTCGCACCTCTGGAATGCGAATTAGAAATGGACAGCTATGCACAGATAAACTGCTCTACAAATTAGGAGGGGAAGCTCTTTCTTCGCTGATGGTGCTTAAAGAAAGTAAACTAAACTATTTCCAATCTTTTCATTCTCAGCTAAGAGCAAAAGGTTATAAAATTATTTGTGTCATAGCTGAGGTTTTCTCTTTTAGAACTTCAACTACATCTAGGCCTACTCTAATGACGCTTTTAGCTACTCAATTAAACCTAGAGCTTGAGAGTTAGAAGTAGACAAGGAATGATTTGATAACACAAATGCTTAAAAAAACTCACTTCCAACGCACACCTGAAGACTCATTATACTTTTAGATGCAAGCTGAAATAAAGATTATATAAGTAGAACACATAAAACAAAATCTGAGACAGTAGATCAAAGTAGCAAAGCAGGCATACGATTTCCTTTTCGCAAATTTCTACAATAACAGGCTTACAGTTTAGCGATCAAACTAGAATACACTTGACACAAATTACACATAGACTGAACAATGATTTGTAGCAAAAGGCAGGCATGCAAACTTGCTTTTACACAAAGTGAACGGACATTGAATAACAAAGTTGTAGGCAAAAGTAGGCTCAGCAATTTGTTATCACAATAATCCTTAAAGAAAAATGGGCAAGGCTGCCCTTATTTATACACAACCAAGGAGTAGGGAACCCTAAAATTTCCTTGCTTTTACAACAGGACTTGCCAACTTGCAAGCTTTATTTCTAAAACTAAAACAAGACAACTAACTAACAACTTGCTGAAAACAAAAAACAGGGAAAATGCCAACTATTACAACTTGATTCTTTTCTCTCTCACAAAGAATAGATAAGCATGGGACAAGAATAGCAAGAAAACTCAAAAAAAGCATCAAGTTAACTGCTGCTTAAATGTATCTTTGGAGATCTGTGTTGTCCTGATAATATAACTCATCCATTGGTATTTTGGGAAAGTATATCTGCCAAAAAACTGGTAACTGCCTCATTGTTAGGAGCATTGATACTATCTAAGGCAATATTCCGCTTTTCTAGGATTTCTTCGCCTTCTGTCATTGAATTTAGAAAATATTTGACATCTTCAGCTGCTTTATCAAATCTTGCTAATTTCGGCAGCTTTGCAACTGGAGTGATGACCTTTTATAAATATATCATCTTGCTTCAACATATCTTTTTACCTTGCGTTGACCATCTTCAGACATTCCTCCGTTTCTTTTGCAGCTTTTATACTTCTGACACTTCTCTTGATTTTTCAATGAAAGAGTATTATACGATGAAAATCTTGAATTTTGACTGTTGTTGGCATAAGAACTAACACCTCTGGAGTGTAAGTTTGTACGGACAGCTATGCACACTACGTAATGAGTGCTCTTCAAATTAGGAGGGGAAGCACCCTCGTTGTGCTGGAATGCATGAAATAGAAAACTAAACTAATGTCCTATCTTTTTGTTCTCAGCTGGTAGAGGCACAAGGTTAAGAAAACCTAGAACGTTGCAGCTAAGTATTTTCTGGTTTCGCAGATCATGTAACTACAACTAAGCTAACTTCTTTAATATCTATCCAATTTCCTCAAGAAACAAAGCATGAGGAAATGGAGCAGGAATGTATTGTACGATAAACTCCAGGTGCGGGCTCACAACATGAAGGCAAAGGAGGCGCAACTATTTGCTAATCCGGGAAGAAGTTTATTAAAACAAACAAAATGAACGGTAAACCTGGTACAACTTCACAACATGAAGGCAAGGTAGGCGCAACTATCTGCTTGGCTGAATGAGTCTACTATAACACACATCAAACGATAAGCTTTAAGTACAGTTTCGCAACATGAAGGCAAGGTAGGCGCAACTATTTGCTCTTCTGAATAGGCTTATAATAAACAAAACAAAAGGTAAGCAACTAGGACAGTAGATTGTATAGACGCAACATGCATGCAATAACGATCAAACCAACAACCCCATTTAACTAAGGTCGAATAAACACCATAACAATAACATGAAGGCAAGGAAGGCGCAGCAATTTATTATAACAGCAATTACTCTTTGAACAGATAGAATAATAGCAATACTACAGGCAAGGTAGGCGCAACATGTATGCTATCAAGCAAAATTTAAATTACAAATGAGCTTAAAGCTCTTATTTATAGACTTCAAGGTGTAGGCAACCCTAAAATCACCTTGAGTCAACTAAAGTCTTGCAATGCATGCAAGATCTTATTCCTAAACCCCAATTGAATGAAACTATATAGTTAACTGGGAAATTATCATCAGTTAACTGAAACATCTAATCTAAATGGACAAGGTGCAACATGCACGTCCTTATTGAAAGCAAGTCAACTGGAATGCTATCATCAGTCAACTGAAAAATCTAATCTAATCTCCAAGTATATGTAGATATCTCCAAAAAAGACATGGCATGCAATGTGTAACAACCTGTTAACTCGGAAAGAAGCCTCGAGTTTAACTCCTGTGTCTAATGTCTATCTTGGAAAAGGTGGGACACCTTTAACTGAAGTCTACTGGCCCTGATCTTGAGAAATTAACCCATCTACAAGGTCGTTGACTGCATCTCCATCTGGGGAACTGAAGCTCTGGCGAAGAATCCTATGTCTCTACAGCATGTCTTCTCCATTAGTCATCTAACACTGGAACTCACCCTTTCTCCTGATTGCCTCATCAAACAATGTTGACATGGCTGTAAACTGATTCATCTTACAGCCAACGGTCTCACCACTGAAAATACTGTGAATAAGTGCTTGGAGCTCTAACTGGATGTCAGCAAGCTCAACATAGTCACCACCCACACGTTGATATACACACGGTAATTGAGACACAAAGTCTCTTATATAGTGGAGTGCAGTAGTAACATGCTCTCTGCTCTCAGCCACCTCAGATGCTATCTTTCCTTCTATCTCTGCCTTGAAGATCAACTGTGTTCTCCAAATGTAGACCTCTTCTTTATCTTCTGCCTCTGTGATTGAATCAAATGACATTCCCAAGTTGGAAATCAGAATCTCATCCCTGGGTTTACTAATGGCCAAATCACGTTCCTCATCTTGAAGTCGTAGACGAAGCTCACGTGCATTATATCGCAATTGATACAATTCTATAAGTACAAGGCAACCTCTAGCAACAAACTCCTCTTCCCATTCCTCCAATCGCTTACCATATGCAACCAAGAGATCAATTTGACTCTGCTCTGTTGGTGGTTCTAACATATGTGGAAGCGCGGTGACAACATCCCCTGTCCTGTGTACAAGGCTAGAAATGTACTGGCGAAGCTGCTGTATTTCAGCCTTGAGAGCTGATTTATCTTCATCTTTCACCATCCTATCCTTGGCGCTATCTGTAGCAACCTGTAGGAGATCAATATCTGTCTGACGAGTACTCTTACCGAAATGAACTGTGATAACTTCGAAGTCTTGAGCTTCCATCTCGTCTAGACTCTTATCTTCTGGAGGTGCAGCAGTCTCAACAATGAATTCCTTATCTGCACTTCTTCCAATATGTATCTGTTTCTTGATCCTCTTTTCAGGCACATCGTGATGGTCATGATCGAAATCTGAATGATCAATTATGTAAGATGGTTGTCTCCTTTTTCTTCCCAGTTGACTTTCAAGCCAAGATGAATCCTGACTAATCCCACTGGAATGATCTGTACTAGTCGCAGGAGGATCTGATGAGTGTGAATGTGTAACAGAATCGCTGCGAGGAGGTGAATCCACATCCAAATCAATGTGAATTGGAATGGGAGGCTGCTCTAATGGTGTCGGTGATGGCATACAGGGTTGAACCTCAAGCTGTGGAGAAGTCTGAATAACTTCTCTGACTGGCTCTACATGTGGAATCGTAACAGATGCTTTTCCCTTCGAATTACTAGGCGCTGGATACTGTTTAGGAGGATTACTCCTCTTCTTCTACTTAGGTTTTGAAGAAGGCAATACAAGTCCTTCTGGTGGCGGCTCTGCTCTAGGCATGGATGCCTTTCTCAACCTTCTGCTTTCTAAATAAAACGTACTATTTTGGATGACCTTGCTCGATCTTTCCTTTACTGATGTGAACTCTTTGGCATACCAGTTCACTAACGGCAGTGGTTATCCATCAACCTGCTCTCTGTAAAATTGAGGAAGTGTATCTCCCTCATCTTCTGTCAAACCTTCCACATCTTCCGCCAAGAAAACAGAAACTTGTGGAAGAGAGAACCTGCTATAGCTACGTCTGCGAACCTCGAAATCATCCTCACAATTCACCCAGTAATCTTCCATCGTAGGTTTGTGATAAGAGAGATTACCTAGGCGAGCTGTATAATGACCCCAAGGATCATATGTGCGTGTATCCACCAGGTATTTGAGTTTGCAATTTTCTAACTCTTGACCTGCGGTCTTAGCATCAATTGCCGTCTTACACCAATACATCCCGAATTGCAAAGGAAACTCGGCAGCTGGTTTATGCTTGATGCGGAAACGTTTGTGAACTTCGTACAGCTGCCTCAGGAACTCCATGAATATTGTTTTATCCGAAGGATAATGTGGTAACATAGCTGGTTTTCCTGTGTATCCATAGACACGGATATAGGTGTATGTAGGGAACTGAATGTACCAATTTGCCCAATTCTTCATTGCTGTTCTAGGAATTGTCGAGATGCGAATATGCAACTCCCGGTCCAAGTTTCTCACTGTATAAGTCAAGAAAGCCTCTTGTACACGTTTAAAATGACTTTCAGCCTTCGTGAACTCAAGCTGGTCATAGTAACGATAGACTTTCTCTACACTGAGTATGCCCACCATATTCAAACCGTTAAACTGATTCTGATAAGCAATCAAGTACACCAGGTAAGAACACATATGAAATTGATGCACAGCTAGGAAACCGGTGATTTGCTCGTGAATAGCATCGCTGATGAAAGATGCCCAGTGATAATGCTCTTGTCCAGAGATGATTCTACCAATGATATAATACATCCACAGGTGAAATTCGTTTGCATCTGCATGACCTGAGACACGATTAAGCAGTGTAATCAAAATATTGTATTTATCCTTACACTTGCCACGACCCAAGTTGTTTGGCAACTTGCTCTTCTTTTGTTTCAACCACCTCTCTATCATCTTGTTCTGACACTTATCCAGTCTAGCATTGAATGCCTGCTCGCTCTTACTCATGGAAATGACCATCCCATCTGAATGTTGAGGAATATCCAGAGTTCGCTCGATATCAAGGGGTTTGAGACTGCATATGACACGTCCATCTATTGACCGTATCTCTCGTGTAGCGGAATTGTAATGCTTGATGCAAGATATTACAAACTCCACGCAATGCACCGAAATAGGTATGGAAGCGGCCTCAAGTAACCCGGATTGCTGAATATTCTTGATAACTGAATCCCTGATTTTGAGTGGATCCAAAACTACCTCCGGCAACACCTTATGTAGATCTGTATCAACTGTTCCGATGAAGTCGTGGGTTAAGACCGATTTGGTCTTGAATTCGAGCTGAGTGAACTGCATTCTGAAAAACTTGCCTGTTGACTGTGCACACGGCTATATTCTGACAACTTTTTTGGAAAGCCAAAAATAGCCTGCTGAGGCTAAAAATAGCTTGTCGGATGAGAATTTTTACGAAAAAATCTGAGATATGGGTTTTGTCCAAAAATGATTCTAAGACAACCCAGAACGTCAGAAATGCAAAAATTTACCCTTTACTCAGCCATGCAAAAGAATTTCGGTTGAGAAAATTAAAGCTTCAAGAACAGATGTTCTGGAACAAATTTTCCTGAAAAATTCTGGCACATGGGTTTTGCTGAGAAAGCTCTTCTGAATCAACCCAGATATTTTGTTTTGCCAAAATCTGCCAACACTTCGAACATGCAAGAGAATTTAAGACGAGAAGATGGAAGAAATATAGAAGAGAAAAAGACTTTTTATTATTTTGAATGTTTTATTTTTTGTCTCCTTTCAAAATCGCCACTTTGCCTTGAATCTGATGCTGAATCTAAACTTGTACCTGCAAAAGAATATTTTATCACCTTCGAACTTGATCCTTTGATGAAAATTCGCCAATCTCTTTGAAGAAATTCGATCTTTCAAAGCTGTGTGAATGATGAAAGGCGCCATGCTTGTTTAAATAAACAATTCGTACTATCATGCATGCATAATGCAACCCTAATTTAGAAAAAAGAATTCGATTGGCTTTTCTCTAGTTGAACTGCCACTGTCTCTAAGTCTTTAGACTAAAAATAATATTTTAATTTTAAAACATGCAAAAAACTAAAAATGGCGCCAATATCTATCTTTGAAGAAATTCGTCACTTTTCAATGCTCTGCATGCAAAATACTTTTTTTTTCATTTTTGCCAAAAATAGCATCTTGCTGTGTTCAACACACTTCCCTGATTCTAAAAAGTCAAATTTTGATCTTTTAGGCTTCCATTTGCAAGAGTTGTGAGATTTTTGAGAATCTCCTATTTTGTAGCTGACTGCAAAGTTACAACTGATCCTGTTCAACTCTCCTGCGACCGTGCTGAGATATCCACCGCGAAGCTTGCATGACAAGGATGAAATGTCTGCTGGGAGCAACAACTGCTAAAATCATCATCTGATACCTTAAAAAATTAGGCGCCTCTGATTAAATTGATGTTTTGACTCCAGACTTAGCCATTTCTTAGTTTTGCCTTCTGATGCTTCAAACTGCCGCTGACGATGAATAATGAACTCCACTGATTGAATAATGGATTCATTGCATGACTAGAAGTATTCTGCATCCAATGACTGTATGTGAGGGATCTGAAAATTGTATTAAGAACCCCAAAAGAATGAGCGCCCCTATTCTGTGATAGCTCAAACACCATTTTGACAAAAGTGTGATTTTCATCTGAACACCATACTTTTACCCTTGATATCGGGAACTGGAATGTTCCGATACGCGTGCCGCCTGTCTTGCTGTACAGTTTGGTCAACTTGCAAGAGATGCTCTTCGAGACGACGAAGCCAGAAAATTGCTTTTAAGGCCTCTAAAAGAAAATCGCCTTTTCCAAAGAAAATTATATTCTTACACTTAGTCATTTTTTGAATTGCCTTCAATTAGCTCTTCTTTATAGCATTATCATCTTGACCTCGCACGTATGAGCATTCGCCAAATCCTGGAGGTTGTCGGCTAGACTCGTTGGATAGCTTGAGTAATTGCACACAAGTCTTGTGAAGACTGTAATTGCAAATAACCCCGTCTGGCAGGCCTAAAGCAGAATCGCCCCTAGCCTACAGCTGTGTAGCTTTGTGTAGCTACGGTTCACCATCCTCTGTTTTACGTGCTCGGTAGGACCTCTGTCACAGTTACTCAGAACATCGGATCGTCCTGTGAATGGATACACTGCAAAACTGAACTGAGCTAGAAGAGATCTCAAGAAGACCTCAATTGCAAATTCATCCATCAAACAGGTCTTATTCAGGATCGCCCTTGGGCTACAGGGGAGCGGATTTGCATTCTGAAAAACTTCTTCTAACATGTATCCTGCCTGCAATTTCCACTTCTAACGCTGATAACTGGATTTCTGTACTGGATATGCTTTCGCTTGATAGCTCGTTGAAAAGCCAAACTAATTCTGCAAAGACTGAAACCATCAAAACACACATGCATCTAGATCTGGGCCTTCAAGAAGAAAATCGCCCTTGGGCTAGAAGGGAGCGGATCTGCATTTCTAGACTGCCTCCTTGATGAAAACACTCTTTGTAACCTCCGCTTCTGTCTTCGTTTGCCGGAGTTCTGCAACTCGGATGATCCTGCTTCATGGCTAATCGGAAAGCTGACTGAAAACTGAACATAATGAATGTATCCTTCATCCAAAACACTCAAATCTTGACCTTCAAATGGAAGGGCGCCCCTGGGCTACAGGGGAGTGGATTTGTTTTGAATTCATTGATTTTCACCATTTTATGCTTTGCAAACGCTGTATCCATCACTGCGGTTGACCATGTCGAAGCGTTGTAACTGCCAAAGTGTGTATATGACTATACTTCATCATTTTCACATGTACGGACACTGTAAAGTTGATTTGCACTTTGATTGCGCAAGTGTCTACTACGTTACATAGTGAAAAGTTCCCAGACTTAGAATATTTTAGCACTTTTTGCCAATCTGAAAATCCCCTCCATCAAAAAGCATTATTTCCAACATCTTTTATTGTAGAGCGTTCCTCTTTGAGTTTCAGGCTTAGATATTGATACCTGGTACTGGCCGATAGCCATTGATGACCCCGAAGATCCTAACTTTTCTCCTAAAAAAGTGAAAACTACCCACCAGCCTTAAACTGACTTCACCACTGTGATTGTGATGTGAAATAAGCCAATCAAAATTAATTTCAGCCAATTCTGACAAGTTTCTATTTTTTAGGGTTTCGAGCTAAAAATAGATTTCAGAAACCCTAATTTTCAAAATTTTCAAATTTTGCCAGTATCTTCCTGGCATCACGCTGACTAAAATCCCATACTTTATTTGCCCAAAAACTGAGTTTTGACCCCACTTTTACAAGGTTTAGACCATTTTAAGCAAAATGCCTTAATGAAATTTCGGTTTGGGTACAACAACTGTGAACATGCCTATGTCTGGAAAAGTTTTGCGCAAACTGTTGAAAACTAGTTGCTGAATTTTCTTGAAAAAGTAGATTCCCCCAAAAAATTGAGGTCTGGGTTTTGTAGAGAATGTCGTTCTTAAAAGACCTAGATCGATGAAAACTAGAAAAATTGATTTTTTCAAGAACATGCAAGATGTTCAATTTTTGGCTGAAAAAAGTTGAAAAACTAAGATATGGGTTTTGAAGATAACTAAATTATGAAGCAACCTAGATTGTCAGTTTTTTTGAAAAAATTGATCTTTCCTCAACATGTAGAGCTTCGAAGAATAACTGAAAAGCTAGGATCTAGGTTTTGTAAATAATTTCATACTAAATAGACCCTGATTTTTAGATTTCAAGAAAACTAAGGTTTTCTCAAAAAAGTGTGGAAAAAGCAAATTTTTGAAAATTATAAAATTTTCCAAAGTTGTAGAGAATCACAAACCAAGCTGACCCAGATTGATGAAAATTGAAAAAGATGACCCCCTTCTTCTGAAAAATGATGCCTTGGAATTTTGAAGCATGAAAAAGCGAGCCTCTGTGCAACTTGATCATGAAAATATGAAGAACTCTGAAAAAGCACCACGTTTTGGCCTTCAAATCTTTATATGAAGAAAATTTTATGTTTTCTCCTCTCTTGCTCTTGGACGACAACCTGCAAAAATCCATGAATAACGAATGCAAAGGCCTTCTTAAATAGGTTTTGAGGATAAAAACGCTTTATTCTCCAGCTTTAAATATTTGAAGCCAATCTTGAGCCAGAAATATCAAACGTAGACGTTGTTTTGAATGATGCATGATGAAATTCGGGAATTTCACTAAGGCATTGAACTTGGGTGCCTTTACTTGGCAGACAACCATTTTTTTTTTGAAATTTTCAACTTTTTTTCTTGATTTTGACCTCAGTTTGATCTTGATTTCCGGATGCCAAATGAATCCTACGAATTGACTGATGATCTTGTTGCAGAGCCTTATCAAATTGGAAGAGATTGTACTAGAGGCTATAACTGCTAAAAACTAGTTCTGGGCCCTCAAAATCTTGGGCGCCCCTGGCTACTTGGGGCGCCTTTACTATCCAGAGATAGCCATTTTCATGTTCTTCAATTTTACATTGCTTTCTGTACTTAAGATGAATTCTCATTTACTATCCAGAGATAGCCATTTTCTGATAGCTGGATTCGTTGGATAGCTCGGAGAATTCTGAGGAAGATCTTTTGAATGCTATAAATCCTGAAAATTGATTTTAGGGGGTCAAAAGCTTGGGCGCCCCTGGCTAGCTGGGGCGCCCAACTCCTCCAAAGTTGGATTTTTTCTGTGTTTTTTCAATCTTTCTTTTGACTTTTTATTTTGGACAAGTTTATCCCTCCATTTGATCTGCAATATCTGGTGCTTGACAAATTTGATGAGCTCGTAGATGAATCCGTTGAAGAGCTGGACTGAATTTGAAGAAAACTTGCTGGAGGTGACAAACCCTAATTTCCACTTTTAGACACTCAAAAGCATGGGCGCCCTTGGCTACCTGGGGTGCCCATGATCACCAGACTTAACCATTTTTAAGTGATCTTCAACTTTTTGCTTTGACCTTCCATCCTTTGTCCACCATTTGATCTTTAGTTGCAGTTGACTAATGAATCCGACAATCTGGTTGAGACATTCACTGGATAGCCTGAGAAATTCTAAAGACAATGATCATATTTGCAAACCCTAATAGTTGGATTAGGCCTTTCAAAATCCTAGGCGACCTTGGCTACTTGGGGTGCCCAAAGTTCCTAGACTTAGAATATTTTTTGTGAATTTCATGATTTGCATTTTGCTACTTTGATGGAATTTCTCTGTTTGATCTGAGATTCCAGCTAATTGGTTGATCCAATGACCCGGTGGATAGATTCACTGTAATTCTAGATGAATATTGAACAAAATATTTTGGAGGCAAAAACCCTAATTTCATCTTCTGAGGTCTTGAATTGATGGATGCCCTTGGTTAGCAGGGGTGCCTTTATTCTCCAGTGTTAGAATTTATTTTCATTTTTTCAATTTTTGCTTCATTCCTTGTTCCTTGCTTCGTGCCTTGCAAGTGCTGCATTCACGTCACGTTGGAGACTAAAAAATATTCTAAGGCAAAGTTAGCTAGGTGCCTTGACTGGACAGGAGCGCCTAGCATCTCCAATGTTAGACAAAATTTCACCATTTTCAAGATTTTCCAGCTTCCCTCCTTCATTCTCCATTTCACGAACATCTTTCACCGCTAACTGATCTATGCAGTGCTTGAGACCTCGAACTTGACACTTGGCAGTTGAGCAACCTCCATTAATGGCCTTGGAGCTCTTATTTTAGCTTCTGAAAAAACAAAATAGACCCACCAGAGAAAAACTAATCTTTTGACGATTCTGACTGGACCAGTCTGATGAGGAAGTATTTTCAACCAATCAAAATCAGTTTGAACCCTAGAAGTTGAGATTCTATTTTTAGAAAATTTTGCCAGCATCCATTTGAGAAGAAACCCAAAAACACCCCAAAAAAGTCTATTTTTAGAAACTTTCTATTTTTAGAAAATTTCCTAAAATTTAGGGCCGAAAAATTGAGATTTGGGTTTTGTAGACATGGTTGCTTTGAGCAGACCCAAATCCTCAGATTTTGAAATTTTTGAGTTTTTGACCTACATGCATGACATACAAATTTTTTATTTTTGACCTTTTTTGACAATTTTTACAAGACTTTTACCATTTTCTCAAAATAACTAAGTGTAGTGTTGTACCCAAACCGAAATTTTTGCTTCATTAAGGCATTTTGCTTAAAATGGTCTAAACCTTGTAAAAGTGGGGTCAAAACTCAATTTTCGGGCAAATAAAGTATGGGCTTTTAGTCAGTGTGATGCCAGGAAGATACTGGCAAAATTTGAAAATTTTGAAAATTAGGGTTTTGAAATCTATTTTTAGCCCGAAACCCTAAAAAATAGGAACTTGTCAGAATTGGATGAAATTAATTTTGATTGGCTTATTTCACATCACAATCACAGTGGTGAAGTCAGTTTCAGTTAAAAGTCAGTTTAAGGCTGGTGGGTAGTTTTCACTTTTTTAGGAGAAAAGTTAGGATCTTCGGGGTCATCAATGGCAGTTGGCCAGTACCAGGTGTCAATATCTAAGCCTGAAACTCAAAGAGGAACGCTCTACGATAAAAGATGTTGGAAATAATGCTTTTTGATGGAGGGGATTTTCAGATTGGCAAAAAGTGCTAAAATATTCTAAGTCTGGAACTTTTCACTATGTAACGTAGTAGACACTTGCGCAATCAACGTGCAAATCAACTTTATAGTGTCCGTACATGTGAAAATGATGAAGTATAGTCATCCACACACCTCAGCAGTCACAACGCTTCGACATGGTCAACGCAGGGATGGATACAGCGTTTGCAAAGCATAAAATGGTGAAAATCAATGAATTCAAAACAAATCCGCTCCCCTGTAGCCTAGGGGCGCCCTTCCTTTTGAAGGTCAAGATTGGAGTGTTTTGGATTAAGAACACATTCATTATGTTCAGTTTTCAGTCGGCTTTCCGATTAGCCATGAAGCAAGATTATCCGAGTTACAGAACTCCGGCAAACGAAGACAGAAGCAGAGGTTACGAAGAGTGTTTTCATCAAGGAGGCAGTCTAGAGATGCAAATCCGCTCCCTTCTAGCCCAAGGGCGATTTTCTTTTTGAAGGCCCAGATCTAGATGCATGTGTGTTTTGATGGTTTCAGCCTTTGCAGAATTAGTTTAGCTTTTCAACGAGCTATCAAGCGAAAGCGTATCCAGTACAGAAATCCGGTTATCGGCGGTGGAAGTGGAAATTGCAAGCAAGATACATGTCAGATGAAGTTTTGTAGAATGCAAATCCGCTCCCCTGTAGCCCAGGGGCGATCCTGAATAAGACCTGTTTGATGGATGAATTTGCAATTGAGGTCTTCCTGAGATCTCTTCCAGCTCAGTCCAGCTTTGCAGTGTATCCGTTCACAAGACGATCCGATATTCTGAGTAACTGTGACAGAGGTCCTACCGAGCATGTAAAACAGAGGATGGTGAAGCGTAGCTACACAAAGCTGCACAGCTGTAGGCTAGGGGCGATTCTCCTTTAGGCCTGCCAGACGGGGTTATTTGCAATTACAGTCTTCACAAGACTTGTGTGCAATTACTCAAGCTATCCAACGAGTCTAGCCGACAGCCTCCGGGATTTGGCGAATGCTCGTACGTGCGAGGTCAAGATGATAATGCTGTGAAGAAGAGCTGATTGAAGGCAGTTCAAAGAACGACTAAGTGTAAGAATGTTATTTTCTTTGAAAAAGGCGATTTTCTTTTAGAGGCCTTAAAAGCAATTTTCTGGCTTCGTCGTCTCCAAGAACATCTCTTGCAAGTTGACCAAACTATACAGCAAGACAGACGGCACGCGTATCGGAACATTCCAGTTCCCGGTATCAAGGGTCAAAGTATGGTGTTCAGTTGAAAATCACACTTTTGTCAAAATGGTGTTTGAGCTATCACAGAATAGGGGCGCTCATGCTTTTGGGGTTCTTAATACAATTTTCAGATCCCTCACATACAGTCATTGGATGCAGGATACTTCTAGTCATGCAATGAATCCATTATTCAGTCAGTGGAGTTCATTATTCATTGTCAGCGGCAGTTTGAAACATCAGAAGGCAAAACTAAGAAATGGCTAAGTCTGGAGTCAAAACATCAATTTAATCAGAGGCGCCTTATTTTCTAAGGTATCAGATGAGCTCCATAGCAGTTGTTGCTCCCAGCAGACATTTCATCCTTGTCATACAAGCTTCGCGGTGGATATCTCAGCACAGTCGCAGGCTCAGTCAGTCAGCCAGAAATCAGAGCTGAACATGGTCAGTTGTAACTTTGCAGTCAGCTACAAAATAGGAGATTCTTAAAAATCTCATAACTCTTGCAAATGGAAGCCTAAAAGATCAAAATTTGACTTTTTGGAATCAGGGAAGTGTGTTGAACACAGCAAGATGCTATTTTTGGCAAAAAATGAAAAAAAATATTTTTGCATGCAGAGCATTGAAAAGTGACGAATTTCTTCAAAGACAGATATTGGCGCCATTTTTAGTTTTTTGCATGTGTTAAAAATTAAGATATTATTTTTAGTCTGAAGACTCAGAGACAGTGGCAGTTCAACTGGAGAGAAGCCAATCGATTTTCCTTTTTCTAAATTAGGGTTGCATTATGCATGCATGATGGTACGAATTGTTTATTTAAACAAGCATGGCGCCTTTCATCATTCACATAACTTTGAAAGTTCGAATTTCTTCAAAGAGATTGGCGAATTTTCATCAAAGGATCAAGTTCGAAGGTGATAAAATATTCTTTTGCAGGTACAAGTTCAGATTCAGCATCAGATTCAAGGCAGAGTGGCGATTTTGACAGAAGAAGATAATAATTAAATAAAAAATTTAAAAAAAAAAATATCTTTCTTCTTCTCTATATTTCTTCCATCTTCTCGTCTTAAATTCTCTTGCATGTTCGAAGTGTTGGCAGATTTTGGCAAAACAAAATATCTGGGTTGATTCAGAAGAGCTTTCTCAGCAAAACCCATGTGCCAGAATTTTTCAGGAAAATTTGTTCCAGAACATCTGTTCTTGAAGCTTTAATTTTCTCAACCGAAATTCTTTTGCATGGCTGAGTAAAGGGTAAATTTTTGCATTTCTGACGTTTTGGGTTGTCTTAGAATCATTTTTTGGACAAAACCCATATCTCAGATTTTTTTCGTAAAAATTCTCATCCGACAAGCTATTTTTAGCCTCAGTAGGCTATTTTTGGCTTTCCAGAAAAGTTGTCAGAATATAGCCGTGTGCACAGTCAACAGGCAAGTTTTTCAAAATGCAGTTCACTCAGCTCGAATTCAAGACCAAATCGGTCTTAACCCATGACTTCATCGGAACAGTTGATACAGATCTACATAAGGTGTTGCCGGAGGTGGTTTTGGATCCACTCAAAATCAGGGATTCAGTTATCAAGAATATTCAGCAATCCGGGTTGCTTGAGGCCGCTTCCATACCTATTTCGGTGCATTGCGTGGAGTTTGTAATATCTTGCATCAAGCATTACAATTCCGCTACACGAGAGATACGGTCAATAGATGGACGTGTTATATGCAGTCTCAAACCTCTTGATATCGAGCGAAGTCTAGATATTCCTCAACATTCGGATGGGATGGTTATTTCCATGAGTCAAAGCGAGCAGGCATTCAATGCTGGACTGGATAAGTGTCAAAACAAGATGATAGAGAGATGGCTGAAACAAAAGAAGAGCAAGTTGCCAAACAACTTGGGTCGTGGCGAGTGTAAGGATGAATACAATATTTTGATTACACTGCTTAATCGTGTCTCAGGTCATGCAGATGCGAACAAATTTCACCCGTGGATGTATTATATCATTGGTAGAATCATCTCGGGGCAAGAGCATTATGACTGGGCATCCTTCATCAGCGATGTTATTCACGAGCAAATCACCGGTTTCCTAGCTGCGCATCAATTTCATATGTGTTCTTACCTGGTGTACTTGATTGCTTATCAGAATCAGTTTAATGGTTTGAATACGGTGGGCATACTCAGTGTACAGAAAGTCTATCGTTACTATGACCAGCTTGAGTTCACAAAGGCTGAAAGTCATTTTAAACGTGTACAAGAGGCTTTCTTAACTTATACAGTGAGAAACTTGGACCGGGAGTTGCATATTCGCATCTCGACAGTTGCCAGAGCAGCAATGAAGAATTGGGCAGATTGGTACATTCAGTTCCCTACATACACCTATATCCGTGTCTATGGATACACAGGAAAACCAGCTATGTTACCACGTTATCCTTCGGATAAAACAATATTCATGGAGTTCCTGAGGCAGCTATATGAAGTTCACAAACGTTTGCGCATCAAGCGTAAACCAGCTGCCGAGTTTCCTTTGCAATTCGGGATGTATTGGTGTAGGACGGCAGTTGATGCTAAGACCGCAGGTCAAGAGTTAGAAAATTGCAAACTCAAGTACCTGGTGGATACACGCACATATGATTCTTGGGGTCATTACGCAGCTCGCCTGGGTAATCTCTCTTATCACAAACCTACGATGGAAGATTATTGGGTGAATTGTGAGGATGATTTCGAAGTTCGCAGACGTAGCTATAGCAGGTTCTCTCTTCCACAAGTTTCTGTTTTCTTGGCAGAAGATGTGGAAGGATTGACAGAGGATGAGGGAGATACACTTCCTCAATTTTACAGAGAGCAGGTTGATGGACAACCACTGCCGTTAGTAAACTAGTATGCCAAAGAGTTCGCATCAGTAAAGGAGAGATCGAGCAGGGTCATCCAAAATAGTATGCTTTATTTAGAAAGCAGAAGGTTGAGAAAGGCATCTATGCCTAGAGCAGAGCCGCCAACAGAAGGACTTGTATTGCCTTCTTCTTCAAAACCTAAGCAGAAGAAGAGGAGCAATCCTCCTAAAAAGAATCCAGCGCCTAGTAATTCAAAGGGAAAAGCATCTGTTGCGATTCCACATGTAGAGCCAGTCAGAGAAGTTATTCAGACTTCTCCGCAGCTTGAGGTTCAGCCCCGTATGCCGTCACCGACACCATTAGAGCAGCCTCCCATTCCAATTCACATTGATTTGGACGTAGATTCACCTCCTCGCAGCGATTCTTTTATACATTCACATTCATCAGATCCTCCTACGACTAGTACAGGTCTTTCCAGTGGGATTAGTCGGGATTCATCTTGGCTTGAGAGTCAGCTGGGAAGAAAAAGGAGGCAACCATCTTACATACTTGATCATTCAGATTTTGATCATGACCATCAAGATGTGCCTGAAAAGAGGATCAAGAAGCAGATACATATTGGGAGAAGTGCAGATAAGGAATTCATTGTTGAGACTGCTGTACCTCCAGAAGATAAGAGTCTAGACGAGATGGAAGCTCAAGACTTCGAGGTTATCACAGTTCATTTCGGTAAGAGTACTCGTCAGACAGATATTGATCTCCTACAGGTTGCTACAGATAGCGTCAAAGATAGGATGGTGAAAGATGGTGAAGATAAATCAGCTCTCAAGGCTGAAATACAGCAGCTTCGCCAGTACATTTCTAGCCTTGTACACAGGACAGGGGATGTTGTCACCGCGCTTCCACATATGTTAGAACCACCAGCAGAGCAGGGTCAGATTGATCTCTTGGTTGCATATGGTAAGCGATTGGAGGAATGGGAAGAGGAGTTTGTTGCTAGAGGTCGCCTTATACTTACAGAATTGTATCAATTGCGGTATAATGCACGTGAGCTTCGTTTACGACTTCAAGATGAGGAACGTGATTTGGCTATTAGTAAACCCAGGGATGAGATTCTGATTGCCAACTTGGGAATGTCATTTGATTCAGTCACAGAGGCAGAGGATAAAGAAGAGGTCTACATTTGGAGAACACAGTTGATCTTCAAGGCAGAGATAGAAGGAAAGATCGTATCTGAGGTGGCTGAGAGCAGAGAGCATGTTACTAGTGCACTCCGCTATATAAGAGACTTTGTGTCTCAATTACCATGTGTATATCAGCGTGTGGGTGGTGACTATGTTGAGCTTGCTGACATCCAGTTAGAGCTCCAAGCACTTATTCACGGTATTTTCAGTGGTGAGACCATTGGCTGTAAGATGAATCAGCTTACAGCCATGTCAACATTGTTTGATGAGGCAATCAGGAGAAAGGGTGAGTTCCAGTGTCAGATGACTAATGGAGAAGACATGCTGCACAGACATAGGATTCTTCGCCAAAGCTTCAGTTCCCCAGATGGAGATGCAGTCAACGACCTCGTAGATGGGTTAATTTCTCAAGATCAGGGTCAGTAGACTTCAGTTAAAGGCGTCCCACCTTTTTCCAAGATAGACATTAGACACAGGAGTTAAACTCGAGGCTTCTTTCCGAGTTAACTGGTTGTTACACATTGCATGTCTTGTCTGTCTTGGAAATATCTACAAACACTTGGAGTTTAGATTAGATCTTTCAGTCAACTGATGATAGCATTCCAGTTGATTTGCTTTCAATAAGGACGTGCATGTTGCACCTTGTCCATTTAGATTAGATGTTTCAGTTAACTGATGATAGTTTCCCAGTTAACTGTATAGTTTCATTCAATTAGGGTTTAGGAATAAGATCTTGCATGCATTGCAAGACTTTAGTTGACTCAAGGTGATTTTAGGGTTGCCTACACCTTGAAGTCTATAAATAAGAGCTTTAAGCTCATTTGTAATTTAACTTTTGCTTGATAGCATACATGCTGCGCCTACCTTGCCTGTAGTATTGCTATTATTGTATCTGTTCAAAGAGTAATTGCTGTTATAATAAATTGCTGCGCCTACCTTGCCTTCATGTTATTGTCATGGTGTTTATTCGATCTTAGTTAAATGGGGTTGCTGGTTTGATCGTTATTGCATGCATGTTGCGTCTATACAATCTATTGTCCCAGTTGCTTACCTTTTTGTTTTGTTTATTATAAGCCTATTCAGAAGAGCAAATAGTTGCGCCTACCTTGCCTTCATGTTGCGAAACTGTACTTAAAGCTTATCGTTTGATGTGTGTGATAGTAGACTCATTCAGCCAAGCAAATAGTTGCGCCTACCTTGCCTTCATGTTGTGAAGCTGTACCAGGTTTACCGTTCATTTGTTTGTTTTAATAAACTTCTTCCCGGATTAGCAAATAGTTGCGCCTACCTTGCCTTCATGTTGTGAGCCCGCACCTGGAGTTTATCGTACAATACATTCCTGCTCCATTTCCTCATGCTCTGTTTCTTGAGGAAATTGGATAGATATTAAAGAAGTTAGCTTAGTTGTAGTTACATGATCTGCGAAACCAGAAAATACTTAGCTGCAACGTTCTAGGTTTTCTTAACCTTGTGCCTCTACCAGCTGAGAACAAAAAGATAGGACATTAGTTTAGTTTTCTATTTCATGCATCCCAGCACAACGAGGGAGCTTCCGCTCCTAATTTGAAGAGCACTCATTACGTAGTGTGCATAGCTGTCCGTACAAACTCACACTCCAGAGGTGTTAGTTCTTACGCCAACATGTAGCAAAACTTTTAATTCTGGGTACAACAATGTGGAGACTTGGAGGGGACTTCCCCTTGCTGTCCCACCATTGCCACCAAGGTTTTGGGGATGTTTTGGGATGTTCGCTTGTTAGAGGGGATGTCCCTTTTTTGTCGACCTTTGGGGATTCTAAGATGTCCTCAAGACATCTAATGGACTCCTAGGAGTCCCTCAAATGTCTTGGAGACGCCCATGCATCCCTTGTAGTGCACAACATGAAAAGTCTTTTTTTTTTTTTTAATCAAATTTTTTTTGGAAGTGTGTGCCAAGCCCTAACTATAATGACCTATGGACCCCACCAAAATCCTAAACACTCACAAAAACTTACAAATAGGCATCAAAGCCTCATTCTAACTCACTCCAAATTTTCAATAGTAGAGTTGAAAGTTGCAACAAGTTGTAAGAGTGAGAGTGAAGGCATTTGGATTGAGGAAGAGCAAGAGGAAGAGTGATGCCAATTCACTATTTAATCGAAGGATTCAAAGCATTATTCAAGCCTTTTTTTTTTTTAGACTACAGGAATCGGTCGAGTATCCATCCCCCTATAAACTGTAGTGCGCTTGGTAAACTTTTTTCACGTGACCGGTGACGTTGGCACGACACGCCCTCCGATACCACGGGGACAGTGGGGAGACTAGATCTTGTGACCTCTTGCCTCTAACAGGATGCTTTAGCCAATTGAGCTAGGCCCACCGCCCCAACACTATTCAAGCCTTCGCTTCCTTCATGAATTTTGAATTCTTTTTTCATTGTTCAATTTAAATTTTAGTAATTATTAAATTACCAATTTTAGTTGGAAAATTTAGTAGTTAACTTAGAGTTTTACAATTTACATTGTTAGTAATTCATTAAAAAATAAAAATTTATTATTTAAGTTTTGCAAATGAATATTGATCAAATTTTAAATTTGTAAATTTTATAACAGCAAGCTGCAACATTTTAATTTTTAATTTTTAGACATTCAAATTTTCATTTTTGTCAAATTAGGATTATAACTTTTGTGTATCCTTTGCTTGTGTGCTTTGTGTGGCTTGAAGTAAGGAAAACAAAAGTGAAATCTTTGTTTGACAAAGGTTAAGAACAAGGATTCCTATTTGTCTATCTTCTACTTCTGCATTTCATGGGACCCGAAGTAAGACAAACAAAAACAAAATCCTTGTATCTTAATCCCTTGCATTATGCATAGTTTAAATTTTAAGTTTAAAATTATAAACTTATAAATTATATATCGTTTATTGCAGTGCCACTATGAGTATGAGCTCTCATGTAGCATGAGAGAGGATGAGGTTGATCCTCAAGAGGTTGAAGAAGTTGAAATTGAATCCGATTATGCCCTTGATGAAATTTGAAAAGAAGAGGGGTGAAGCTACTAGTTCCATTGGAAGTGCAAATGTTTCTTGCCCTTCCAAAATATAAGGGTCCTTTGTCCTAAGTCCCCTCTAAAACAATTTGCAACAAAGCTACAAACAAAACTTATGGAATTTGTGGGCACTAGTTTGTGGAAGTGACACTTTTGTAAACTTGAATTTTAGGGCAGCAATACTAGAGTTAATGCTCGTCTCCTTCATATCCGAGGCAAAGGTGTAGAAGTGTGAGAAGTTGGCTGCAAATCTCAAATATAGGGCTGAGATAAGTAAGTTATGGGGTGGTAGTGAAGAAAGTGCAGCTACATTTTCTTCTTTGCCACTAAGGGTGAGGGGTCATTAGAGACAGGGTTCTTCTATTACTTTACAAAGGCTAGTTGCACATATTCCAATTTTTTCTTGTTCAGGGGTTGCAAAGGCTAAGGGGAAATGCAAGGTGACAAGTGATGCTCCAAACCCACCAGCAAACTTATTCAATGTGCAATTGAAGGATGAGGCAAATGATGCCTTAGAAAATTCTTCTTTGCCAATGGCATTTCATTCCATGTGGCTAACTCTCCTTATTATAAAGAGGTTGTGGCAAAGATAGCAAGGGAAGGACAATCATATGTGCCACCAAGGGAGACTAACTTGAGGACCACAATATTGGATAAGGACTATTCCAAGATTATTATTTTAATGGAGAAAATGAAGGAATGTTGGGTCACAAACTGATGCAACATAGTCATGGATAGATGGATGGACATTAGGCATTGTCCACTCATCAGTATCATGTTTACATGCATAGAGGGCCCTTATTTTCTTAGGGCTGTTGATTGTTAAGGGCATCAAAAGGATGCTGATATTCAATTTCAGATCCTTTAAGATGCTATAGAGGAGGTTGGGCCACAAAATGTGATCCAAGTAGTGACGGATGCAGCCCATGTGTGTAAAGCTGTAGGGAAGTTAATTGAGGTGGCTTATAGACATATTTTTTGGACTCCTTGTTTTGTGCATTCCATGAATAATTGACTCAAGGACATGGGAAAAATTGATTGGATCAAAACAATTGTTAATGATGCTAGAGATGTGCAAATGTTTATCTGCAACCACCACACTTCACATGCACTCTTTAGGACCTTCTTTAAGAAATAATTATTGAAACTTGTAGAGACTAGATATGCATTGTAGTTTATTATCTTGGAAAGGATGCTTGAGTTGCAAGAGATATTGCAAGTAATGGTTATGATAGTAGAATGGAATTACCGACTTGAGTCAAAGACAATATAGGGAAAGAGGGTGAATGATGTGATGAAGAGTGATGTTGGTTGAGGTGATGCAAAATATATCGTCTCCATCAGTACTCTAGTCTTTAGAGTGATTAGACATAGGGATGCAATGCACCTAGCCTTGGAGAGGTGTATGAGTAAATTGATATTATTCTTGACCAAATGAAGGTTGCTATGCAACAAAAAGACCCCACATTGGAATTCTACAATGAACATATCCAACCAATCATTCATCAAAGATGGGAGAAGCTCAACACTCTCTTGTACATTGTTGTCAATGCATTGAACCCAAAGTGGTATGTGCAAAGGCTTGGTAGAATTACACCTATACAAGATGATGAGGTGAAGGTAAGGTTCATGAAGGCTATCCAAAAGATATATGATTTCTATATTGAGTGGAAAAAATTTGCCACTCGTAGGGGTTATTATGAGGAGGCCAAGATAAATAAGGAGACTGGCATAGGAGGACCCAATTTTGTGGTGGACTATGGATGGGCCTACTTTTTTGACTACCTCTCTAGCCATTTGTTTGCTATCCCATGTTTCTAGTTCTTCTTTTGTTGACAAGAATAGGTCACTTATAGCTTCATCCATTCCATTAAGAGGAACATGCTTACCTTTAGGAGGTCAGAGAAGCTTGTGGTTGTACATAATGCCTTGCACCTCATTGACTGCAACATACTTACATATAAGGAGAGTCCAGCATCATGAGGGGATGTAGAGCTAGAGGAGCCAACATAGGTCAATGATGATGCTACACAGATTGGGCTGGTTGGTATTGGTTTGGAAGAGCTTGAGTATGTGTAGTCCGGTAGTTCTAGTGATGAGGAGTTTGAAGATGATTATAGGAATCACTTCAAGCCATTTTGTCATTGTAATCATCATAATATAAATTTCAAATTTGATATATTCATTGTTAATGTTCACTTCAAAGTTCAAAATTCAATTTTCAATGCAATCATTGTGAAATATGCCTTTCTAAGGTTCTTTTTTGTATTTATAATAGTATGAACACAAAATTACATAAGTCCCAGATCTGCTGCTATACAGCTACTGCTGTAAGTACAACCTTACTATGTGCATATTGGCATTGAGAGTCATAGGATTATGGACAAGACAACACCGTTTTACACTACATAAAACAATCACTGCAATAGATACATGGGCAGGGAATTATAGACAAAATTACACCTTTTTACACAGCCTTAGATAAACAACGTTTTATGTATAATCAAAATACCAAAAAACAACTGGAGATGTATTTTATGTTTGTCACCCAATTAGAAATTTCTGCTCTGGCTGCAGTCCTCTAGATCATCCCAGCTAGATCTCCTGTCTGAAAGATCATTAGTAGACCCGACCTCTTCAATGGCAGGGTTATCTCCTTCATTTACATGCAGTCTCGCTCCATGGGCCTCCTTTGGTTTTTCCTTTCCACCCACTGCTTCATTGTATAACTTTTGGAATTCCCTAAGGGCATTCAGGAAGGTTGTTGTGTCTTCATTATTGTGATGCCATGTGTTCCCGTATTTACTTCCTCTTTGTGCACTCTAGCTGTTCCTTCTCCAATCAGTTTCATCAATTTGCACATGGAAATTTCCATTGTCACGGTCACCTGCAATGCAACTTTGAAAATAACGAGTCTTTTTGAACACTTAGTAAGCGTCGTCCTACAACCTTGATATTTATCTTCTTTCCTTGCCTTCCAGACATGCCAGCGAATTTCAGTCGACAAGCATAGCCAAAAGAATTTACATTCTGTATCTAATTTTATGCCATTCAAACTTAAAATATCTTCCCAATTAGCTTTCTCATTAGCCCCCCAAATATTTTGCTCATTACAAAATAACTTCCATATTTCATTAGCATAGAAACAGTAAAAAAAAATATGCTTCACAGATTCAGGTACTCTACAAATGCTGCAAATATCCACATCAAAATGGTTAGATTTAAAAGGAAATTTTTGCAATAACACAAGCCATCTAAAACATGCCTTTTTAGGCTCCTTTACATTATGCCAAATAGAATTGAAAACATCAAACCAATTCCTGTCATTTAGATTAATCCTCCAAGCATTATTAAGGTATTCAGTGAGAGACAAAACTACTTAGAGAACTATAGATCATTTTAGTTTTGACATCAGCTAGAGGAGAACCATCAAACCATCTATATTCAGGGATTTGCTTGTTGTCACCTTGTTTGTAGGTGGGAAATTTCAATTCTTTACATGCTTGTTTTAAGGTAGAATGGGTTCTCCAGCTGTTCTGTGCTAGGTCAAATTCACTACAAAGATTACTGCAATCTTTCAGCTGTCCATTGGATAGGATATCCTTGAAGGTAAGTACTTCATTTTGAGCCCATTTTCTGGCCAAGCACCCCTGAAGTAGAGCCAAGGGCTTGCCTTTATGCTCTAGGTTCCATCAAATGGAGCCATCAACAAGGTTAGCATTTAAATTTTTATTGAGGTCTTTGTTTGAACTAAGACTTACTTTATGCTTGATCAATTCCTAGGTCTTCCAAAGGATTTTGAAAGCCAATGAACCAGCAAGGGATATTGGATGCTTAATAGTGAGGAGGTCACTGAAAGGCAACATTTTCCAAGACTTTGCTTGTTTAGGGATAGCTAACTGAATGTTGTTTTTATCAGAACCTTCCAAGGTTCCTCTCCTATCAGTGCTTTAATGATCCATTTGGCAGCTAATGCTATGCCATGCAATTTCAGGTCTTTCAACCCTAGGCCCCCATGCATCGAGACAACACCATTCCCATTTGAGGACATGTTTTTTCCTTTTACCTTTTCCATCAAACCATAGAAAGTTCCTTATCTTTTTCTGAATCTCATTGACTTGGTAACTTCTAAAGAACCAAATAGAAGCAAAGTATATGGTATACGAGGATAGGATCTTTTGGCAGACTTGAATTCTACTTGCCAAAGACAAGTATTGCTTATTCCACCCATCAATCTTTTTCTCAATTTTTGTCTTGATCCACAACCACATTCCCTTCAAGTTGGGGCTTATTGCGAAGGGTATCCCCAGGTATCTTACCTACTTCTAAGGGCCCCCCATTGGAAGTCAATCTTTTTAAGCCATTCAAGAGGTGCTTCTTTCCAATCCAACAAATTGGACTTAGCATTGGAGATCTTTGCCTCAGAGGATTTGCAGAAGAAGTTAAGCTTGAGCATTAAACTATCCATGTTATTCTCTTCTAGTTCCACAAAGATTGTAGTATCATTTGCAAATTGGATGTTCAGTAACTCGCTTTGATCTGGGGGCATTATGCCCCTGACTCTCGATGAGAGTGTCGATTCTCTCAGAAGATAATTTATTGCATTTGAGGCGATGAAAAGTAGGGCCGGGGAAAGGGGGCAACCTTTCTTGATGGATCTTTCCAGTTTGAACTCCTTAGAGAGGGAGCCATTCACCTCTACTTGGGCAACTACATCCCTCATTAAGGTGTCTACCATGTTGCAGAAAGTGTTGGGAAAGCCAAAGGCTTCGAGAGTTGTTCTTAAGAAAGTCCATTCTACCCTATCATAGGCCTTTTTAAAGTCTAAGTAAAGCATGGATGATTTGTGATTAGATTGTGTAGCCCGTTCCATGGCCTCCCGATTTGTGATCAAGTTTTCCAAGATGTACCTTCCCTTAATGAAGCCAGTTTGTGTTTTATTGACAAACTTGGGTAGTTTGTTGATTAAACGCATTGCTAAGATCTTAGCCAAAATTTTATAAGAAATATTCAATAAGGTTATAGGTCTCCAAATTTTTATCATTGTTTTATCCCCATCTTTTGGTATTAATTTTATAATCCCTTTATTGATACTTTTACCAAGTGATCCCTTGTTGAAGCCTTCTAAGTATATTTGGAACAATTCATCACATATCTATTTAACAAAGGTTTTGTAAAACTCAACTGGAAGCCCATCACTACCTGGGATTTGTCATTATTCATAGTTTGGATAGCTTTTTTGATCTCCTCTTTGGAGATTCCTTCCAATGTTTCTTTGCATCCTCTTTTGATATTTTTTTGGGGATGATCTACTTTAAATACGTTTTGGCATTGCAACTGTCCTCATTATTACCTTTTGATGAAAAGAGGCTTTTGTAAAATAAGGAGAACTAGTGTAGGATGTCCTCCTGCTTTGTGTGCATGGTATCATCATTCCAGATTTGATCAATCTGCTCCTTAACACCTTTTTCTTTAATATATCTAAAAAAGAACTTAGTGCCTTTATCACCACAACTCAGCTAGTTTAATTTGGCCCTCACTTTCATCCCTTCGATCTTATTCACCTGTAGTTTCCTCAGTTTACTCTTTGCTAAGCTTAGTTCTTCATTTAATTCCTCATTGCTTGGGTCCTCTTGGACCTTGGTTTCATCAGAAATTAATTGCTCTTGGAGATCATTTTCCAACATTTTGCTGTCCATAGCCCTTTTCTTCCCAATGGTTTGGAACAGATTTTTCCACCCGCTCACATTATGCTCCCATCTATCGATAGCACTCAAGTCTTTGAGCATCCATTTATTAATTTCTTTAAGTGTAATGATAGCATCCTTACAGTCACTATCACATAGAAGGCTTGTATTGAGTATGAAGCTTTCTTTCCTTTTATATTCCTTTCCCCTCCCATTGTTAAGAATTAACTTGGCTCTTATGATCTAAGAGTGTATATGGGTATACACTAACCTTCTATCCTTCATTATTGGGCTCAAAGGTGAAGAAGTCTCTATTGGCATATAATCTATCCAATCTGCAATAAATTCTCTTCCCACCTTTCTGTGCATTACACTAGGTGTACTGGATACCCTTATTATCTTTCTTTATACCCTCAAGGGGGTCAAAGAGATTAAGTTTGGATTTCATTCTTTGCCAAAACTGGTATTCATTTCCTTTCCAATTGATATCAAGCCCTCTTTTTCTATCCTCACTATGCTCAATCATGTTGAAGTCCCCTCCTAGGATCCAAGGCATTTCAGGGAGGCTGAGAAGCCATTGCCAAAGCTCTATCCTCTTGTTGTGGTCATTGGAGGCATAAATAGAGCACACTCCAAACTTATCATCACCTATTTCAAATGAAACCCAAATAGTCCTATTACATGGGGAGGTAACAAGGTTGGTTACAAATTGCTCCCACACTTTAGAGATGAGGATTGCAGGCCGCCCCCTTCGCCCCTTCCCGCCTCCTCCCCCTTTCATGTTTGGTGGAGAATTGGGCTGCATTATTCCAAATGAACCTTAAATTTGTGAACAAAGTGAAACCAGTAGCTTTGGTTTCTTGCAGGAGAATGAAATCCTTTTGTTTTTCAAGGTTTAGGAACCTTCTTATGATGTATTTCTTGTTGGGGGACTCTAGTCCTCTAACATTCCAGGAAATGCAATTAGCTTTCATTACCATCATGGTCTAAGGATCCTTCTTTTTCACTTTTGAAGTGCTCAAAGCACTTAGGAGTCCTTTCGCTGGTTTCCAATCTCTTGGAGATGGCTACTTGAATTACCACACTTGTCTTTTTTCTCTTGTTTTTGGCTATGTGAAGGCTCCCTTTGCCAACCGGAATAATTTTGTTGTTTTTCCTTGGCCTTCCTCGGCTAGGTCTAGACTTGGGGGCATGTTGCATTTTAGTGATTTTCTCACTATTTGAGGGTCCCATATCAGCTAGAGGCTTTTGACTGGTTTTAGATGCTGGGATGGATTTCTTTACACTTTGAGTCATAAAAACTTCTATCTTTAAGCTATCTTTAGTATGGGGGTTCTTAGAAATTGTTGGCGTAAGCGTAACAATTAGCACCTCTGGAGTGCGTGTTGGTACAGATAGCTATGCACAGTGCGTAATGATTGCTCTTCATTTTAAGAGGGGGAGCTCCCTCTTTTGCTGATATGCGTAAAAGTAAAGTATTCTAAAATCCTATCTTTTTGACTCAGTTGGAAGAGGCACAAGGTTAAGGAAACCAAGAAAGTTGCAGCTAAGGGTTTTCTCTGGTTTTGTAGATCTTAACTACAACTAACTAAATGCTTTAATCTATCCTATTCCCTCAAGAAAAATAGAGCATGAGGAATTAGGAGCAGGAATGTGATTATACAATAAAATCTACAATAGGGTTTTCAAGGAGGAGGGACCCCTATCCAAGGCATAGGCTGAAATGAAGTTTATTAGGCACGACATCAAATGATAAGCTCAATTACTAAATTTCCAAGGAGGAGGGACCCCTATCCGAGGCGTAGATATGCAACAAGATTATTGGCAATAACACTTAAACGATAATTCTTCTTTCCAAATTTCCAAGGAGGAGGAACCCCTATCCGAGGAATAGATATGAAAGAACAATTATTAACACAACATAAGATAGTCAACTAGGACAACAAATGCATTGGCAAGACACGCATACAATAAACGATAACACTAGCCCCTATATTTAACTAAGGTGAACAAGTATCATGATAATAACATTCAAGCAAGGTGGCGCAGCTATTTATTATCACAGCAAAAGCTCGTGAACAAATAAAGAACAACAATATTTCAGGCAAGGTGGCACAACATATATTACTATTGCATGCAAAAGTTATTTACAAATGAGCAAAGAACTCTTATTTATAGACATCAAAGGTGTAGAGAACCCTAAAATCACCTTGAGTCAACTACAGTCTCGCAAGCATGCGATATTTTATTCTCTAAGTCTAAATAAATGAAACTATATAGTTAACTGGAAAGCAACCATCAGTTAACCGAAACAAGACTTGACTAAATGGACATGTGCAACATGCACGTCCTTATTGAAATGAATGCTAATTGATAACTAACATCAATCAACTGTTCCTAACTGAAAGTCCATCCTCCTGCGAAGATATCTCCAAGAACGAGATAGGCGTGCATGATATCAACAATGAGAACTCAAGAAATGACGTTGAGTTAACTATTGCTTCTGAATCATCCTCATAAATAATTGCAAGATCTAACTGGCCGTCTACTAAAAACCCTCTCTGTCTATCACCTCATCCAGGAACTTGTTGACGATGAGATAGATGTGCATGAAATCAGCAATCAAAACTCAAGAAAGATGTCGAGTTAATTGCTGCTTATGACTCTATCCTCGAGAATAACTAGGGATCCAACTGTGTGTCTATTCCAGATCATCATTCACCATCATCATCTCCAAGACTTAATTAACCGTCTCATCTTCTGGCACTTTGACGCTATCTTCAATGATACACGGTCTGATCAACTCTTTCTCTCCATCCTTGATCATCCTCTGGCATTCTTTGACCTCTTCAACTACCTTGTCAAAGCTAGTTGCCCTCACAGAGAAGTAACTCAACTTGGACGCCATAGGATCACCATCAAGACCCTCATGAACTAGATTCTGGAACTCAGTTTGCACAGCCTCGAGATCAACATAGGTACCATCTTCACTGGATAATGGTATGAGATCTAAGTGAATTTGGCGGCTCCGTAAATGGAGTGATGATCTTTGTTCCTTCTGCAACTTGACGCTTCTGATGCTTTCCTTGATTCTTCTCAATGGAAGAGTGTTACATGACGAAACCATGAAGTTTGACCGCAAACACTCTAGTTGTGAGAAATGCACACGTACTCACCGCACACACAAAATTCCAATGGTATTGTTGATGGGTGTTTTATAAACCTTCTGAACACAGGCAATGCATAGGTGCATCACCTCTTTTGAAAGGTAGAAATCTGCAAACGAGTTACAAATCACTACCTCAAGGTCTCTCGGGTGTTAGGTCATGACTTGCTTGAAATGTCTCGGTTGGTTTTATGTGATTTGCTAGTAATCACAAGGCAGCCTTACGTGTGCTAAGTTGGAGGGAGTTGGTTCTTTAAATGGAGTTCTTAAGCGTTAAAATTGATGTGCAATTGCTGCAAGTTCAGAACAACAATCTGGGTTCCATTTTTATCATCAGATTTGGCTTTACAATGATGCCTGAAATTTGCCTAAACTACTATTTCAAAGAAAGGTCAAAAGGGAAGGGAGAGGGAGAAGTTCCTAAACCTGAAACTACTAATGAACAGTGATAATGGAGAATGCTACAGTGGACGGCCTTCCTGAAACGAAGTTCCACTTAACCAGATAAGCTCATAGTATCATGAAACTAGTGCTATCTTCTAAGGTCTGCAAATTTTGAATCATTCATTCACCATAAGCATGAATAAAAGATGAAATTTAGATGCAGCAATCAATAAATGTTCAGACTAGCTTTACACAGTTGTTTATCATCAACAAACAACAAAAAGCATGAACAAGGAAGGGCATCAACACATCAGAATCCTTCAGTATCAATGAACAACACTTACTAATCTATTGAAGCATGCAAGAACACATACAATAGCTAAGTAAATCCATTGAAATCTTTCAACTATGAGGAGAAGAATTATGAAACATGAATGAAACTCAAGAATCCACCAAAATCAATGAACTTCTATTAAAGTTTCAGCAGCATGTCTTTACAACAACTCAACTCTCTCTTGAAAATGAGATGAAACCCCCTATTTATAGTGCTCAAAAAGCAAAATGAGTGGCCAAGATTTAATCTCACTGTGTGGCCAAAAATCACTACAAATTAGGGTTTCACCTACCCCCAATATATTACAATTTAAAATACACTTTTGTCTTCTAGCCTATTTTGTCTTCTAGTGTCCAGCACTGTAGCACTTTGTCTTCTAGCTGATTGCCCTTTGCTATAGCTAAACAGTGAAAAATCCATCATCTATGACAGGCTTTCCAACCTCCTTTCGCAATGTGGCATATTCCACAAATTTGTCGATCATCATTCGAAGCTTATCCCACTCCATTATGTTAGATTGAAGTATTTGAAATGACAATTTCTTTGACCGACCTGTCATTTGTTCCCAATTCTTCAGGCACTTGGGCATAGCCTTGGCCATTTGTTCGGATTGGATGGAGGCATTGGCGACGAAGTCCATAGAATCCGGCGTTAGCAAATCTGTTGTTTCGTCCTCCATCTTCTTATGGAAATGTAGCCTAATTTTCCATGCATCGAGTTCGAGGGCTGGCATCTCGTAATCTGTCATTAGCTTGAGATAGTCCTCAGCATCTGCCCTGTGTTCTTTGGCCCATTCCAAATCGAGCTCTACCTCATGGAGCACTTGCTACAAGACTTCCTTTCGGTGGTCCAAGCTCATCTTCCATGTTTCAACAAGCCACTGATCATTCTTTGCCAGATCCAACTCTTTTTCCCATAATTTGTTCAAAATATTAAGGATGGCTTCAAGCTTAGGATAGGTGATCCTGTATAGCTTGGTGAAGCGGTGGCAAGTCCTTTCAACATCCTCCAATTGTTTTTGCAGGTTCCAAAACTTATTTATTGTTCGGATGGTATGGCCAATCCCCATATCTCCCTTTTATAAATTACACTCTGGAACCAATCCTTAGTGGCCTTGGACCAATTATTTCTTTTCTCTAACTTGTCCATGTGGTCCTTTGATAGCAACAGCGGTGGGGCTGGTGATGTTGTTGGCAATTCTTCTGCAGAAGACCATTCTTGTATGTAGGCAGTAAGATCTGCCACTTGTGCTTTTAGTTCCTCCTTGGAGGATTGGTCTTTGTTCATTTGATGGATGATCATAGCATTGGAACCCTGGAGCTGATCAATATTTTCTTCTCTTGTAGCTGTGCCGAGATCAATAGTGGAGATATTATAACTTACCCCTTCTTCTTTATCCACCACTAGGGTGGCAATCTACACCGTTCGAGATCCTGATACATCCATTGTGATGTGTGACCTGACCTTTGGCTTCTTTTCTTTCTTAGCTCCTATTTGAGCTCATGCCAGGATTGCCTCCAGTCTTGCCTTGGGGTCCATGAGGGTAGGAGTCTTCTTCTGTATTTGCTTCTCCAACCACTCAGGCATTTGAGATCCCTCCTTTGTTGATTCATGACCACCTTCTTCTCTTTGAATATGCTGAATCTCTTTTTCTCCATGATTCGAGGTTTCCTTTTCTGTTTTCTCTTCATCCTCCTCATCCGAATCATGGATGAGTATGGCCTTTTCTTGTTCCTTGGGGCTATTTTCCCCTTCAAGTACCTTTTCTTCTTCTTCTTGCCTGAGCTTCGTATGATGTTCCGCCTCAGGGCCTTTCTTTGTTTCGGCCTCTTCTTCAGGCTTATCTTATCCTTTGGTTTCATCTTCTTTCCTTCCTTGCTCTTCCCTCTCGGGAGGTATCTCCTCTCGCTAGCCAAGGCTTGTATCCTGCTCTTTGGATAGAGGCTTAGTAGACATTTCCATGTCTTTATCTACTTATTTCTCTTCTTTGGAAGACTGCCTCTATTTCCTCTCCGACATCCTTGGGTTGCTTGGGCAACTCCTCTTCGAGCTTTGGGTCGGAGGACTCTATCACATATTTATCACCACTGTCCTTGACATCTTCTTTTGAGGATTGTGACTTCCCTTCCTCTTCATATACCACCTCATCGATGACTAGGTGTTCGTACTCCGGATGTGCATGATAGTCATCTTTGAAGGGATCGTCAGGCTCAGCCTCCTTTTCCTTTTCTGCTGCCTCCCTTTCTTGTCTCTCTAATTCTTTTGATATTTGCATTGTCGCTTCCATTGTGGGTGGCTCTATTGTAGGAGGGGCGGGGAGACCGACAACAACTTGGGCTAGAGGAGCTTGCATTGCGGGGTTCATCAACATTCCAGAGAGCTCCAAAGGAATATTTTGCATATGCTTGGCAAATGTCTCTGAAAGAGTGAGAGTGGGCATAGTCGTGGTTGAAGCCAATGGAAATACCGTGGATGGAGACATTGAGGAAGAGGAAAGCGGAGGAGTTGTGGCAGAAGAGGAATCTCTTACCACAATTGGTGCAACAGGTGAGGTGGCGACAAGGTGAACCGAGATGTCCACCGCGGGCGGGGATGAGGCAGCTAGAGCTTGTGATGCCATAGGAGGAGTAATAGCGGCAGTGGTAGCAGTAGCAGCAAGGATAGAGGCAACAGGTGGTGACTTGGGTTGCTCGGCCTCTTCTCCTTCATGCATTGGATCTTCCTGAATAGTTGGCATTTCAGAGAACCTGCCTGATTTCTTAGCTTTCTTTGAGGTCTCGGCTTCTGACGGCTTCCTTGAATATACTTGTTGCTTTGGTCAACGTTTTTCTACTTCCTTTCTTTTTCGGGACCTAGTGGCTGGAGGAGACTTGGGTGCTTCTTCAGTTGCAGCGATGGTCCCACTGTCTGTCTCACTCTCGAGCTCATCTTCGAGCTCGCCATAGGTCAGATCAGCCCCTTGAAGCTTTAGCTGAGCAACTTGTGCATCAACCCATTGTCTAGTTCTTTGCTCAATTGGTTTTGTCAGAATATCGAGGTCATTGACCTCTTCCCAGTTCTAGTCTATGGTGGGCAATGGCAAGCTGGGGACAGCGTCAAACCTCAGATCTATGACTGTGTTTTCATCTTCAACCACTTGATCTAGTACTCAGAATAGTTTGACCGTCTTAACAAAGTATGCCATCATATGCATGTAATGCCGCATGTGCACCTCCTTATCGTCTTGGTAGTTGGCCCAAAAATCTTCAATATGGTGCAAGTGGGCATATTCCCTCCCCACAAATTTTCTTAATTTGCCGTATGGGTCCATTCTTGGTCAAGGAGTGTACTGGTTCAAATTATACTTAACAAGCTCTTTTTCTGAATATTTGGCACATTGGGCTGCCGGGAGAGCATACATCCCTTGCCCAAATGTAAGGGGATAAGGCACTGCTGCCCGATGCTTGCCCGTGAGGAGAGTGCGGGCATTCTGCTGTTGTCTTGATACTTGTAATAACACGATCCAGTCATTTCGGTACCGGGGTAGCTTGTATGGTTTGTCACTGAAGCCCTCGGTTCGGATATAAGTAAATTTGGGAAACTGGATGAACAAAAATCCAAACCGCTGGATGAAGGCACGGGCGCTGTTAGTGACTCTTCTCTCGAAGTCTCCTTCGAGAAGCCTGATGATGTATTCGATGAACGCATCGTTCACCCGTCAATAGTCTCTTTTGAAGTTCCGGTATTGAAGTTGTGGGAATCTGTCGTATACTTTCAATTCTCTCCCGAGATTGCACTTTGTGCCATGAATAGGCCTCTGTATGGGGTGGCATCGGCTAGAAGATAGACTAGATAATAGGTCATGTAGAATTGGCGGGACTTCTTCACCACCAGGAATTGATCATGTAGATTCTTACTAATCATCCAAGCCCAATCGAACTTGGTGGTGCCTCTGATGATTTCTTCAATGAAGTAAACGATCCATTCGAAGTACACTTAAGTTGGGATACCCATGACTCTGCTTAGCACAATCACCAAATCGTGATAATCTTCATAGAAATCGCTTCTGAATAGCTCTTGGGGCACCTTGTTTGCACTCCCCCTTTTATCTTTCAACCAATGTTGGTTGATCAACTTTTTACACCTTAATGGATCTACCTTCCACATATTCTCCGCGTACTCTATCGATGTTTGTTCTGTAGGGTCATGAGTAGGGATGAAAAATACTTGTGCTATAGATTTGGTGGAGAGATCAGCCAATACACGACCATCCCGGTCTACAATTCTTCTACTCCTTTCCTGGTAGGCTTCTTTGCAAGCCATTACCAGTTCCAGGGATGCAAAATACCTGATCTATAGATTTGGTGGAGAGATCAACCAATACCCGACCATCCCGGTCTACAATTCTTCTACTTTTTTCCTCGTAGGCTTCTTTGCAAGCCATTACCAGTTCCAGGGCCACTAGAGCTGGTGGGAAGTCGACCGCCTTAGCCAACCCACTTTTCCTTATTCTTCTTGCATTCTCTGTGGTAGGGTTGACTATGACCCTTTGTCTAAATTCATCGACGTTGACGTGGTCGAGGTTTGTGTCTGAAATCTTCCTCCATTTCGTGGTGACCTCTACGTCGTGAAATTGGAATTTCATCTGATCTTTATCTTCTTTCCCTCTTGAGGCCTTTGTTGACTTCTTTCCCTTTTCTTTTTCGACGGACGCCCCTGATGGTCCCGCAGCTAGTTCCATGAATCCTGCAAGCATAGGTGCAGTAAGTAGATTCATATACAAAACAAGGGAGCGTTAGTGAAAACCTGCAAAACGGACATTAGATCAAGCAATTCATCCTTCAAAGATCATAACATCTCCTAAAAATCATGATTTGCCTTTCACTTGAAAGAGATTGGGCAATACGGGCTCAGGGGTGCGGGTTTTCTTGGGCTAGCAGTTGTTTTGAGGTCCGCCGTTAGGAAACGGTGCTGGATGAGTGGAATCCCGCAAGGCGAGATCTGCACATCGGGTGGACGACCACCAAAATTTCTTTAAGACTCAGGTTCGACAGGGATGCGGGTGGAAGACTGTGGAAGGTAGCCGGGTGATAGACATTGAGAAATGGCGAAGGCAGGATGGCGGCCCCCACCTTCGGGACCGCGAGGATTACTGACGTTTAGCATTTGTCAAACAACTGCAGGAGGATCGGGATCCGTATATCGGGAGGCAAGTTAGGCACGACGGTTTAGGAACGACATTCGGGCGGCGACGGCATGCAGACGGCAACCTGCAGAGATTGGCCCGCAATCAAGTTTTACTTAGTCATTTTGCATGCAAACGGGCCGATGGGAAATGGAGAGTGCGGAGTGTGCATGTTGGACGAGTCAAGGGAGTTAGCTGTTTGGAAACGGTGGTTGGCGCAGGTGGCCCGCAAAGGTCGGCCTGCATAGGTCTCAATACTTGTTCGATTCTAAAAGCACGACCTGGACGACGAGGGAAGGCTCGGGATTCGCCGAGCGGACGGATGGGTCAAGCTCGTCGTTTGAAGTTGGATGTTACAAACAACGGCTGTCGGCAAACAGTGGTTCATAGGAGGTGGCCCGCAGAGATTCATTTAGTGTAAATGTCAGCTCGGCGGCGATTTGGTCGGCGGAGTTCGCGTAGTGGAAGGGCGACATATGGTAGCCATTCTAAATACGGCGAACGAAAAGGGCCGCCGGCACAGGGTGGCCTGCAAAGGAGAACTCGCGAAGGTAAGCAACCGGGGGGAGGTTAGCCAAGTGCTTAGTTCAATTCTGAGGGCAACGGAAGATGGATCCGCGAAACCCGCAAGACGGGAGGGCAGGACGAGATGGCCGTTTAGAAAACGGCGAAGCCAAAGGGCAATCGATGGGCGGAATCCCGCAAAGCGGAACCTGCGAGGTCACTGGCATTTCATCTAACTTAGGATTTTTCGTTAAGTCTTGTTGACGGGTGTTTTATGACCACACCAACACAGAGTAAAATGTCCAACGGTCACTCTATTCTCTCTTCTTTCAAAGTATTCTGCATGCTAAGATCGCGTGAAAGATCATGCGTTGAACTCCAAGGTTCCTTATGTCACGAATAGACTCAGTTGGTTGATGTGAATATGTTGGGTATTCCAAGGGGACTTACGTAGTTTGTTCAACCTCGCGAAGCAATTAAGACATGAATGCTTTGACAATGATGCTTTGGTTCCTAAATTAACCGAAAAATACTGAATTTAAAAGGAGTAGCGGTAGGGATTCTACAATCTACTTCTAAAGGGTGGAATGCGGGGATCGACTTCAACAATCTTCAAACCAGACTTTGCTTCGCCTCCCTTCGGACAACTTCGACAAAGTTGGTGCAATCTTCAAAGGATGAGTAAGATATTCAAATTATGATTCAGCATACACACACCATCACAACGATGCAAGTGAACATACGAATCACAACCGAAGTTAAGTGCTAATACTCCAGTCGACCACACAGGGCGAACTTACCATCAGCAAGCCCGCTAGTGGTATGGATGAAAGAAGACTTGCTCAAACCAAACGCCACATCCCATAGTGAACAACTACTTGCATAAAATAAAGTCTACTTTACTCTAATCTACTTGAATCGGAAAGCCGAAAAAGCCTTGTCAACCACTCGCAATGAAAGAGAGAATCACCAATCAATGAAGTTCTTTATATTATGAGAGTCCTCCACAACAACCTTTTACAAAAACTTTCAAAGGGAAAGCCTTTCTTTCCTTTTCAAACTAAGCTAAGTTCTAGCTCTACTCTTTATTCCAACTTCTATCTCTGATTCTGTCTAGCTCTGATCTAATTTCTAATCTGATATCTTACAAATGAGGGGGGATACCCCTTTTATATCAAGCCCAGTCCAATGGACGGCTTAGATTCAAATACAATGGAAGGCTCAGATTGAGGCACATAAGCCCTAATTAGGGTTCTAGCCCTAAAACCGCCACTAAGAGGAGTGGGACAATGAATGCGCTAGAGATTCTCCACTCCTCTGCAGAAACCACTATCTGCAATCAATGCACATCATCTCCTTCCAGAAGATCCTCATCCAGAAGGGCGTTTCCTTTCTCCTTTTCGCTGGCTGCAAACCTGATGAACCTGGCCAATACCGCCTTAACTTCCTGATCTGAAATGGGAGGAATGTGATCCAACTGAAACTCCAATACTGTAATTGTTTGCCCATGCTGGGCACAAGATTTCTTCTAGGCAACAAGGGCGTCCTGGGTGTTCTGAATAATACTGGAGAACGTAGAGGTGTTCTCGAAATCATCTTGGACAAAGGTCTTCACCTCAGAAAAGAATGGTGTTAATCTATTCTTCAAACCATCTGCAGTTACCTCTTCAGGAGTCAGCCTCCTGGCAAAGATAGCCTCCAACATATTGAGGACTCCATCAAAGATATTTGTCATGGCCTTTCTAACCTTGACTGAATCTGTCTGTGATGCATCGTAGAATCCTCGGCCTGTGACCACTGAAGAGTACCATCTGGCGAAGTCATAACTATCTCCCTTCTGAATCACACCTCCCTCAACCAAAACCTGAAGAGGTGTGTGCATCAAAGCTCCTAAGTGAAGAACAACTCTCGTTTGATAGATACGAGCCTCACCTCAAGCATGGTTAACTACATCCATTCTTGCCATAATGTCGGAGGCTTGCCGATAGGCATGTGCAAGATCCTCCATAAACTTTTCTGTTTCGACACGAACATTGGCAACCCATTTGTCTGCCTGTTGTGCCATTCTTTTCAAATCTTCTAAGCCACTGATTGACTCTCTGGGCAATTCGGTTGGAAGCTCAATTGCCGGATTTTCTTGCCCACAAGGACGAGACAAGTGTTGCACATTGCCAATAAGTGTTTTGTGCTCTACCTTCAATCTTTTATATTTGCCCTCGATATGGGACAATCTATCCTTGAGTGCCTAATATGAATTGTCGCACTCCTCAACCACCTGTGCTCCAGTAGGGCGGTCAAGTTCCATAGTTGTAATCACATAATTTTCTGGAATGGCCTCATCCCGATCACACTCCACTCTAGGCACTGCCACATGCAACGTTCGAGAGCCATCCTCATCTGTTGAGATTTTGGAGAATTTTCTGGCCTTCTTCTTTGTTGGAGGTGCACTAATCCTACTCAACAATTCTTCCATCTCCGTTGCAGGATCGGTCTCATCAGCAGGATCATGTCTCATCCTGTCCCTTAGCCATTCTTGCACCTCCTGCCGTATATCTGAGATAACAAAAGGCTGCTCAACCTTAGCCTCAACCTCATGGACTTCTTCCATGCCTTCGTTCTGACGAGGCTCATCATCGTCTATAGGCTCAGTGTCTCCCGAGCTCTGGGCATCTTGATCTGAAGTAGCATCATCCTCAAGAGTTGCCTCAATTTCCTGTTGAAATTGAGTATCAATGGCCGTCCCTTCATCTGTCTCTTGCTGATTTTCTTCTATAGGCATGTTGATGCTTTGGCCCACTGACTCTCTGCGAGGTGCTTGACTTGCCACTTGCACTACCTGTTCTGCATTCAATCTTTCTCTCTGACCAGCAAATAGTGACACTTCCTGCATACTCGGAGAATGTGCCCGTGATGGTGTATGCGTGGATTCCTCAATTCTTAGAGGTTCAGGCCGGATTGACTCTTTTCCTCACGGTTCTGGAGCTTGAGCAACTTGCCTTCCCTGCCTAGCTACCGGTGATCTGTGATCTCCCATCAAATTGTAAGTAAGGGGAATTGATCTACCCTTAAGTCGGCTCACATGCCTCTCTACCCAACTCTGTGTGAACGTCAAGACTAGTATGCAAAGCGTATCCAAGTCTGTAATCTCCGGCTTTGACCAATCCGGGAGTGGTAGTGGCGTATCCCTCACTGTTTCATAATCAGTTTGTACAACATTTATATCTTCTTCAATTTGGTCCGGCACTGGGACAATCTCGCATTCCCTTATCATCCCCAATGGTATCCATGAAAACATTCTCTTCTAACCTCGATCTCGTCCACTACACTTGCCCAAAAGTCTTCAATCTGTGCTTTGTGCCTGAACTCTTCGGACAATATCCATCTAATATTTATGTGGGGATCATAGTGCTGCCTGCTGGTATGGTAGGAAAGGTGGAAGAACTGGAGTTCATTTTCTGCCTCCCTCTGCTTGTAGTGATGGATAGACTTCGTTGGAATTCCCCATGGTAATTGGGAATCCAAGTCCACCTTTCTTCTTCTTCTTTTGAATCTTATCGTAGGCAATAAGTTGCCTAGATATCTCCAGCATCACAATTCTGTTTGTGGGATACCGGGGCAATTTGTACGGATAGGAGGAAAATCCTTGCAGCCTGATGTAGGTGAACTTCGGAAACTGGATAAACCAACACCCGAACTTCTCAATCAACTCCTGTGCCTCTCTAGATATTCTATGGTGAGTCCTTTGCTGCAAGGTCCTTGTTATGTGCATGGTGAAAGCGTCATTGACCCTTTTGTAGTTGGAGGTACTTGTCAAATGTAACTGTGGACAAGCCTCATGTATTCTAAACTGATGGGAGCCAGGTTCCTTATATGAAATTCCTTTATACTTCGTCATTCGGGCCAGCATGTAGACAATGTAAGAGCTCATGTAGAATGTTTTTGTCCTCCTCAAACCATGGAGTTGCTCATGTAAGTTGTCACTGTTCATCAGTGCCCAGTCTACGTAGTCCTTGCCTTCCAGCACCAAGTTGACATAATAAAACATCCAAGGTTCAAAGATGAACGCTTGGGGGCACCCTCCAACTCTGCTCAGCATCATTATTAAGTCACAAAACTCTTGCCTCAAATCTTCTGAAATTATTTGCTTACGCAGCTTCGTGCAAGTTGGCTTGGGTTTGTTCATCCACCTGGTATTTATCAAGTCAGCACATCGATCAAACGTGGATGAATACATCTTTTCAGCCCTTTCCCTTGTTTTATAAATCATCTTTTCATGGACTGGTATTCCAAACGCCTCCCCGATTGCCTCCGGCGTAAGGTTGGCCAATATCTTGCCATCTGGCGAAATGATTGTCCTTTGCTCTGTGTTGTAGTAGTTAGCACATTCCATGATTAGCTCCAGACACTGGATTGCTGGAGGAAAACTGGCAGCTGCATAAAGTTCGCTCCTTACAATGTTATGCGAAGTAACTGACGGGTGATGATCTCCAGTCCCCATTATTCTTCTCCTGAACGTCTCCAAGTTGAACGAGTCAATTTTTGTGTCACTCAGTTTGCCCAACCTTGAAAAAAACTTTGATTCTGGCAGGAAGGATTTGCTCAATTTCTTTATCACTTCCTGTTTTGATGTACTTGCTCTTGTGGATTTAGCATGGTTCCCTCTGCCTGCAGCTCTTCTGCTTGATTCAGCCATTTTGCAAAAATGCAAGAGAGTTATTAGAAAACAAGATTTTATTAAACAATATATCACTTTGAGGATGCGAACTGATTTTTAAATAAAAAGGCTGCAACACTTTGTTATTTTCAGCTGCAAACCTCAACACCCTGTTTGCTTCAACACTCTGAAATTTCTCTACTTGCAGCAGCACAATGTCCAATATGTGGAAGTATTTGCTTGTAGCAAATTCACTTTCAGCAATTCAAAACTTTCTCACAATTTTGCACCTCTCAGCAACTTAGAAGTCTCTTCACAAGTTCACACTTCAGCACTCTTTAAACTTGTACTTTCAGCAACTTCAGGCCTTCTCTTTGCAAACTTGCACTTCTTAGCAACTTCAAACTTTCACTCAAATTTGGATTTCTCAACAGCTTGAGAACTTCTTTCTCTAATCGTACTTCAGCCTCAGAGAATACTTTGCACTCAGCAACCTATGAGAGATATGACAAGACCTTGAAATATTATAGTCAGGTCGAATTCTAGTAGAGGCTAAACTTAGCAAATTTTCGAATTCCATTTTCCCTCCTCTGCCAGTCGCAACACTTGTCATCCGAAGCATCAGAATCTTTAACTTCTAGAATTTCGAAATTTCATCATCCCTGCACAGGCCGGCTTCATCAAATTTGCACCTTAAAATATTAAATCAATTACATCTTTGAACAATTTCATTTCATCTGGCTAAGTCATTTGATTTCATGCTTGCATCGGCAAAATTATCCAGTTCAATTCTCAAGCAAAAACACTTTAGTAAACTCATCCACCTCATTTGCCTTAGATAAAATTTTTAATTTGCCTTAGGAAATTTATCAAAACAGGCATCGGGCAAAATTCTCTGCCAAAACGACACGAGCGAGGTGTGGAACAAGTTCAAACCATCTCCCAGTTGGAAATGTTCAATACCCAAAAGAAAATTCCCTTCAGAACTCATCGTTTACATGTATATTCAGACGAAGGGGTACATTTAATTTTTATTATTTTGAAAAAATAATAAAATTGCTAAGGTTCACTCATTTTTGTTCCGGACGCCTTCCACACCTGCAATCTTCAATTTTCTTGCCTTGTCATTTTCTCTGATTTTCATGGAGGATTTCCTTCTTGGCTCCGGGCGCATTTCATCTTGCCTTGAGAAAATTTTAATACCACCTGTCCCTTAGGCGTATTTTACATTTTGCCTTAGAAAATACCTTGGGAAATTTTATTAAATTAACTCATCCTTGTAGCCTTGGGCGCATACCCTATGTAGTGGAGGAATTCTTACTTTAAGAGCGCATTTCGCACATCATGATTCCATTTTAATCCCTTAGGCATTTCCACGCCTAGGCTTCTTTTATCATATTTTCCACAAACAAGGGCGCATTTCATAGAATGAGAAGGAAGTTTCATACTTAGAACAATTTCAACCCTATAGCCTTGCAAGTTTAGGCGCATTTCACATATGGTGGGGGAAGTCTTCAACGCCTTCTCACTTGTCTCACCTTTCTTTGTAGCCTTGGGCGCATATCACCATGTCAACTTCCACTTTTGGGCGCATTTCATGTGTGGTGGAGGAAACCCGCCAACACTGAGAAACTTTTAAACATCTCCCTTGGGCGTGTTTTACCTAGGCTACCTCCACTTTTGCCTTGAGGGCGCATTTGAGCATGTGAACTTCCACTCTTGGGTGCATTTGAGGGGTGGTGAAGGAATTTCCACCACTTAGAACATTTTGCTATGCCGTTACTCCTTGTGGGCGAATTCCATGTGTGCTAGAGGAACTTTTGGGTGCATTTCATGTGTGAGAAGGAACTTTTGGGTGCATTTCATGTGTGAGAAGGAACTTTCATTTGCCTTTGGCGCATTTCCCCTAGTCAACTTCCATTTTAAACCTTTGAGGGCGCATTTCACCCATGCCACTTCCATATGAGGGCGCATTTGAGGGGTGGTGAAGGAATTTACTTGCGTTAGCATATTTTGCTAACCTCTTCATACCTTGTGGGCGCAAATAGCATAGTGTGAAGGAAATCTTGGGCGCATTTCACACCATGAGGGGAAAATTTTATACTTAGCAAATTTTATCAACTTTCATCTATGCCTTGGGCCCATTTCATGTGGTGGGAAGGAATTTGTGAGCGCATTTCACATATGAAGGAGGAATTTCAACACTTAGAGACTTTTCAATCTCTCCTTCACCTTCCCTGGGCGCATCTCATGTGCCTTCATGCCAGCTTTTATCTATGAATTTCCAACGCCCTAGCCATGCCTTGGCTTTCTATTTTTAGCAAATTCGGAGAAGTGAGGACTTCCATGCATTTTATCTGTTCTGAGTTGGAGCAGGCGTGGCTGTGCTTCCACTGACTTTGCCACCTTTGTTTATACCCTTTGTCCACACTGGTATGCTATTTTTAGCCATTTGCTATTTTTAGCAAACCCTAAAATTGATTGATCTTTGTGGCTCCGTTTGACCTGAAATTCGCTCCACTCGTCCTTGATGACCTAAGTGTCCTGTTCACACCTGTCTCTGGCACAGACGTACTATTTATAGCCATGAAGTGACTTACTAAAAATAGTAAGTATCCAGATTGTGCTCAAATTTTGCCAGTAGGCAGCCTGGAAGATGCTGATCATGGTGGTGCCCTTCGTTTCAACAACTTTGCATTTCATTCCCCTATTTTTAGGCATAGCAGTGGAAACCCTAATCTGACTTGCATGTGCCTTGAACTGTTTCCACTTGACTCGATTTCTGTTGCCTATCGTTCTGCTTGCTGAACTGAAGTGTTGGGTGGCTGCTAGAGTGGAACTGCTATTTATAGTAAGTGTCCGAAAAGTGGTCCATTTGATGTCGGATGAGTTTACATGTTAAACTGCCCGTGGGATCTCAAAAAACCCAGAAAAACCCAGAAAATTGGTCAACATGCGGGCACTGGCTAAAAATAGTAAGTCCTTGAAAAATGATCCATTCTGCTCGCCAGTCACACCACTACAAAGCCCTCGCAAAACCCATAAGGAATATCCAGACATGCACTGAAAAACTCTGCATGCAAACCCTAAAAATAGCCTCTGAAGGCTAAGCAGTTGAAAGTTGCCATCTCGGTTTACATGTTAAATCACTGCGAAGGTCTTGAAAAATCCAGATATATTCTCCAATCATGCATTGGAAAATCATATGTGTACACCTTGAAAATGGCTCTTGAAGCCTGTATTGCTAAAAATAGCAAGTTGTCTGAATCTGTTCAAATTTTATGTGTAGGCACTCTGAAGTTACCTGGATGTGCTGAAGTAGTCAGAATCCCAAAATCTTGAGGAAAATGCCTCATATTAGGTACTTACTAAAAATAGTAAGCTGTCACATTTCAGCAAAATTTCAGTGGGATCCTGCCTTGAGCCTTCTGACTGTACTGCTGCACTCAGATTTTACCTTGATAACCCTTTTTGACCTCAAAACAAGCTTGAAGGATGGAAAACCCTATTTTCATAGACTTAGCTAATATTTCAACCTAGGGCAAATGGTGGGACATCCCCGGAAGGACAAAAGACTAGAGAGAGAGAGAACTAAAGCCAAAAGACCAGAACGGAGCAAAAATTAGGGGGTCCCCATCTTGGATGGGGTGATGTGTGAAAAGGTCACAACAAGTCTTAAGGGTGACAACGATTAGACGGGGTCCACCTGCAGACGCGGGCTCGACACGGGTAACGACAACCTAGTCTAAGTTTATCGATGCGGCGCAGAAGTAATGTCGGCGAGGGTTTTGCGGGCCGCAAGGGCTCAGTTCCGTTGGTTCAAGAACGGCGACAGGGGAGTTGAGCTTCGGCCGACATAGATTGCCGAATTTCGAAGGTTTTGAAATTTCTAAAACATGGGTTTCGTGGGGAATGCATTTTCCTAGCTAGTTCTAGAGTTTCTTTCTCAGGAGGTTTAACCATTTTTAAGATTTAAGTGTAAAATACATAACGAAATGGCGATGGAAACCCTACCTCAAAATCCCGCATGGAAGACGATGAAACCTAGTAGCAATGAAGCTTGAACGACGATGGCTGGACGCAAGCGTGAAGGCGGCGAAGGCAGGAGGGCTCTAACAACTTTTCGAAAAGGAATGTCGGTGAAAATGATAGGTTAACTCGCCTATTTATAGGATTTTGTGCATTTAATGCTGGCATTAAATGTCAGTACATTGGTAGGCGGAGTTGGTGGGCACAAGTTTTGAACAGATCGACGGGCGGAAACACGGATCTCGCATTGCGAGAGGCAGCCAAGCATTCACCGTTTGGGAACGATGGAGGAGATGGCAACAGAGGGCACAGAACCCGCGGAGCGGACGACTGAACCGGTTTGGCTGCCGCACAGGCGGCGAAGGGACAATGAAACTCCACCAAGGGCGACCTGCAGGGGCGGACCCGCAATCGGCGAAAGACGACAACTTCAAAGTCTTAAGGCAAATTGCAAAGGGAACTCCGTGAAGGCTAATGACTTCAAATTTTCAAGGGTGGTGAAACTTGGTGAATCTAAGATGATGACTTTTAGGACTATTTGACCGTTTAGGACTCAAAAACAGGGGGCACGCAAAATGAGATGTAATGTCCCTATTTTTATCACTACATCTTCCAATGATTGTTAGTCTATTCCTGGATTCTCGTAGGCTAGTTAGAGGCAAAATTAGGGTTTCCAACTGCTTGAAGGTTTTTTTTGAGGATTTAGGGGTTTGCATGTTGGAGTTTTGCAGTCTGGTTGCGAGATTCTTTCTAGGTTTTCAGAGAGCTTCGTAGTGGTATGACATGCAACTGAATCAAAGAACTTTTCTGGACCTACTATTTTTAGTAAGTTACGACGGCTGCATGTTAGAGTTTTACAGTTCGGATTCTGGATTCCTTCTGGGTTTTCAGAGAGCTTCGCGATAGTGTGACATGCAACTGAATCAGAGAACTTTTCTGGACTTACTATTTTTAGTAAGTACAACGGCTGCTTGGATTGTGGTTAAAATGAGTTTGGAACAACTTACTATTTTTAGCAGTATGCTATTTTTAGTAAGTTCTATTTTTTAGCCGTACTATTTTTAGCAGGGTTTCTGCAGTTCAATTCAGTGGCTATATCTGGCATGTCAATTTGAGCAGTTTGGTCTCCAGCACCCTTGGTGCTATTTTTGGCAGTGTTTCAACAACTTGGTATTATGGCTATTTCGAGCAGGACAGTATATTCAGTTGGTCTCCAGCATTTTTGGTGATTATTTTGGCAAGTTTGATATTTGATGAGAATATTATTTTAAGTGATATTTAAAAGGCAAGTTTGGATGCCTTGGAGAAATAAGTGGCCAATTAGATTTATATTTCACTTTATTGTTTTGACGCCTAGCCTGGAAGAATTAAATCAGTTTAATAAAGTATTTCACTTTATTATTACCTTGGACGCCATAATATACTTTATTGACATTTTAATAAAGTATAATACTTCTTGGAGGAGGACGACTTGGAGAAATGAAATGCAAATGACATAAATGGGCATTGTGAATTTGAGTTTGGTTTTGGCGTCCATTTGGAGGGAGTTTGAATTTGAATTTGGAACAAGAAATGTTATAAATAAGAGCATTGGGCTCTTAGTTTATCATCTTGAGTTTATTGCAAAGTTATGCTACCAGAATGGTGATTGAGTGCTTCGGGGAAGGCATACCCCCTAGCTTGGCTTGACTTCTTGCTTGAAAGATAGCAACTAGTTAAGATAGGATTGTCTTTGGTCTTTGAATTGAGTTTGATGCATGTAGGAGTTGAGTTATTTGCATTTTATCAAATTTGCAGAGTTGCTGGAGTTGTTCAGCTGATTGTAGTTTTTATTCATATTTTGCAGAATAAAAATAGCATCGTTCTAGGTATTGTTTCTATCTATTTCCTTGCAAGGGGCGACCCTTCATGTTAATTCTCAGATTTTATTAGCAAGTATTTGAATTTTTTAAAGGTAAAATTGCCCTTTCTAGAGGGGTGCACTTTGCTGGGAGTGTCTTGGATTCTGTGCAAATAAATGAAGGCTGTTTGAGTGGGTTTTGATGTCTAGTCTTGGTCGCCATTATTATTAGAGTATTATGCATTTTACCTCATGTCTTTTGGTTGGGTTTTGAGCAAGTTATGAGCAATTTAGTGAGGTTACATGTTGCTGGTCTGCACAATTTCAGTCACTGTCACAGTCATATCAGTTTATGAGAAATCACCTCTTGAGTGGGCTTGAGTCTAGGGAGTCAAGATTGATTATGGGGGAGTGCCTTTGTAGAAACCCTAGTTTCCCCAAAATCTCTGTATCTGACTGTTTTTAGGTTTTTCGGAAGGTTTTTGATTTTTTTTGACGTTTTGAGTTTTTTGCATGAAATGAAAGAATGCGATTTTTTCTTGGAAAGAATAATAAATTCTATAAAAAATACTAAATGGCCAACATGCATAAGAATTACAAGATATATTGAAGGCGTTTCATCTATTGCTCATATAGGTTCAATACAACATAGATCTGATTGCACGCAATAAAGAATACAAGCTTTTATTAAGGTAAAAACCTGGTAAACAGCAAGCTGTAGGTGATCAGAAATCTGGTACAGCTGAGATGAAGACTTGTTTCTCCTCCTGTGTGATGGTCTCTAATGATGCCAGACAAGTGTGCGCCCAAACTGGAGATGATAAGCTACCCTCAATGCAAGCGATTTATTCACAAGAAGAAATACGCCTTATTTAAGATGGTACGGCCTGGTACTGCTGGTACGGCCTGAGTACAGATTGCTGCAATGAATAAAAATGTACGGCCTCTTTAGGGGTCTCTGGATGCAAAGGCTATGTGCGCCTATATTGCTAGATGTCTTTTGGAAGAATTAAACTCTCTGAAACCCTTGAATATGAACATCTCTGAAGATCAATGATTTCCTCTGGATGAAGAAACCTCTGCTGGCAATAAATCAAGTGTTATTTCACACCCTCTGAATTGCTTCCGATGGAGATGGCTCGTTCCCCAAGGAATTCGAACTTGAAACCCTAAAGCTTCTTGCTCAGATCAAAGTTGATCAATTCTCAAATTCAATAATCATCATATGGCCCAAACCCCAAGGCAAATGCACTATAATGCTCAAAAGTGCGATTTCCTCAATAATAGGGTTTTAATAAAATATTCACTTTTAATTCTTTTAATTTTTCCATAGTCTCAGCCAAAATATTTTATTATAATTTAATGATCGATTTTGGCCCCTTCTGATGATGGCGCACCCCTCAAGAAGAATCACTTAAGTTATAATTTAATATTATAACTTTATATTATAATCATTAAATAATTAATATTTAATTAATACAATTAAATATTAATATTTCTCTCGTTACTCATCCGATGACTGTTCCGTCTGAAGCTGACGAACACTGAAGTGATTCTGAACGCTGCCAAAGCCATACTGCTAAAAATAGCAGGGGTCCCACGCTGACTGCCAGGAACTGCTAAAAATAGCAACTCTGCAAGAAGTCTCCGATCGAGCCCAAACGAAAGCCTACTGATCAAACTCTGCCAACTGAAGCTGAGCCAAGCTCCGAAGTGACCCTCTATCCAGTCTATCGGCCTACGAGGGTCGTGTGATAGGCCAATCCTGTACTCCGAGAGATGTCACTAAGAAGGGGACATGACAGTCCGCCCCTCCTGAAATTGCTTGTCCTCAAGCAATCTCAATGCCGGATGCTGCAGAATCTCCTCGCTCTCCCATGTCGCATCCTCAACAGGCAAATCTCTCCATTTCACCAGATATTCCCTGATAGTCCTCCGACGCAACTGTCTCTCCCTATACTCCAGGATGGACTCAGGTACTAAAATCAACTTTCCCTCATCATCTAAGGGAGGTAGAACTGCAGATGGTATCACACGATGACCCAACGCCTTCTTGAGGCGTGATACATGAAAAACGTTGTGTACCCTGCTCTCTGCTGGAAGCTCAAGCTCGTAAGCCACCTCGCCAACTCTCCTCAGGATCCTGAAAGGACCGTAATAACGTGGCTTGAGCTTCTCTGACCCACTCTTCCTAAGAGTGGACTGACGGTAGGGCTGCAGCATGAGGTAAACCATGTCACCAACCTCGAAATGCCTCTCCGTCCTCTTCTAATCCGCATACTGTTTCTGCTGATTTTGTGCCTTGGCTATATTTTCCTTGAGAGCCCTCATAGTGTCCTGACTCTCCTGCAACCAACCTCCTGCACTCGGCACTCTACTGTCGCTCAGTAGCAAATCAAGGAAACTCGGCGCCTCATACCCGTACAACGCCATGAAGGGTGACATCTGAATGGTCATATGGAATGTTGAGTTATAACAATACTCACACAAATGTATCGATTTGACCCACGCCTTCTGCTGCCCTGCTATATAATTCCTGAGGTACCCTTCCACCCACTTATTTACTATCTCCGTCTGCCCATCTGTCTGTGGATGATAACTCGTGCTCGGAGTGAGCTCGGTCCCACAAAGTCTGAAAACCTCTTGCCAGAAGTTACTCAGGAACCGACTATCTCTGTCGCTCACAATGCTTCGAGGCAACCCATGAAGTCTGAATACCTCGCGAAAGAATACCTCTGCTACCTGTGTAGCTGTATAAGTCATGGTGATCGGAAAGAAGTGGGCATACTTCGTAAGCCGATCCACAACTACATATATGCAATCATGCCCTTGGGCTTTAGGCAAGCCCATAATAAAGTCCATTGACGGGCATTCCCACATCCTGTCAGGAATCGGAAGTGGCTGCAACAAACCTGCCGGGTACGTGTTCTCCTGCTTGTTCTGCTGACAAACAGGGCACTCACGTACATACTGAAGAACATCTCCCTTGAGTCCTTTCCATGTGAACCTCTTCCGTATCTGCCTGTAAGTTTTGAAGTATCCGGGATGTCCTGCTGTAGGCATGTCATGAAAGGCCTGCATAACGATGTTCTTCACCTCAGAACCTGGGATCAAGAATATCCTGTTCTTGTAAATGATCAAGTCATTTACAAGCGTATACCTGGTATCAACTGCTGATCCCTCAACAATGCTGGAGGCCCAACTATCCTTGGCATACTCTGCCACTATCATATGCCTCCAATCCTCCGAGATATGAACCATAGTGCTCAAGTACGGTCTACGTGAAAGTGCATCAGCCACTACGTTCTGTGTACCTTTGATATTTGAAATATCAAAGTCATAAGCCTGCAACTTACTGACCCATTTCTGCTGCCGGTCATTAAGATCTCGCTGCCCCAAGAAGTGTCTCAAACTGTTATGATCAGTTTTAATGCAAAATTTGCTGCCAACAAGATATTGTCGAAACTTTGCTAAGGCATGCATAATCGCGAGCATCTCCTTATCATATATGCTATACGGTCTCTCTGGTCCTCTGAGCTTGCAGCTCTCATACACAATCGGGTGCTTGTCCTGCATAAGCACCGCACCAATGCCCTCGCCTGATGCATCGCACTGAAGCTCAAACGACTTCGTAAAGTCAGGTAGTGCCAAAACAGGGCATGTGGTCATCAACTCCTTGAACTTCATAAAACACTCCTGTGCCTCAGAAGTCCAAACAATAGCCCCCTTCTTCAGTAAATCTGTCATCGGGGCTGCATGTCGTGAATAACCATTCACGAATCTGTGGTAGAACCCACATAAACCGAGAAACCCTCTCAATTGTGTCAGGTTTGCCGGTGTAGGCCAATCAACAATGGCGCGGATCTTTTCAGGATCCATACGCACTCCATCTGCACTGATAATATGACCTAGATATAGCAATTCGGTCATCCCCAAGTCACACTTGGATTCCTTGGCGTACAAGGACTCCCTCTCCAAAATACTCAATACGGTCTCCAAATGAGCCAAGTGCTCCTGCCATGTTCTGCTGTATATGAGAATATCATCGAAGAAGACTAACACAAACCTCCTCAGTAATGAATGAAAAACCCTATTCATCATAGACTGAAAGGTAGTTGGCGCATTAGTGAGCCCAAATGGCATCACTACGAACTCAAAGTGCCCAAAATGACATCTGAAGGCTGTCTTCTCTATGTCCTGCTCACGGACCCTGATTTGATGATAACCCGACCATAAATCAATTTTGGTAAAGTAACAGGCACCATGGAGCTCATCAATAAGCTCGTCAATCCTCGGTATCGGGTACCTGTTCTTAATTGTCCTCTTATTCAGGATCCTGTAATCAATGCACATGCGCAATGTTCCATCCTTCTTCTTAACCAAGACAACCGAAGAAGTGAATGGCAATTTGCTAGGTCGAATGTGACCCATAGCAAGTAACTCCTTTATTGTCTTCTCTATCTCATCCTTTAACCTCTTAGGATGCCTGTAAGGAGTTATCATCACGGGCTTAGCGCCCTCCTCGAGCTCAATAATGTGCTCTATGCCCCTGTCTGGAGGTCTACCTGGCGGAATATCACTGAACACCTTATCATGCTTAATCCTCAACTTCTGAATGTCCGGATGATATTCTATCTTTTGCTGTCCCTCCTGTATAGGTGCTAAATGACACTCGGCAGCCCACTCTACCATGTCGTGACGCATGAGCCGCTCCATCCGACGAAAAGAAATTGTTTTGATGTCGCTGTCCCGTATTGCTTTTAATATGTGTGTCTTCCCATTGACATCAAAACGGATCTCCATATCCTTGAGACGAAGAGTGACTTCCTCCAATGAATGAAGCCACTTCATTCCCAAGACCAAATCGATATCCCCCATGTTAACAACATAGTAATCAGCCTTGAACTCATAATTGTTCAAGCGTAAAGGGAGATCCTTTATCATGCGTTCACACCTCAGCGTGTGCCCGTCGGCTACCTTAACTCTAATCCCTTCGAACTCCTCAGTGATGAGTCCGCGTTTTTCAACAAACCTAGCATCAATGAAATTATGTGTGGCTCATGTATCAAGAAGGGAAATGACCCTCTGTCCTGCTAACACACCACGAATCCTGAATGAGCCCTCCTGCTGAATGCTAGATAGGCGTGCCTCTTGTATCTGAAGCTCTGACTCTATTTCTGTCTTAGGCTCTGAAGCCTTTGACTCTGAATCCTCAGAACTCTCCTGCTGTTCGAAATTTTATAATTCTGAGTCCTCATAATATGCCCACATCACTCGATTTGCCTTGCCCTTAGGTCTTAGAGGACAATCGTGATTGGCATCATACGGTCCTTTGCAGTAGAAGCAAAGCTTCTTCCTGCGTAGGTCATTAAGGGCCTCACGATCCAAAGGTGGTGCTGCTGATTTACCTTTTGAATCGTTTTTAAAGTCTGATTTTTCTTTGTTAAAATCAAATTTGTCCTTATTTCTGTTAAAGCCCTTATTATCTTTGAATGATGAAGAACCTCTGGAGTTAAATCTACTAGAAGGTGCTGCTAACTCCATGCTTTGTGCTTTCTTCATCGCCTCCTGTAAAGGAGGATCAAAGGCTTTGATCCAACCTCTCAGTGGCTCTGTCAAACCCTCCAGGAAGAGTACTACCAATCGCCTCTCTGAAATGTTCGGAACCATGACTGATAACTTCTGAAAATCACCAATATAGGACTCCAAACTGCCACTCTGTCTCAACTGAGCCAAGTCTCTAAAGTAGGATTCTGGATCCTTCCTGTCAAACCGCTCAACCAATCTGTCCACAAACTCCTGGTATGACGTGATCCTGTCATACTGTAAGGTCACCATACCGTGGTGCCACCAATCGTAAGCTACTCCCTCAAGATGCAGTGTCGCATAACGGATAGCATCTCTCTCAGCCATCGGGCGTAATGTGAGGAATGTGTCTAACTTACTAATCCATGCCTGGGCTGTCACCTTGCCACTACCATCGAACATCGCTAGATTGAGTTTGTTTGTAGCATGTTTTAGGTCATTGTTTTGATGTCTAGGTCTCCAATCCTGTCGTCCTCTGCGATATTCTCTCCTCTGTGTAACAAATCGGTCAAAGGAAATCCTCTCTCTGACATTAGGTGGTACTAACTCCCACTCCTCGTTCGCTGCCATAAGTGTATCTACGAACAACTCCTCATGCTCCTCACCTGCAATAGCCTCATCGGGCTCCTGTCTCACAAAAGTAGGCCTAGTGGGCCTGTCTGCTGTCCGTGAAACAGTCCTAGGTGCTCTTCGAGATCCTGCATCACTCTTGTTATCGTCACGCTGTGGTGACGGTCTCCTCTGTATACCTAACCTCTAGATTGCCACTGCCAACTGCTGTAGCACATCGTTAGACTGCTGCTGACCTGCTCGTAAGTCTCTAAGAGTGTCTAAAACCTCGGCATCATCCTGATCTCTAGGGTTATTAGGAACCTCTGTTCTAGGTATATCTGCTCTGTCAGCCCTGTCATTCCTGCCAGCCATGTTTCTTGGCTGCCTACTCAAACTCCGTTGCCTGTCAATCAAGGCACGTCTGCGTGTATAATACCTGTATGGTTCAAACTCGTTTGGCTGCATATGATGGCTAAACCCTCAGGATGGCAGGATTTAGCTCTGATACCACTGTAGAAACCCTAGTTTCCCCAAAATCTCTGTATCTGACTGTTTTTAGGTTTTTCAGAAGGTTTTTGATTTTTTTTGACGTTTTGAGTTTTTTGCATGAAATGAAAGAATGTGATTTTTTCTTGGAAAGAATAATAAATTCTATAAAAAATACTAAATGGCCAACATGCATAAGAATTACAAGATATATTGAAGGCGTTTCATCTATTGCTCATATAGGTTCAATACAACATAGATCTGATTGCACGCAATAAAGAATACAAGCTTTTACTAAGGTAAAAACCTGGTAAACAGCAAGCTGTAGGTGATCAGAAATCTGGTACGGCTGAGATGAAGACTTGTTTCTCCTCCTGTCTGATGGTCTCTAATGATGCCAGACAAGTGTGCGCCCAAATTGGAGATGATAAGCTACCCTCAATGCAAGCGATTTATTCACAAGAAGAAATACGCCTTATTTAAGATGGTACGGCCTGGTACTGCTGGTACGGCCTGAGTACAGATTGCTGCAATGAATAAAAATGTACGGCCTCTTTAGGGGTCTCTGGATGCAAAGACTATGTGCGCCTATATTGCTAGATGTCTTCTGGAAGAATGAAACTCTCTGAAACCCTTGAATATGAACATCTCTGAAGATCAATGATTTCCTCTGGATGAAGAAACCTCTGCTGGCAATAAATCAAGTGTTATTTCACACCCTCTGAATTGCTTCCGATGGAGATGGCTCATTCCCCAAGGAATTCGAACTTGAAACCCTAAAGCTTCTTGCTCAGATCAAAGTTGATCAATTCTCAAATTCAATAATCATCATATGGCCCAAACCCCAAGGCAAATGCACTATAATGCTCAAAAGTGCGATTTCCTCAATAATAGGGTTTTAATAAAATATTCACTTTTAATTCTTTTAATTCTTCCATAGTCTCAGCCAAAATATTTTATTATAATTTAATGATCAATTTTGGCCCCTTCTGATGATGGCGCACCCCTCAAGAAGAATCACTTAAGTTATAATTTAATATTATAACTTTATATTATAATTATTAAATAATTAATATTTAATTAATACAATTAAATATTAATATTTCTCTCGTTACTCATCCGATGACTGTTCCGTTTGAAGCTGACGAACACTGAAGTGATTCTGAACGCTGCCAAAGCCATACTGCTAAAAATAGCAGGGGTCCCACGTTGACTGCTAGGAACTGCTAAAAATAGCAACTCTGCAAGAAGTCTCCGATCGAGCCCAAACGAAAGCCTACTGATCAAACTCTGCCAACTGAAGCTGAGCCAAGTTCCGAAGTGACCCTCTATCCAGTCTATCGGCCTACGAGGGTCGTGTGATAGGCCAATCCTGTACTCCGAGAGATGTCACTGAGAAGGGAACATGACAGCCTTTACGTTATTGCAGCATTATGTGACTTCTAATCATGTGTATTGACAGGTTCTCTATTACATTGTAAGCTGAACAGTAGTACTATCAGCAATTCTCATCTTTATCTAGCTCTTGCAATTCCCACGATCGTGGAAGAGACTGGCCTCCTTTCAGTCTATAGCCTTAAGTTTCCATTTCTTGCATCACCCGCTGAACAAGTGGAAGAGGCTAGCTTGCCGCCTATTTATTTACTGTATTGCATTATTCATCATCTTGGTGATCGGCTCAGCCATCAAGATACTCCCGCTGAACAAGTGGTCGAGTTGCATCTTTAATTTCAGTAATTTACTTTCCATTTCAGTCCTCCCGTTGAATAAGTGGTTGAGTTGATTGTATCTCTTCAGTTACTATTTCAGCAGTTTCAGTTGTACTAATGATCCCCTTTCGAGTATGCTCTCACCTTGCCCGCAATGGGATCTGGGTTGATCAGAGAAAAGGGTTCCTTTCAGTTGATTGAGTTTTCCATTAACGTTAACGGGTGAATTGAATTGTGGAAAAATTGGAAAAAATTGGCCCGGTATATTTCATCAGACAACGACAAAAGCGACTCGACGAGAACAAAAAAGAGAGGGTCCCCGTTCAAAACGGGGCATGTGTGCTATAGGCACAACAGGTATCAACCCTCTAAACTAGCTTGCGAAGGTTATCAGCTATAGGAGGTATGAAACCATGTGGATTTTGAGTGACTACGCCTGTCAAGTTGTCTGAATCAACCCTCTGGATGCGCTTAATGCAAATCGGTGTTAGCTTTTCTTATGAAATCATGAATTAAGACCAATTTGGTCTGGAATTTAGTTTGAGTGAATTGCATTATGAAAAACTTGCTTGTTGACTGTAAACACGACTATGTTTTGACAACCTTTCTAGAAAGCTAAAAATAGCTTATGATGAGGCTAAAAATAGCTTGTTAAGGGGCAATTTTCACGAAAAATTTATGAGGTGTTGGTTTTGTAGAGAAAATAATTTTAAGCAAACCCACAACGTCAGAAATTTGAAAAAATGCCTTTTTCCTTGGCATGCAAGAACTTTTCGGTTGAGAAGCAACAGGGTTGTAGGGGCACCATGGGCAATTTTTCTCGAGAAAAATTGAAACATGGGTTTTGTAGGAAATGGTATTCTAAGCCAACCCAGATGATTCGATTTTGGAAAAAATGTGTTTTTGGCCCACATGTAAAGAAATCTTCGGAAAAAAGCATAGTGCTCCAAAATGGAAGCAGCAGGGTTTTCTCAAAAAAATCTAAGACATGGGTTTTGCTGCTGACGCTGAAATATGTGAACTCAAATGATCTGTTTCTGAAAATTTCGCCGATTACTTTGACATGCGGGAGAAAACCTAAGACGAGAATAAAAGGATTTTTAGAGAGAGAAATAGAAGATTTTTGTTCTGTCTTTGAAAAAGTCGCCTATGCTTGAATTGGATTTGATGTAGCTTGCATGCACGCGAAAAATGAAGTCTGTAATATTCTTCCTCTGAACATTCTGGACCTGGCCTTGTGGAGAACAATGAATTTTGACACCTGTAGCACCTTCAGATCTTTGTTTGCTCAAGAAAGACGCGTTTTATCTCACCTGCAATGAAAAATAATGGATGCCTATGCCTTAATAAATAAGAATTTATGCTTAAAGGCATCACAAATGCATGAGTTATCTTGAAAATGGTGCTAGCCTTCAGATTGGACCTCCAAAACCAACGCCTTGCTTCTTACTAGGCTGTAAAATAGTTAACTGATTAAAAAATATGCCCAAATGAGGGCACCACCTTCCACACTTCAGTTAACTTGTGCATGCAAAACGAAGTCGGCTAGTTACAAGCAAAAATAAGTCAAGAAGAAGTCAACTTGAAAAGAGTTGAAGTGAAGAGTTAATTTCAGTTAATTGTCTCCACCTTTAAATGGCGCCACTTCTCTTGAGTTCAAAAAGTCAACCTTTGACTTTAGGCGTCTCTTTCCAGACTTCGCCAATTTCTTGAAAATTTGGCTTTGAAAACATCACCGAAGCTCATGTTCAACCATTGATTTTGATTGACTGACATGTCGGATAGACTGGCTAATAGTTTCATGGAAGAGTAGGATCAAATCTGACAAGAGTCTCCTTGAGGTTGCAACCCCTAATTCCATCATCTGAGGCCTCAAAACTCAGGGCGCGCTTGGCCTTCAGGGGCACTTTTGACCTTAGACTTAGCCATTTTTCAATGTATTTTCATCATTTTCAAGGTGATTCTAACCTAACTGCATCTCGTGTTTCTTGGTGTTCGGCAAAACTTTCGAACTAGTTGACAGACTCACTGCGGAGCATGCTGGATTTTGAACAAGAGTTCTTGGAGAACACTTCTCTTAAAAACATCATCTGACAGTTGAATAACATGGGCGCCCCTGGCCTCTAGGGGCACTTTTCTTCCCAAAGATAGCCATTTTTTCAACTGGCTAAATATTACTTAACCTCCAGTTGGAGGCTGTTGTCAAGTCCTCTGACCCGGTTGAGATATGCAACGAAAAGCTGGAAACGTCACGAATAGGATGAGTATATGAGATGACCAAAAGGACTCCCTTTGAGGCTTGTAAACCTTGGGCACCCTTGGCCTCTAGGGGTGCTTTTGCTTTTTCCTGATATTTCTGACCATGACTAAGACCCTATGTTTGACTCCTAATACCAATAGTTCAGCACCTTAGATTCACTTGTCGACAGATGCGTTGCGAAGCTAGACCAAGTCTGATACAAACATCTTGGGTGTCATTTGATCAAAAACCTTCATCTGGTGCTTCAAAAAGATGGGCACCCCTGGCTTGTAGGCATGCTTTTCACTCCAGTGAGTCATTTTTTCATCTCATTTTGCGTTCAATCTCCAGTTTTAGGTGCTAGACATATCTTTCAGGCTAGCTGGTAGGCTCATCGAGAAGCAGATAGAATTCTGGAGAAGTCCTCTTGGAAGTGATGTGTCTCAGAAAGTTGATCTGGGCCCTTGAAATCAAGGGCGCCCTTGGCTAACAGGTGCGCTTTTGCTCTAGAGTTAGGGATTTTTTTAGCATTTTCATCTCAACAAAAATCCCCTACGAGACGAAGCATCATTTCGGACATATCTTGCCATAGAAACTTTATCAAAGCATTTCAAGCTTAGATTTCGACACCTGGCACCTGGCCATCAACCATTGTTGACCTCATAGATCCTAACATTTCACCTGAAAAAGCACTACCCACTAGACTTAAACTGAGTTTTAATCGAGTCTGACTTCACCATTATGATCATGAAGCAAAATAAGCTAATCAAAACAATTTTCAACCAATTCTGACAAGTTTCAATTTTTAGGGTTTTGACCTAAAAATGGGGGTCTAGAAACCCTAATTTTCAATTTTTCCAAATTTTGCCAGTATCTTCTTGACATCACATTGACACAAAGTCGATACTTGATTTGCCCAAAAACTATGCTTTGACATCATTTTTACAAGGTTTAAACCATTTTAAGCAAAATGCCTTAATGAAGCAAAAAATTTGGTTTGGGTACAACAAAAACCTTAGTATAATCTTAGCCCATAACTAGGGCACAAGTGTCCTCGGATTCAAGAGAGGTATCGACAATATAGGCAGGGTATTTGCCCTTATTATTTATGTTTAGGCATATCTTAGGTTTTTCTTTACTTGCATCCTTCATAGGATCTCCCTGATTGCCAAAGGCCGATCCTAAGGTAGAGGTACTAAAATGACAGGGGCCAGTCATATTGGCCTCATCTACTTCATTGAGACTAGCAACATTATCTCTCATAATTTCCAAGTGGTGGTCACACTTCAGGTATCATTAACCATCAATATGTTAGTAGAATATTGGTTTCTTGTCTCTTGAAGATTGTTAACAACATCTTGGTTATAATCTTCAACTAGGCAATTAGCCACCAATTGTTTACCAAAACCTTGAAGGTTAGTGATAACCTGGTGTTTAGCTTCAATCTTAGAAATGAGGTCTTTTACTAGAGATGAAACTTTGTTGCCACCTCTCATCTTAGCAGCTTCCTCCCTTTCTGGATTCAGCCTAGCATCCCCTTTATTATTATATTTATTACATTTTATGTAAAAATTGGTTTCTTCATGGTCTTTGGAGTTCATAGTATTAGATTTTGCATTTTGTTTTCTTCTATATTCTTTCTTATTTTCTCCATTACTATTTTTTTTGTGTTCATTTTACTCCTGGCCTGGTTATTTTGCTGTCCTCAATTTTTGACATGGCAAAACTTGGAGCAACCTACCAAAAAATTTGGAGTTATTCTTTCTAAAGCACGTTTTACGAGGTGTTGAGGTCGAAAAATTTTAGATTTCAATTGATGATCCCCTTGGGCATCCTTTCATCAGCTCCCCTTTCCATTTTTGTAAAATTCTGAGTCATTTTTCTTGTCTTTTTGGTCAAATTCGGGTTTTTTAGGCAACTCAGCAAAATAGGGAATTTCAAGCCTAAAAGCAAAATTGCTTAAGTCTTCAAAAAGTCCGATTTTTGCTTAAGTGATAAAAAGTTCCTATTTTGCTAAAAGCAAAATTACTAAAGTCATGAAAAATTCCGAAATTGCTTAAGTGGCCAAAAGTTTCGATTTTTGCTTGAGTGAAATTGCTGAAGTCATGAAAAGTTCCGAAATTGCTTAAGTGACCAAAAATCCCTATTGTGTTAAAATGAAAATTGTTATAAGAGCTAAAAGGTCCGATTTTATCTATTTGATAAAAATAAAATTGTTGAAGTGTAAAAAAGTTCCTATTTTACTCATGAGTTGTGAAAAAAGTTGCTGAGTGAGCTAGAAAACCTGATTTTGGTTGTTTTTGTTGTTGCTTGGCTCTTGAAACCTGATTTGAAGAGTTCGCCTAGATTTGAAGAGGAGTTTGTATTCAAATTTTATTGTATACCTCATTCTAAGGAGCTTTCATTAATTCTTCAGTTGAAATCGCGTCCTTAACTTGAATATTTAGGTTCTCATCTTGTTGAAGAGAATGCGAGTTATCTAGGGTTCTTCTTCTTCATTCTGTGTTTCAGCTTCTTTTTTTCAGGTATAGCTTCTTGTTCTCTTTATTTGTTGTTGTTTTCTTGTCATTTGCAAATCGCGTAATACAAGGTGAAGGCGTTTTTCTTTCATTTTTGCTAAGCATATGTTCCATGTTTTCATAAAACGTTTCTCTTTGTCAAAATCGCGATTCGTTTGGTATCCTTCTTTTTACTGTTCTCATGTCTTTGTAATGTCGAGTTTTCTTCTTGCTGATTCACGTTTTGTCTTTGGTGGCATTGTTATTGCTCATTTATGAAAACGTGTTTTCTCTTTGTCAAACCGCGCTTTCTTGAAATCACGTTTTTGTTCGAAAAAGCATTTTTTGTAGTTGTGATATCACATCTTAGAAGTCAAGTCTCATTATCTGCAAACTTATTGTGCAAAGTGATATCCAAAAACACCTTAAGCGTATTTCCTCATGGTGAAAACGCATTTCTTCACAAACTCGTTTTTCATCTTTCACCATTTCCATTTGTCATTTGTCATTTCCGTTTTCCTTCACCAAATTCGCCTCACACCATTTTATTCATTCCATTTATTCACATTCATTTCCCCCAAATCTTTATTACCATTTTCCTTAAAAATATGCCTTGGCTCAAATTCGGGTTTTTGATATCGAATAGCAAGTTGGGGTTTGTCATTAGAATTGCAATTGTAAAAGTTGCAAAAAATAAAAATTGCTAAGTGTTCAAAAAATCCCGATTGCACTTTATAAAGTTGCTGAAAACACTCAAAAACCCGAAATGCTTAAAAAAGCCCAAAAATTGAACTTTTTTGGACTTGACTTTAAATTCAAGTTAGAAAATCTTTTCGACTTGCTGTTCCAAAAAGACAAAACATTGTTTTCAGTCGCAATCACCCCACCAAGATCCAAATTGGTCTTTACCATTCATTCTCCATCATCATTCAGAAAGCAGTTTCATTGCCCTAGGGTTTGAGTCTTGTTTTAATGGCTACCATGTCTTCACATGTTGATGCTGATGATGTTCTGACCTTATGGGGTTTTCACCGCAGCCTTGCAGATTCTTGCTCAATGACAGATGAACCGACTTCTCCAACGAACAAGAAGATGAAATATAAGTTTGATAAGTATCAGAATGAGATTTCTTCATCTCATGTGGTCTCAAACATAGATGAGATCAAGGACACATAAATTGGGCATGTTGATATGTCCGAGTTTCTTAAAAGGGCAGAGAAACTGACTTCCCACGATATGCAGTTGTTGCTGAGAAGTCATATTCACTTGGTGTCTACTTTTCCTGTTGCTGCCCTTGAGCCGGAATTCGTTCTTGCATGTGCATCCCACTTTGACAGTGAATCTAGAACCATCAAGGACGATGATCGCAACGTGGTTATCAGACTTGATCCTGAGACTATCAATAGAATCTTCATAGTTCCTGATGCTCCTACATATTCAGAAATCACAGTGAAGAGTGCTCATAATCATTACAAGTAGAAGAAGAATGATGGCATCAACATATCAATCACAGGTGGCTTCTCAAATCACGACCTTGTGTAACCCGGATACCCAAATTGTATCGGTCTGATTTTAAAGAAGAGATTAATGATATGATCACTCTCCTGAGCAAAATAGTGGGGTTAAAAGTTTGCAATATGTTTGAAAGCTGGATGTATAAATTCACCATGGTTATCAGGAAAGCACAATACCCAATCTTTTGGGGTGAAATAATCAGTGACAGTTTGTGTGAACAGCTTGCACAGGTTCCTACCACACTCACCTTCTACATGAATTCATATCTGGTTTATATAGCAGCTTCTTTGAGGCAGTTTCCAGGCCTTTCTACTAAAGGTGATAGATCATTGGTTCCTGTATGGGACTATTATGATCAGCTAACTTTAAGGCAAAAGTCGGGTGCATTATAGAAGAGTTCAAGATGCTTTCTTTGGTCATCTCATGTGTTTATTTGACAAAGCATTGGAAAACAACAGGGTATCCGAAGCTGCTTGGAGGAAAGTAAATGAGTATGGTTGCTAATTTCTTCAGTTCCCTACCTTCACTTATATGAGAGTCGGCTGTTTTGAAGACCAACCTTATATGCTTCCAAGGTATCCGACAGATAAAATCATTTTGATGGAGCTGGGAAGGCAGTTGATGACAGTACATGCACGCCAAGCTACACAACATAAGACTGGAGTCAGTATTTCATCACATAATCCATTGATAATTGGGAGGTACTCTTTGACAACTTCCTCAAGAGCAAAAGCAATGGAAGCTGAACTTCAGGAAATAAAGTTAAAGAAATTCCAGGCCAGAATGGAATTTGACTACAGAAGAGTGAAAGATAAAATAAAAAGAGCCTTCACTCATGTGCACCGTATTGAAATCATTTGGACAGACCTCCGAATAGAAAAAGATATCTATAGAATGGATTACTGCAGGCTCACGGTGGAACAAGTTGTTGATCTCAATCTAACCTTAATTCCAGAAGGAGTAATTGATGATGGGCAAGTTTTAGATCCTGAATATGAAGAACAAGAGGTGGCTAACGCTACCATTCCTGCAATCCAGTGGTCTCATAAGGAATCTACCTCTATTTTTGATAGATTTCAGTCAGTCTTAGCAAATACCAACACTTGGCTCAAAAGCATAGGTGTTAAGACTATAAAAATCAGAATCGGAGCTGAGAATGATTCAGCTGGGCCCAAAGGATTGAAGTTAGAGATTAGAGACAAATCAAAAGAAGGAGCTTCTTCTTCAGGTACCAGAATTAAGTTGAGAGTAAGTCGGGTTGTGGAAGAACCATTGGAGAAGGAAACACTAAAGGGGAAAGAAGTTAAGGAAACACAGATTCAAGTTTTGGATCAGCAAGAAGAGGAGGTTCTTGAAACCTCTACTATTCTAAGTGAAATGTCTCCTCACGTTGAAGCCCCAATAACTGTTTCAGCAATATCTCCTATTTCTCCCTTTGACAGTGATGTTGATTCTTTCTCCACAGTATTCGTTTCTCCCATCCCACCTTCAGAAGCTATTCATCACTCCTTAGCTACATCAATAATGAATACACCTGTGAGAAGCTTGCATGACAACTTGGAGAATGTATTTGATACAAATCCAATCTTTCCGGCAATATCTGAGATAACTCTCCTAGAGATAGACACATCAGCAGCAAGCTTTGATTGTTTCATGGCTGATCCTAGTCGTAATTTGTCTTCTGAGCAAACCATGGTTGCTATACAAACTGAGGCACCTCCTAGAATTTCGGTTGTGACACAAAATGAGTCCATTTCTACGGAGATTGCAGTTGTTGTTTCAGATGTGAGAACCTTGGATCTTCCTCCATGGTTAAACTCAGTTGCTCTGAAGAGAAAGAAACAAGCAGTCTCTCCTGATGTGTTTGATTTCTAGAAATTGAAGAAATCCAAATCAATGGTTGCCAAGAAAGCAAAAACAGTCTCACAAGTGTTTATTGACAGCAATAAAATGAAATATGCTGAGATAGCAGAACCTCTTGTTGACAAACCACATGAGGAGATGCAGGTGTCTGATTACAGATTCACTAGGGTGGAATTAGGCAAGCAGACTCATGCTAATATGATGCAAGATGCCCAGAGTTCAGTGACAATTTTGGCACAAAACTACAATGAACTTCTAGCCAAAAAGGAGAAGCTCAAAGGGGAAAATGAACAACTTGTTTTAATTATTCAAAAGATTACTGGGTCATCAGAAATAGTTGGTTCACCATCTTTGTTTGCTCCTAAGGAATCAGTCAGGCAATTAGAAAGAATTGCGCAAAAAGCTAAGGTAGTTGATTCCTGGACAGCCCAATTAATTGATCAAGGGATACCAGTGGTTGAAAAGGTATTGAAGAATTTGAGTACTGTCAAAGCAGCAAGATTCAAAATGAATCAAACTCTAGAAGCCTTTCAGCAAAATTTACATTCTCTTGAGAAAGACTTCAAAATCTAGCACGAGATTGATCAAGTGAAGCTGAAAATTCTATGCAACAACTCAGTAATTTCAAAAAGTGAAAAATACAAAGAATTTGAGGAACTTATGACAAACAAGTCATTAGTTATTCAAGATCTTATCAAAGATGTCCAGGCTACCCTTGAGATGAGTGCTGAAGTTGAATATGACATGCTTTCAGATTTTGAGAAAATCCCTTGCAAAGTTCTAAGTCATAAAGGGGAATTGCTTACAGCCAGTGATGTTGTTTCTTAGATTACTGCAAGTCTTCACCAAGAGCTAGATTCAGATCAGTTTTCTATGGATACTATTCATAAATTTGTCAATCACTGGCTGGTCTTTAACAGAATGCAAGCTGCTTTCGAAGAGCATAGAGAGGTGACAGTCAGATACTATGATGTTATCATAAAGACCGTTGCCATTGCTAGAAATACACTTGGTCCCGATCCTGATGAGTTGCAGGGAATTATCAGCAAGTTTCTATCTTTCAAAGCTAGGAACGGGACAAAATGAAAACATTAGGTTGTTTTATGTTTTTTACTTTCGACAAAATATATGTAAAAACAAATTTTGCAATCGTAAGTATTCTTTTCTTGCAGTTTTGGAAATTGTGATTACATGTAAATTCTTACAAGGCAAATCACAATTTGGATTGTAATTTTGAATAAGTCAATTGCAATTAGTTAGCGGTTGAGAGATTTTCTCAAGTTGGTTGAGATCCTCCCACCTTTTTCTCAAGGCCTCTCTCTTTATCTTTTTGGCAATAGAGAAAACTCTGCAGAAATTTACAGCAAAGAGACTTTGAGCTTTGTGTGTGTGAACTTAATTTTCAAGTGGTATAAAGAAGGCATAAAGATTTCAGACTTTGTGTTGAATCTTGTTGCATTTCATTACTGTGTTCTTATGTCATGGTAATGTAATTTTCTGAATTCTTCTTGAGAGGTTGTGGAGTTATTGTGAAAAGACTTTAGTCTGATTTCTTGCAGTCTTTGTGCTTCAAGTTTGAAGGGTTAAATTAAATTGGTTTACAGTTAGGAATTGTGACTCACAAGTGCATTATATTTACAGACTTTGTGCTATTATATGCTGTCTCATAGTATTATTTTGAAAAGGTAGATAGGATTTCTAATTCTCAAGACTTTGTGCTTGAAGATTGCTTTCCCGTCCCGGAGGAGCAACGGAGGACTTTATGCCTTCATAGAAACTCTGCTTCTTTCTTTACTTCATTAATCATATATGCTTTCCATTGTGATTCTTTTCTGAAATAAGAGAAAAGGATAATTGTCTTTTCTGAAAAAAGAGAACAAGACAAGAGTTTCACCCAGGTTTAGAATAGATTTGTAGCTAGAATTAATTTCTGAATTGATAAAATAGAAAGCGAAGGGGGAGCCTTCCCTTTGAAAATAGGAGAGTTTATCTCACGTACTGTGGCTGAAACCACAATTTTGTACTTTCTCTCAAGTATACAAAATTTTCAACCAACATATTTCCTTCTATTGTTGGGGTTTCGGTTGCCATGAGGGGCTTGACCAAACCTCTGTGAATTTGGTCATTTGAAAACCCGGGTTCTCGAGTGTTTCCTTCTTTCCCTTGTATTCTACATTTAATACACTAAATGGTTTAGCCAACATTACTTCATTGGATTCCATGGGGAGAGATTCATGGTTCTCCTGCCCTCCCATTAGAGAGTCTGATTTATCATTTTCTGTTCCACTCGTGGGGGGTGGGGTTATCCCTTTTATTTTCTTCGTAGTTATTAAATGGTTCAAGAATAGTTCTTGAATCTCTTTCCGCCTCCATGCTGGAGGAGGAAACGTTTCCAGAACATCCTACATTTACAGATTCTACTTCAGAACCCACTTGGGTATTTGCATGATCGAGGGTATTCTCAGATACAACTTTTTTACTCACCTTTTTTTGGGTTTTGGGTTTATCATTGGGGTTAATAGGATTATTCTTAATTATAGGGCAGTTCTTGCGGACATGCTCCTCCCTTCTACACAAATAATATGCATTAATGCCTCCAAATATTTCCAAGTTGAAGGTGAATACGGTGCTCTCATCATGAAATTCTAGGGCATCTAGGATTTCCATTCCAGGGTTCAGAGAGACCAAAGCCCTCGCTTCGATGTGTGGGAGGGAGGCTTTTACCTCATCAACCCTCACAACATTTCCTATTGGGCACGAAATTTTGGGGATAAATGCCCATAATTTGGGAGGAATATTTTTGATAACCACCCACCTAGAGCATGAGGTGCTAGGATTTCTTTCCCCACAGCTTCAGGAGACCAAGGTATGGCTCAAAATGTACTACCACCAATATTCTAGTAGGGTTTCTTGAGAACCCTATCTTGCATGGCACGGTCTTTCAGAAAAACAATAAAGAGCCCACACTATATCATTTTACAAAACGTTAGATGGATGCCAAGTTTATTAGCCTCTACATTGGAGAACCAACCGTCTAGGTATTTCCTAGCCAAAATTTTTGATGAATCGATTGTGGCCAAAAACATTGCAACCTCCTAAGTCTGCATTTTTCCTTTTTAATTGCCTCTTTCATCTCATAATTGGGAGAAATGCATAATTTTTTAAGGTTAAAGGAGGATCGCTTACCTTGTTGTTCGCCATTGGAGCTGAGATCGGTTCTAGCACACTCAGCCACCAAAAGAACCCTAGCACCCGATGGGACAAAAGAAGCCCTGTTAGCCACCACATCTCTAAACGATTTGTCATCCACATTGATGGGGTTTTCAATAGTCGCCTCATCAAAAGGGGCTTCTCAGGGGCTCTCACCCCCGCTCATAAAAGCCCAGGGTAAATGCAACCAACAAAGTTTAATAAAACACGCATAGAATTAATACAATCCAAAATAGAAAGCACAAACCACGCCACCACCGGAAGGCAATGAATGTAGAAAAATAAATAGGATGTATGGGACACCCACATTGGACAAACCTCTGTGGGGGAGGGCTTTGCCTACCCTACCCACCACCACGAGTTGCAAACGCTCCAATCGCCACCACACCTTTCTAAGGTTCTTGGCAATTCTTGCAAATATTTTATTTTTTATTTATTTTTTAGCTATTTTTTTCTTGACAATGCATTTTTTTCATCTTTTTTGTTTTGAATAGAATATTCATAATATGTGTACAGAAAAATTAGTTGAATTTAAATTATATAAAATACTCATAACATTTGAAAGAAGGGATTATTTATATTTAAATAATATTTAAATAATTTTCAATGAACCTAGCAGAGGTGTTTTCTTTTTTTCCCCAAAGGCTGCTACTTTTCAATAGTTGCAGCTCCTTTGGAGAATTTCCTTCACTTTCCAAACTCTTGGTTCCAACTCCTTGGATTGGTGTGATCCCTTTTATTTCTTGTCTTCCCTTGTTAATAGCTGGTGGCTAGGTTTTCCTGTAGATTGCAACGTTGAGGTGGATGTGTAATGTCCCCTTCTTGCATGTGAGCAATTGTTTAGCCTTTAGCTTATTTTCCAAAATTTTCTTGTAAGCTAATTGGCATTGGGAAAGGGAAAATAATATAAATAAATAAGTTAAGTTGTCAAAAAGTTACTTTGCAATGTTTTAATTGACAACTTACATTTAATTATTTAAAAAAAAGGAGTTTTAAGTGTGGAGATAAAGTGTCGCTAGGCTTAAGGTGATGAAAAGTGGTCATAAGGACACTTATATTATTGTATTCAACCTCATCATCAGAGTAGACATAGCCCACTCTTAATGAGGGATGCTTCATTTTGAGAGGGAGTCAAAGGAATTCTTTGTAGAGTAAGAAAGAGGAGGTATCGAATAATTGCTAATTGAGGATATTGAGACAAAGATGCCAAGACAAGGGATTGGAGACAATAGAGCTTGAGGGTGATGCCAATAGTGTATCAATCATTGAGGTGTTTGAAAAGGTTGAGGATTTAGAATTGTTCGATAGTGTTGAGAGAGCAAAGGAACATTTGGATCAAATTTCTTTGAGAAGGTGCTGGTCACTACAATTGCTTCAAGTACAACTAGCAATGATCCTACTCGCCATTCCATTTGTGGAAAGGCAAAAGATGCCTAAATTCAATGGTGATGTGTTTGAGAATCTAGTACAAAATTGCAAGACATTCATGACTATTTGGATAGCGAATGGGAAGTGGATTAAAATCATTGGTTATATTCATTTCTAGACACCCTTAGGGAAGTGGCAATTGATTGGTTTGCAACCATCAAACCAATTTTCAAATGTTTGTGGCAGAAGTTACACAAGCCTTGAAAAAAGGATTCAAACTTCATCAAGTAGTTGGTGCTTTTTGGAGTGTGTCAAATAATGTGATGTTTTATTAGGTTTCAACTATGTAGTTTTTAGTCAATCTCATTGAACTATATTTCATGAGTATTGGTTCTCATGAACTCATCTCACACGAGCATGAATGATCCACTTAGCACTCATTGAATCTAGGTGATGCTCATAGGTGTGAATTATTTGGACTTCCAGAGAGGTCATTGATCCTAGTATTATTCTCTTTCAAGTGTGCTCAACCATGAGGTTTCTTGCAAATGGGGTAACAAGCTAAGTGAGATTGATCTTGAGGGACTTGGGTGTGCTTAACCATGGAGTTTCTTGGAAATGGGGTAGCAAGATAAGTTGGCTTGATCTTGGGGGAAACTCCATGGTTAAGTGCACTTGAGCTGGAGTACTAGGATGGGTGACCTCCTAGGAAGTCCCGATGCTTCACCCTTGTGAGCATCACCTTGATGCAATGAGTGTTAGGTGATCATTCATACTCATGAGAGATGGGTTCTTGGTAACCATTACTTGAAATATGAGTCAATGAGATTGATTAAAAAACTATGGAGTTGATACCTAATAAAGCATCAACAAGTTTAGACTTATTTAAGATGGCAATGAAATTGTTGTTGAAATATACAATTTGGAGAAGGGAAGGATAAGAATGTGTGAGCATACAATCATAGGCTTAACAACTTCTTGAGAAACTAGAGAAATATTGACATATGGATTGAAGAAATGTAGGTTCCTTGAAAGTTTGAGACCTTTATTGTGGACGAAAAATGAGGGTTGTGCCACATTCATTGCATTAAGATGCATTTATTAGGGCAATGGACATTGAAAGTGAGTAAAATGTTCTCATCCTCTTGAAGGAATGAAGAAGATGTCCACTCAAATACAGGCAATGATGGTGAATCGGGAATGGTTCAAGCTTTAAGAAAAGATGTTCTATCAATGAACTCAAAGGGGAGACTAATAAAGATATGAGGGACTTATGGTGTACGATTTACAAGATAGAAGGCCAAACCAAGGCTAATTGCCCCAAAAAAGAGGTTTTGTGAGATTTGCTAAATGGTAGGCCAATCAATTAAGGAATTCGTATACAATTTGGAGAATAAAAGTGCACAAGTACTTTTTACCCAAGGAGAGTAGTCAATCGCACCAACTACACCTCCGGAGCCACAAAACAATAAAGGTGCATCTCCATTCAATTATCATAGTTAGAGGAATAATAATGGTTGTAGATGCCAACATAATATTAAGGGAGGTTAGTATCAAATACAAATGAATCTAGGGGTTGACCTATCATACCATGTTGAGAGTGTAGGTAATGAGGCCACTTCACAAGGTATTTAACAAGAAGTTAGGGTAATACAAGACTACTTTGTGGGTGGTGTGGACCTAGTGATCATGATGACATGTAATGTCCCCAATTTAGCCCTACGCTCTTCATTTGGATTTAGCCTATTTTGGAAGCTCGTAGGCTAAGCAGATTTGGAAATTAGGATTTCCTCTTTTATAGGAAGTTCAGATGCAATTTTGAAGGTTTGCATGCGAGAGTTTCCAATGCATGTCTGGTGGAGCTTTCTAGGTTTTTGGAGAGCTTCAGGATGAGGTAACATGCATGTTAAGAAAATGACATGCATTTTTGGTTGATACCTTGCATGTAGGAAAGGTTTATGGGTTTTTCTAGGTTTTTGGAGACCTCTAGGATGGCGTGACATGCATCTAAATCTGACAACCTTTCCGAGCACTTACTATTTATAGTAAGTCATGATGGCCACCTGGTTTGTGCTCATAAGGCGTTTTGAGAACACTTACTATTTATTGTAAGTCATGATTACTACTCAATTGGTGTTCAGATAATGTTTTGCAAACTTACTATTTATAGTAGTTTGCTATTTTTGGTAAGTCTATTTATAGCAGTATCATTTTAGTAGCAGTTTAATCATCTGCAGTTCACATTTCTATTTTGGGCAGTGAGGCTGATCAGTTTGGTTTTCTGACGAGTTTGAAGTAAACTCACTATTTTGAGAATTTGCTATTTTTAGCAAGTCCATCTGTGGCAATGGCATCATCATTAGTTTGGTTCAGCTCAGCTAATGTCAATTTGCTATTTTTAGCAGTTTATCCATTGCGGTTTGGGCGTTGCTCTTGGCTATCTCCTTGGAGTGAGTTCCAAACTTAGTCAATTTTTATGTTTTGCCGTTGTACCCCATGCCTAATCAATGAGCTTTAAGTTGTTTTTAAAATGGGGTCATGAAGGGGGACGCCTCATTAATGCACTTTAGTATTTTATAATTTTTTTTTATATTTCCTCTAGATGGGACGACTTGGGAGAAATATTAAGAGTTTTAAATATTTTAAAATGCTCTTTGAAGTCGACGTCCCTTGGAGAAGTTGGAGGGTTTCTTGGTTGGAGTTACATGATGATTCATTTGCCCAATTGAGCTTATTTATTGAGGCTTTGTGCCTTCATTCGTTTGCTTGAATATTATTTCGCAGAGTTATGTTGCTGGACTAAATCTACAACCTGGCTAAGGGGAAGCTTAGCAAACACATCTTTCTTCGGGCTTGAAACTATGGCTTCCTAGGAAATTTTCTGAAGACCATGCTTCATTCAGGAGTGTGGATAGTGTTCAATATCAGATTTTAATTACAGGCAGATTGCTGGTTTATAATCTGTTTGTACTGCTGATGTCAATGGCTGAAGCAAACTTCTGTTGATAGCTTCGCCTCTAATTTAATTTTCACTCTGGGTACTGGCTCATGCTGTCTGTTTGTGGAGGGCACCCAGTTTTGCAAGTTTTCAGATTTTATTATTATGATTTGGATTTTTGGGAGAAGGTCGATCCTTCCTAGAGGCTGTACCATCTCTCCTTGATTGCATTGGGATTCATGCCACTATTTGGTGCAAATTTTGAGGTGTCTAGCTGCTAGAAATTGGACACGTAGCTTCAAGAATTCACTAGCATTCAGTTTCATTTCAATCCAGCTTCATTTGGCGAAGTTGTGATGTAAATGGTGAATTCTCCTCTTGCTGGTCTGATTTTCTGTTCTTGTTGTTTCTAATAAGACTTGTCTAAATTTTGATATATTGCTAGTTGAGCTCAAATTCCATATCATTATTGCATTGTAATTGTTAGAGGTTTATTACTCTAACTCACTGTGGATTTTGGAAGCTTATCTTTGTTGTTTGCAGCTGAAACTCTTTCATTGTAAAGCTGGTTTAGTAGTACTAACAACTGTTTTTATTATTGTTGCAAATTATATGCTTATATACATTCCCACTGAAGAAGTGGTTGAGTTAAATAATCTTTCTTTCATTCTTGTTAATTTCCCCCCATGAAATAAGTGGCAGAGTGGAAAATATTCCCCCCGTTGATAAGTGGCAGTGCGGAATTTCATGGTCGGTTATTTGCCTACTTGTATTTAACTTCCATTCATGGTTGGCCAGCCGCCTATAGTTGCTTTGTAATTCTTTCCAGTTGCTAACAATCCCCAGAAACATATGCTATCACCTCGCCTGCATTGGGATCTTGGTGAGGGTTATTTTACAAGTTGGTTTACATTTGGAGCTAATGCTAATCAGTGGTTTTGTGCTGGTTTTATTGCGATAAAACATAAAAAAAGATTAAGGGAATATTACATGACACTAGATGTCCAAAGAAAAAATCCAATGTGAACATCAACATGATTGATGTGGTCAAGGATGATGTATTGGCCATTATAGGGTGCAATTAAAGAATGTCCTGTATAGAGGTTCATGTAGTGAAAAAGGAACTTCATGAAGCAAGAGCCAAGGTGGAGGATGCTATGGAAAATGAACATCGCTACTCAAATGAACATATAGGAATATTAACTAAGCAACTAGAGTTCGATAAAACTATTGCAAGGCAAGTACTTCAAATCATTGTACTAGTTAAATTAGTGGACTTATTGCAAAATATTCCTAAACAAAGGATTGTTATAGCCAATATCATACTTGAGAGGGATCAAAAAGTACATGCTATTATTGCGGAAACTAGCAGCACTCGTTCCATGGATAACCCCCTTACGAAACTTGTCTGTTTTTTAGGTTTGTGATGTTCAAGCACACAAAACGAGGCGATTTTCAATCCACCTCGAAATGCATTCCAAAGTTTCAGATAGTCGGTTTGAGCATCCTCATGCATTGGTCTCACGAAGACCTTCGAAACGAGTACTTGCACGAACGTCCACTGATCATAATTCATAAAATTGTGAAAAGTGTAAAAGCTCCAAAAAAGTGCGCTTTTACACTTAGTTGTTTTTTCACTAAGTATGAAAAGTGCAAGGGTGCCAAAAATCAGCGCCCTTGCACTTAAGTGATTGTGTTTTGGGGCAAAGGCGCTGATTTTTAGCGCCATTGCAGTTTGCTTCCTGACTTAGTCAATTTTTGACTAAGGTGTCATTTTTTGGCTCTTTTACACTTTTCACTGAAAGTGCCACTTTTTGTGCCTCAATTAAATGAGCGACTTGAGTTAGTTTTTAACACTTCTAAATCAGTTAAAAGTGATTTTGGTCCATTCCATTTCATTTTTAACTTGTTCTTCACCTCTCCAAATTGTTGGACGTCCATTCTCCAAGCAAAAAACACGTTTTCTTCTTCTTTCAAGATCCTCTCAATTTTTTGGTTCAACCTTGCTTAACTATTTCAGGTATGTTTTCCATTTTCTTCTTTCTCATGATCTTAGTTTAGAGTCACGTTTTTTCCTTTTTTCTATCTAACACATTCAGGGTTTCCATTTTTTGCAACGTCCATTCTCCAAAATGCGTTTTTGTCTTCCGCGTTTTTCTTCCCTTCTTCAATTACCCATGCGTGCCTTTGTCTTTCTCTCTCCCTTATTCTTAAAGTCACGTTTCTGCATTCTCATCCTCCGTTTTTGTTTTCTTACTCGCCATCACTTCTCATATGCATGATGATTTCTTCAACACATTCGTTTTGGAAAGAAGGGAGAGATTTTCGTTTCTTCTTCATAAAGAACACGTATACATTTGTTTTGGATCCAAACGTTTTCCTCTTACCTCAGAAATGTCTGATTTCCATGCAATGGCGTTAGCTTTTCCTCGCCCCCACACTTGTCAAATTTTTGAAGTTCCAAGCCAAAGAGTTAGGGCACTGAAAATCAGCGCCCTGACATATTTTGTCAAAAAATCTAACACTTGGTGCAAGGGCGCTGATTTTCAATGCCCTTACACTTTTTCCTGCTTTTCGTCGAAAACACTTGAAATCTTCCCAGTTTCGCTCCGAACCACTTTTTGTTCGCTTTCACCTCGTTTTTTGCACTTCGTCACTTGAATCATGCTTGCTCGACTTCATTGCTCGCTTTGCGCATCCCAATGCTACTTTTTGGCTAACAATTGTTTATTCTTATTTGCTGTTCATTTTTAGATCTTGTTAAAGGATCCTTGGAGATTGCGTATCTTGATTCAAGTACTCTCAGATGATAGGTAAGAAACCTCCTTCGTCTTCAAAAGTTGAAGGCAAAATGAAATACAAATACCAAGGCATTTATCCACCGATAGTAGTGATTTCAAAAGTGGACGAGATCAAAGACACTGAGGTTGGTCATCAAGACCTTGTTGATTTCGCAAGGAGAATAGAACAAAAGCCTCTTGAAGATTCTCTGAGGGCTATTGTGCATAGCAACCTACATCTTGTTTCTACATTCCCGATTGCTGCACCTCATACAAAGTTTGTCCTCCAAGTTGCATCACACTACATCCGAGAAAGTAGAAGCGTCATTGATTCTTCTGGACATGAGATTTTGAGACTAGATCCAGAGTTCTTTGATATTGTTTTGAAAGTCCCACAGATGGAGAAGCACATTGATATTTCAGTACAATCAGCATAGGAAGTCTATGACTCAGATCCGAACAAGGCTAAATACTTGATAAATAGTCAATGGTTAAAAGAACCCAGGCATACTATCTCCAGATAGCTGAAGGGACTTCCATGAGCTGACTTCAAAGATGATATTAGAGACATGATAATACTTTTGAGCAAAGTTAAGGGACTACTTGAAACGTCTCATTTTCATGATTGGATGTACGAGTACATTCGAATCATAAGAAGGCAGAAGGCTCATATTGATTGGGGCAAACAGATTAGTGATGCAATTCATGAGAAACTGATAAATGTCCCAACCACCTTGAAGTTTTATATGGCTTCTTACCTAGTGTACATTGCAGCCGTAATGAGACAATTCCCAGGTTTATCTACAAAAGGGAACCAACTTTCTACACCTGTGTACAATTATTTCTACTAGTTGGAACTGAAGGAAAGCCATCACCATTTCAGAAGGGTCACTGATGCTTTCTTTGTGCCTTTGCTTTTCAGTTTTGACCCAACTCTCGAGAAAAAGAGAGTGTCTGATGAGGCCTACAAAGTGGTAAGTAAAGTCGGATGCATATATCTCCAATTCCCGACTTTTACTTACATAAGGGTGGGATGCTACACTGGCTGCCCTTATATGTTGCCCAGATATCCTTCAAACAAGTGGATATTGATGGAGTTATGCAGACAACTGATTTTAGTCCACAAGGAACGTCGAAGGATTCATAAACCTGGTTTTAAGTTCCCATTGACAATTGGTAGATATACCATCAAGAGTGTGCAAAAGGAAAAATTAGTCTATGCTGAGATGCAGATCATGACAATCAGGACTTACAAATACAGACTTGATTTTGATTATCGGGATGTCAGGAAGAGGCTGAAAAAGGGGCACAAACATGGATACCACTTTGAAGACATTTGGGCTGATTGCAGAGATGAAGAGGCTATCCGTAAGATGGATTATTGCAGGTTGACCGTTCAGTAGAGAAGAGATCTTGGTGTTGCTGACCTACCAGAGGAGTTCACAGATCCTGGCGACATCATGAATGCTGCTTATGATGAACAAAATATCTCCAAGAAACCTTTGCCTGCAATTCAATGGTCCAAGAAGGAGAATGTTTCCATCAGAGAAAGGTTGGCACCAATTTTGGCTAACACTGTTGAATGGTTACATAAACATGGCTTTGAGATGAAAACTTTCAAGATAGAGTCCAGAGGAGAAGACTCCAGAGCAGAAGTCAGTCGACAACAAAAATCCTGCCCAAAAGATAAATCAGCGGCTATTCCCACTTCTTCTAGAAAAGGCCCTAGGATTACGTTCACTATTGGCAAGAAGGATGCTCGAGCCATCCATGAAGAAGAAACGACGGAATCCGAACCATCCCGCTCGAAAGGAAAGGAGTCTATTTCTGAAGAGATAGATTCTGATGAAGAAGAAAATTCAAGTGATCAATCTATTGAAGATGAAGATTTAGAAGAAACAGACTCCGATGAGGAAGAGCATTCCGAAGATGAACATGAGTTTGAAGGTGACCAAGAAGGTAAAAAAAAGTTAGAGGATCAAGAAAGTGATGAACAAGAACTTCGGCATGATGAAGAACAAGCTATGTCTCCACCTGAGAATGTAGTTGAAGATTTTCCCCAATCATCATCACCTGTAATTTCAAACGTTCCTCGTACACTTCCTATTCCGAACACTCCGCCACCTCTTCCCACGTCACCTATTCCTACATGTACCATACCCGTAGTGGACATTGCACCACTCCCTGTAGCGTCAACCACACTAGAGACTCTCATTGAAATAAAGATTGAAACAACTCTTTTCTCAAGTGTACAAAACCTAGTGTAAACTCTTGCCTTTCAAAAATTATGTAAAAAACCTTGTGGGACCACACAATACAAAGCGTGTCACTTGGGTGCCATGGTGTATAGAGGTGTTCTAGAAGCGACCAAATAAATCGATAGACACATGGATGGAAGTTGAAGCAGCATGAAATCTTGAAGCTTTAGTTACAAACAAGAGTCAAGAGACCTTTCAGTTCCTCCACTTGTGGGTAGATCCAGTGTCATTGCATTAGTATAAAGTGGATGTTTTTCCTTAAGAAAAAAACTTTGCTGATGTTGTAGCTCTAGTCATGTGTGAAATCAAGACTAAATAAGACTAAGGTAGTCATAGGCATAGTTGGGCCAAATAAAGGGGATAGATTGTAATATATAGTCTTTGCAAGTAGGATAGACGGTGTTTTGTAGTAACACCGTCTATCCATTGGTTCGGTTCCATGCATTTTTTTAGTCACCCATGAGGCATGTAATTCTTTTGCAAATAATTGTGTAATGACCCCATCCTTGGGTAATTAAAATTTTTCTAACATTTCATTCCAAACATATAAAAGTAACAAGTAACAAAGACATTGCAATAAAATTCTTCCTTTCTTTATTGATAAATACATGCAAGTTACAATATATATTTCCACATGAATTCCATTTTCATTGTAAATATAAATCAGAGTACAAAAGTAAAATAGATTAAATACATAGCTCGTAAGCTTTTGCACAAATAGTAGTAAGATGGTCCAGGTTCTCTTCCTTTCAAATCTTGGTGTTTCCGTCGCCTGCGGTGGAGGAGAAACATCACTCAGGCGCTTTTCCGCCAACCACGGACTGTTAATGCGGTCCCCCGCACATCTATCATTCGATAGATGGCCCTCCCTTCGAACGAAGAGATTGGTAAAGTAACCGGCTGCGACAACCCAACTGAGCATAGTGCTGTGTCCTATACATCTAGAACTTGCTATTTCACAGTCCCGAACTAGCATGATAGATCATGATGAACTGACAGTGTAGTCTTGACTATCTCACATCTAAGTGGATGTCGTACCTTCCACTACTTTGGCCAAAGTATTCTCATTCAGTACTTCGAATGAAGGTCATCTATCATATACACTACTCAGGGCCGATTTGACTTAAGGCTATCTTACACTACGCGTAGGCTAAGTCCTTCACTGGATTGTCAATCATCCTAGACTATCCTACATCAATCTAATTCAAGACAACAATTATAGGTTCAAGTCCTTCACTAGATTATCTTTCATCCCAAACCAACCTACGACATTCTAACTTACTAGAAATAATCCAGCTTGACAAGTAATTCATTCCTTCTCTCCTGTTTCGGAAATCTTTATCCTAGGACTTCCTTAGCCTATCTCAGTTAATCCAAAACTCTAAGCTGCGTGATTAGACTTGACCCCTATCCTCATTCCAATCCTAGCATATATTAACTAGTGCAGACATAGTCTCCTCATATGGAGTTCATTCAATAATGCAATCACGCAATATGCAATTTCTAGATTCTAGAATGCTTTATTTACCCTTTTTACAATCCTTTATACATTTACCCTTAAAATGCATTGCTTATGAGAGTTTTAACAAGCAGAGCTATTTATCTTTATCTATTTGCAAACAACAATCACAAGACCAAGAGAATGCATCATATCAAACAAAGAGACAATAAAATAGATTCATGCCTGGTATTTGGTAGCTCCTTTTCCCAGCACTGCTCTTCTTGACACTCCTTCAGCAAACTTTCAGAATCTTAAAAAAAAGGCTTCTATGCAAGTTTTTTAAACTGTGGTGATCTCTCAAGTCACTTCTCACAAATTGGCTCTTCTAATAAAGCTTTTTCAACTATGGCTTCTCTTCACTCAAATTCCAAAAGGATTTAACACAATAATTTGATAAATGTTGGTAAAAGTTTACTGTATTTCTCACACTCAGCATTTAGGAAATTGCAGCAACTAAGGAGAACACAGCTACTTAAAGGATTGGATATGGGAGCTCTTAAAATTGCAAGACTTAGATTGCATAATGATGATCTTAACAAAGAAAGGCTGGCATCTATTTATAGGCCCGAAATTGCAACAAATTCCACCATTCAGGGCATGTAACATGACAGAACTAACCTTTGATTAATTCAAAATGAAATGTGGCAGCTATTTGATACTTACTCAGCAAAGAGGAAGATGATTCGACCTATTTTATGAAGAACTTTTCAAACTTCACATGGCAAATTCGTGAAGCATCCACGTACAGGCGTATCACTAAAAATGCCCTCAAAAATGGCGGACTGTATGAACAAATGGCGTTTGAAGTTCCCTGTTGAAAACGTCAAGGTTAATATGCAGACATTTATGGCCTCCTTCCGCCCACGCGTCCAGACTAATGGCGTTTCAACATGTGCAACTAGGTCTAAGTCATGCGAGCTGGGCGCGGGATTCATCCTTGCCATCTTCCATGGTTTTCTGGTTCCCACAGTCGCGCGATTTCTTCCCGTGAAGAAATCCGCGATTTTAGCTTATTCAAAATATTTACTTTAAATCTTTTAAAAAGTCAATAGTCTCAAACATTCATATTTCCTTTAATATTTTTCATGAATTTCCAATGGTAAATAAATTTCGAAATTCCTTTCCCCAAATGACTAATGTATTATAATTACCAAATAACTATAAGTCTATTTCAAATCTTTCCAAAGCAAAGTCATTTTAATATATATTTTAAAATGTTATAAATACATTTAACACTATATTTAATATAAACCATTATAGTTTTTATTTCACCTTTATTAAAATATATGAATATATCTATATAATATCCAAATATTAATATAGATATACCAATATATTTCATTATCGATTAAACTATAATAATGTCTATATTAAATATATTTATAAATATATCCACATTTACATTTAAACATATCTATACATGTTTATTTCCGATTATCCAATTTACGTGTATTATAGGCCAGTCAGAGTACCTTGATACACGTAATTGCACAAACATGTATATATACATTTAACTGTAAATTCCAAGCATCAGTACAACTTATCAGTTCACATTTCACATTCAAGGTTTACAGAACAGTAAGTCAGTCAATCAAGTAACACCACTCATAAAGCATAAAGAAGTAATCCAAAACCCCTAAGCCTAAGGATGACTTATTACGACCATTCAAACTGACTCAGTTCCCAAAACTCTCAGTGAAGTGTGTGTATGCTCAACTTGATCAACTTTACTAGTTACTCGACCAAGCCCCTCTCCCGAGTGATGTCTCCGCTCCGCCTGGAGGAATAGTTCCTGTTCTTGCATCCACAGACATACAATCTCGACAGTTACTTGTTCATAACTTCAACAGTATACAAAACATCTAAGTTAGAATATTCTCAATGCAATACTATGCATGCAACATTTATCAAGGATAACATCGATAGAAGTATCAATCAGACGAAACAATCATTTAAATAGAACTCATTCATTTTGATAACAAAACATGTTTTATTCATCACAATGATTCAAACATTACACTCAATTGCCCTATGCAATAGTAGCTATACAATCGGGGTGTAACAAATTGAGAGTGTGTTTTACATATTCATGGTATTCTTCCTTAGTGCTTTTGTTGTGTAACTCTAGGCAATTGTTACCTAATTGCTCATTTGGCTTGCTTTGAATTTGCATCATAGTACCACAACGATGTATTGGATTTGAATCCCCTTAAGAACCACCATGCGGGCATTAGGTGTTAATGTAATACAAGTGAATGGAAGTGAATATATTCCGATTTTGGGGTGTGAGCGCTTGTTTGTATCCCACTAGCTGAGGGCTCCTTCTACCCTCATTTTTCAAAGTATAAAAATATATTATATTAGTATATGTATAATACTATTTTAATTCAATAACACCCATATTTTTTAAAGATAGATACATAGATAAATGGATTGATAGGCAGGAAAATCACTTAATCTATATTGATTATAGTTTATTGTTTTTTATTTGTTATTCATCCTCCACGGTTAAAGATTAGGAATGGAAAGGTTTCTAATAGGGTTGTATGCTTGAAAACTGATCCTAAAAGTATGACCCTGTGTAACATATTAGGCTATTTTTAAAATATTGATCTTTGATGGGATACTCTTGGTAGTGTGTACTCTTAGCGATCATGGTCTTTTCCTGACTATTCCCATTGAAGAAATATGAGCATGTGTTGGCACTAAAATAATATACTTTTTTCTTATTTTATTAATTTATTTCAGTATTTCTATGGATGCAGGCATGCATTTGCAACTATGTCTTTTATTGCTGAAACTTTTATCTTCCTCTATGTGGGCATGGATGCATTGGATATTGATAAATGGAAAATGGTGCAAGGCAGGTAAGGCTCAAGTATTTGGAAAATCTTAAGAGCTTATTCATGGTCATGGCTTATCACTTATTGAGTATACTGTATACATGCATCCATAATTGTAGATGTTTGAATTTTTTACTGTTACTCGAAAGAAAGGATTTTTAGATTAACTGATTATTGGATATGGAGATTGTTGAAAATAGAGCTTGTTTAAGCTTTTTAAAATGGCATTCCTATGAACTTTAACCAGAAATTTTCTGGAGACTTCATGCAAAATGGAACATGGAAAAGAATATTTGTGTTATGAGTGATGCATTGACACAAAATCTCATTTGACTGTGATGTCTTAGTAGATGAAAATCAAGGGATTCTCATATACCTATACAAACCTAGTTGTCCCCAAAAACTATAGAACATAAAAAATATCCCTACAAGGTTACATGTATATAAAAATGACCTATTGATCAAATAGGGCTTACCACAAATTTGTTACCCAATATTAAAATGATTGTTCTCAATATTTCTTTATTATCTCTATTTTCTTGTTAGCTATTTTTAGGAGGATTAATGGCTACAAAGAGCTTGACTGGCATGCATCTGCTAGAAGCCAAAAAGGGTTATAATGTAATGTCTCCTTTTTATAATTTTCACTATTTTCTAATTTTTTAATATTTTTCTGATTTTTGTGAGTAAGGAACAGTAATCTGGAAATAAACTAAAATGCTGATAGCTAGTGTAGATAGCTGACTAATTATTTTAAACCCTCAACTTCACTAGAAAGAAAATATGAAACACTTATGCACTAAAATTGATCAAATATGAGTGTTAATTTCGGTGGTGAGATATCCTCCCTAGCTGATTGTAGGTGGAATCACACAAGTTTCACACTTGAAGTTGAGATTATTGATTGGAGATTTTCGTAATTTGTGAAGTCTTGTAGGCAAGACAAATTTCATAGTTTGAAAGATTGAAAAATTGGCAGGAAGAAGTGGACGCCATGGTTTGATAGTAAATGTTTAGTGTTGGCTGCCATTGTTGAATATGCAAGTTGGGTGTGGTATTTTAAGATACAGTGCTTTGAGTTTATTTGTAATGTCCCTTTCTAGGTTTACCATAATTCTTGCCTTGATTTTCTAAAGATATCCTTTATGATGGTTTAGTGTTCAAACTATGTTCTTTTTCTCCTTTTCCTGATCAAACATAATATAAAAACATTCATAAATTTATTCATTTTTTATATCAAATAATCACAATTTTTTATATCAATAATTGTTTGCAAGCATCTTTATTGTATAATCGTATTATATATATATATATATAATTACATACAATAATGTCAATGGAGCAAACGTATCAACAATGTTATAAGATAACTAGTAGCATGCATGATTTATTATTCCCAATGTCATCAATAAAAATTATTTAAATCCATAATGTATTTATCAACACCATTATTCAAATGTACAAACACTTATCTAACTTATTATTTAAATTCATAAAAATACTTATCTCCGATATCTCTATTTCTCCAAGCTACCATTATGCAGAACCTCTTTATTTCCAGCCAGCTATGCCTTTAATTATTCTTTATTCATATTCTAACACTATTCTTGTGGCAACAGCAATTCATATCTCATATTTTATTTACTTATTTTCTTTTACTCTATTCTGAATGCATATTTTATTATACTTGCTGATCCTTTTTAAATCAGACTTCATACCCTTTTCGTTCTACTTTTCCCATCCTATTCTCCATTTCCTTCTGGCTCCCTTTCGATTCAACTTCCCTTGACCTTTATATCCTTCTTATACCGTTTCATGAAGGGAGGCATCTTTTAGAATAGTCAACCTTTTATAAGATCGTGCCCCTTTGTTAAGAGTCTGTCATGTCCCTAAAATAGCAAATACCATAAAGACCAAGTGTTAAAATACTAATAAATTAATAAATAAAATAAATAGAAATATTAAGATTAAATATAAAATAAATGTGTACCATACCAATATAAACATATATAAATAACAAATATAATTATAATATATAGGCAAATTATTGTTATTATATTCTAGTATTAAATAACTTAATATTAAAAATAATAAGTTAATAACAATAAATAAATATTATAATCATTACACATCAAAGATTGTAATACATTAGAATAAAATAATAATAAGCTAATAGCAAATTGGTTTTATTATTATACTTTAATATTAAAATATGTTCAATAAAACATCAAAATAAAATAATAAAATAAGTATATAAATCTGAAATGTCATAATTATAGTAATAATATATTATTTTCAAATATATATATTATTGTGATAATAAGTCTTTAAGGGCAGCAATTAAATCTAACAAAGGGATATATTTTATGAAAACTCACCTCTTTCACCAAACAATACATTCCCCCCATGAGTCACCTACCTTGAATGGTATAAATAGAAGGAAGGAAAGTAGGGAAGAGGAAAAAACATGGAGAAACAAAAAGCAGCAACAATTATTGTTATGCTTTGGAATATAGACTCATTTAATATATATATTATTTAATAGGCATACAAGTATATATGCATAGATATAGATAAATCTTATAATGAATAATATCATTATCAATGAATAAAGAATATATATGAATAAGGAAAGAATATATATATATGGGTAAGTAGATAGGGAAATCATTGGTGAATATACAATAATGATACTTGCAACAATTATTAAGCCTTATAAATAATGATGGCTCTTTAATATAAACATGAGTAGATAATGCATATTTTATCCTCATCCTATGATCAATCCAGTATAAGGTCGAAGGAAGACGATTAAGGAATAATGAGTCATGGAAGACATAGCCAATCAGGTGAGACTACTCACTTAGCTTTAATATTTAGTTGTCCTCAATCTGACATAACAATGTTGCATGAACCTTGTATGCCCAACAATTCTATGTATTATTAAAAATAATTGATATGCTTTAGTCATTGGAATGCGCATAGTCCCCTCTGATGTGTCATAACCATGCCTTCTTGATATCGAATATGGAAATAGATTCCTTATACTAGAAATTGGCATTGAACTTAGGTGGATTGTGTAGTCTTTGACTACTCAGAGGCCAAATGGTTTATCTTCTATAGATATGGCTTTAATAATGATTAATCTACATTTATATTTGATTTTTGCAAATATTGGACTTGTAGGATGTATTGAATTGCAAAAAAAACATAATGAACATGTAGACATGAATATTTCTCAATTTAGTTTTGTATTATGATATACCTTCATATTAGGACTCAAGGAATTGTTTGATCATATTAAATAACTCTTATTAAAATGTGTAAATACAAATGAAATACTAATGACTGTATATAGATTGTCTGAATTGTGTTTGTAATCCCACTAGGAGCGCTGAATCATAACTTAAAGTGGTTCATCTGAAAACCTCACCCAGGTTCCGCCCCATAGGCCCAAAGCAAGGGTTGGGTAGTCTACCCCACAGGCCCCATGGGTTGGGCAGTTCTGCCCCACAGGCCCATGACAAGGGTTGGGCAGTTTGCACCATAGGCCCCATGGGTTGGGCAGTTCTGCCCCACAGGCCCATGACAAGGGTTGGGCAGTCTGCCCCACAGGCCCATTGCAAGGGTTGGGTCATGGAGGGGTGAGGGTCCCACCTTGGCATTCCACCCCACAGGCCTGAGATACAGGTTGGGCATTGGAAGGTGGTAGACCGCAGGCCCTTAAGGGTTCCCCTCTCCTGATGGGCTGAGTAACTTCTCTTATGTTTGCAAACTGCATTGGTGATTATGTCTTATGTGGATTACTAGATATTAATGCTAACAGATGTGTTGTTGATATGTTGAATACAGGACTCAAATTTAGGGTTATTGAATTTAGAACATACTTTTGGAAAGAAGAAATCCTAAACCTAATCAACAAGCGAATCTTAGGACAGGACAGGGAAGGAACATTACAGTGGTATCAGAGCATCTTTCCTGCCATCCTGTGTGTGTTTGAGCTAGTTGCTTACATGCTTGAGCTGGTTACCTACTTGCTTGAGCTACATTCCTACTTGCTTGAGTTGGTTGCCTACTTGCTTGAGCTAGTTGCTTGTCTACTTGAGCTACATACTTGTGTGCTTGAGTTGGTTGCCTACTGGCTTGAGTTGGTTGCTCGCATGTTTGAGCTACTTGCTTGCCTACTTGAGCTAGTTGCCTACTTTCTTGAGCTACCTGCTTGTCTACTTGAGCTAGTTGCCTACTTGCTTGAGCTACTTGTTTTCATGCTTGAGCTACCTTCTTGTCTACTTGAGCTAGTTGCCTACTTGCTTGAGCTCCTTGCTTTTTCTACTTGAGCTAGTTGCCTACTTGCTTGAGCTGACTGCTTGTTTGCTTGAGCTACCTATGTGTTTGAGCTACTTTCCTATGTGCTTGAGCTACCTACTCGTGTGCTTGAGCTACTTACTTGTATGCTTAAGTTGGTCGGTTGGTTGCTTGAGCTACTTGTTTGCCTAGTTAAACTACTTGCCTGCTTGGTTGAGCTACTTGGGTGTTTTCTTTAATTTTTTATTCATGTGGTTTTAAGTTGTACTAAGTCACAAACTCTAACTTGTTGCGTCTGGAAGCTATGGAGAAATAGTAGAATTTAAGAATATTAGTCAATACATTATCCTCATAACCAGAGTAACCTTCACTTGGGTTAGAACTTCCAACTCCTATCAAAGATAATAGCATCACCACAAGAAACATCTTAGATCATGATTGCTTGAGGGCAAGCAATCTTGGGCGGGAAGGACTGTCATGTCCCTAAAATAGCAAATACCATAAAGACCAAGTGTTAAAATACTAATAAATTAATAAATAAAATAAATAGAAATATTAAGATTAAATATAAAATAAATGTGCACCATATCAATATAAACATATATAAATAACAAATATAATTATAATATATAGGCAAATTATTGTTATTATATTCTAGTATTAAATGACTTAATATCAAAAATAATAACAATAAATAAATATTATAATCATTACACATCAAAGATTGTAATACATTAGAATAAAATAATAATAAGCTAATAGCAAATTGGTTTTATTATTATACTTTAATATTAAAATATGTTCAATAAAACGTCAAAATAAAATAATAAAATAAGTATATAAATCTGAAATGTCATAATTATAGTAATAATATATTATTTTCAAATATAGATATTATTGTGATAATAAGTCTTTAAGGGCAGCAATTAAATCTAACAAAGGGATATATTTTATGAAAACTCACCTCTTTCACCAAACAATACATTCCCCCCATGAGTCACCTACCTTGAATGGTATAAATAGAAGGAAGGAAAGTAAGGAAGAGGAAAAAACATGGAGAAACAAAACAGCAGCAACAATTATTGTTATGCATTGGAATATAGACTCATTTAATATATATATTATTTAATAGGCATACAAGTATATATGCATAGATATAGATAAATCTTATAATGAATAAAATCATTATCAATGAATAAAATCATTATCAATGAATAAATAATATATATGAATAAGGAAAGAATATATATATATGGGTAAGTAGATAGGGGAATCATTGGTGAATATACAATAATGATACTTGCAACAATTATTAAGCCTCATAAATAATGATGGCTCTTTAATATAAACATAAGTAGATTATGCATATTTTATCCTCATCCTATGATCAATCTAGTATAAGGTCGAACGAAGACGATTAAGGAATAATGAGTCATGGAAGACATAGCCAATTAGGTGAGACTACTCACTTAGCTTTAATATTTAGTTGTCCTCAATTTGACATAACAATGTTGCATGAACCTTGTATGCCCAACAATTCTATGTATTATTAAAAATAATTGATATGCTTTATTCATTGGAATGCGCATAGTCCCCTTTGATGTGTCAGAACCATGCCTTCTTGATATCGAATTTGGAAATAGATTCCTTATACTAGAAATTGGCATTGAACTTAGGCGGATTGTGTAGTCTTTGACTACTCAGAGGCCAAATGGTTTATCTTCTATAGATATGGCTTTAATAATGATTAATCTACATTTATATTTGATTTTTGCAAATATTGGACTTGTAGGATGTATTGAATTGCAAAAAAACATAATGAACATGTAGACATGAATATTTCTCAATTTAGTTTTGTATTATGATATACCTTCATATTAGGACTCAAGGAATTGTTTGATCATATTAAATAACTCTTATTAAAATGTGTAAATACAAATGAAATACTAATGACTGTATATAGATTTTCTGAATTGTGTTTGTAATCCCACTAGGAGCGCTGAATCATAACTTAAAGTGGTTCGTCTGAAAACCTCACCCAGGTTCCGCCCCACAGGCCCAAAGCAAGGGTTGGGTAGTCTGCCCCACAGGCCCCATGGGTTGGGCAGTTCTGCCTCACAGGCCCATGACAAGGGTTGGGCAGTTTGCCCCACAGGCCCCATGGGTTGGGCAGTTCTTCCCCACAGGCCCATGACAACAAGGGTTGGGCAGTCTGCCCCATAGGCCCATTGCAAGGGTTGGGTCATGGAGGGGTGAGGGTCCCACCTTGGCATTCTACCCCACAGGCCTGAGATACAGGTTGGGCATTGGAAGGTGGTAGACTGTAGGCCCTTAAGGGTTCCCCTCTCTTGATGGGCTGAGTAACTTCTCTTATGTTTGCAAACTGCATTGGTGATTATGTCTTATGTGGATTACTAGATATTAATGCTAATAGATGTGTTGTTGATATGTTGAATACAGGACTCAAATTTAGGGTTATTGAATTTAGGAGAACATACTTTTGGAAAGAAGAAATCCTAAACCTAATCAACAAGCGAATCTTAGGACAGGAGTGGGAAGGAACATTACAGAGCCTTACCTTAATAAAGTTTGATCGCTGCATTTGTTAATTGTCCCTATTAGGAGTTGACTTTGGTGTTATTTACCTTTCTTTTATATAGTATTATTTATATGTTATATTTCATTTTTTACTTATCTCTCTTTTATTTAATATGTTAGATATTATTTCTTTTATGGTTTATGAAATCATATAGATTATTATATTTATGATGTTTTTAGACTACACTTTGTAATTTTTGTGTTATTTTATATTTATGTCTCTCTTTAAAATAATTATAATTTTATATATTAACTTTATACATATATTAAATTTTCTTATTTAATATGTTTGTTCTCAAATTAGTATTATATATATATATATTTATATTATCATATTATTATAATAATGTTAAATTGTTAACATATATTTATATATGTATTTTTTTCATATTTGTATTATTATTTATTTGTTTATCAATTTATCTGTGTTTCAAATCTCGAGACATGACATTATTATTGAATGTGGATGCCATAGATGAGTAACAAGATTTTGAAGAATGAAACTATATATCTCTGGTCGGAGCGATAAACTTTTCGTATGTGAGATGGTTGAAAGTTTGTGACTGCTGGTTGCCTATTTGATGAGCATGACGTGAGGGTAAGCCTTAGAAGAAGCGACATTGGGGGTAGTGAATCTTGCTTGGGCCACGTATGGTATTCTCTCAACTGGACATGGGAAAATCAATAGTTATCATCTGATTGGAAGCTTTTTACAATGGTCATTGCTGGCAAAGATAGGTTGTGAGCGCTGAAGAAAGTTGTGAGTACTAGTGGGAGCCCCTTATACAGTTATTGAAGTCATGGTGGCTAGCACTAGCACATGCAAATTGGCATAGGAGTTAGGGCGATAGATATTAGCCTTGGCATGGGAGTTTGTGCTCTTTATTCCAAGTGCAAACCATACACTTTCTGCTCTATTTGTTGACAATGCTTCCAGCATATAACTATGGGCGAATGTGGGTGATTTAATGAGGTCAAAGTTTTTATGTATATTTCTTTTGTAATCTATTATAAGACAGCAGTCCATATTTTAACAAAATAATAATAATATTGTTCAAAGGATATATATTCCTTGTCTTATTTCTGAATATCATTGAACAAGAATGAATGTTATATGAGTTAATTGCATTTAAATCTATCAAATCTGCACCAAAGAAATTAGCACAAAAATTATCACAAAGCATATGTATACCAAGTGTTTGACAAAATGTCAACACTCACAAATTAGAAAAAAGAAATTAAGTCCAAAACAAGGTAGGGATCTTACAACAAAAAAACTATGTGGCGTGCGTGTAGGTGTAGGCACTGCTGTTGGCACTCTAGTAGAAGTAGATGAATTGGTGGTGGATGTGCTTTGGATGCGTGGACCACAAAGAGAGCCCACTATGCCTTGACATGTCGTATCTTCATTTGATTTTGGTTGGAATTGAGCACCATGACCACCAATTATGGATGCTGCTATGGCTGTTGTCTTTTCCTTTTGAAATTTTTTCTCTTTTGCGGCTGCAAGTAGGGGATTCATCTATTTTTTTATCTCTTCGGTGGTGTTGGTAGAGGGCTTGGCATCACGATGAGTAATGCTTGCAAGATGGTATTTAAGGTGATTTATGCCTCAATGATATAAGTTAGTGCATCTAAGGCAAATAACTGACCTAGGTATCGGTCCTTGATAGGCATATTTCCAGGCAAGGTCTCTAGCTCTAGCAAGACAAGTGCCTATAATCGGCGGCAACACCAATGAGGTGGAGCCTTAGGCTAAACCTGATCCAAAAGCTTCTCTATTTGCCATTATATGATGTATTTAACTTACACATACAAAGTGAAAGCACAACTTTTTGATTTTTAATACAAAAAGACCTAAATTATACATAAAGCAATAAAAATCAGCCAAAAATTAGTTTAAATCAATAAAAATTTAATCTAAAGATTCTAAACATTTTTTCCAAAAAAAAAGTTTAAATGAAAAAATGTTTTATGTATACAAATGTAATGCCCCCATTTTTGTGAGCATCAAAGTTCGATGGGTTAGCCTATTACTTGAACCCTTGTAGGCTAATATGTGTGGATAGAGGGTCTCAGTGGCAGTTAATTGAGGTTGTTGTCACTGCATTTCCTTAGTTCAATATTGGGTTCAGTTCCAGGCCTTTGCAGATCAGTGTTTGGCTTAGTTTGAGTGAATTAGTATTTATAGTAAGCAATGAACCCCGGAAACGCATCCCCGCCCCTAAGCATTGGCGTTCCTAGAATGGGGACGTCCTGGAGACATGGGGACGGTGTTCCCAAGTCTCTGGTGGCGCCACCATTTTGTTCCCTCATTGTCGGAGACGTGGAAATGTCTCGGTGTCTTCGAGCGTCTCGGGGATGCCCAGGCGTCTCCCACGGCGACAAGTTAGAAAAGAGGATTTAAAAAAAAAAATAGCACATTTTTTAATTGTATTTTTGGTTCTATTCGAACCCTAAGGGCATGTGGGGCCCATCTACACTCTTCTATGCTTTCAAAAGCCCCTCCTAACTTCATTTTTATTCACATTTGCATTTCTACTTGACTGTTACAAGAAGAAGAAGAAGAGTGAAGAGCTGAGGAAAGAGTGATTCAAGGAGTGAAAGGAGTGATTGCAAGTGAAAGAGGAGTGTCAGGGAGCAAGAAGAAGAAGAGGAGGAAGATTCTTCACCTTGTTGAAGAGATTTTTCAAGCAAAAGGTAGGGTTTTTAACTGATTTTTTTTTTAATTTTCTGATTTTCAATGTTTTTTCTGATTTTCATTTCTTGTTTCATTTTCTAAATTAGTTTAGATTTTGTTTTGCATTTTAAAATTTAAATTTGTTAAAAAATTTAAAATATAGAGTTTTATTTTTTTAATTTTAAAGTAGGGCATAGGCTGAAAGTGAAACTATGTGTTTATTGATTTTTTTTTCATTTTGTGAAATGCAGTGTCAAAATGAGCTCCCACAATCATGAAATGAGTGAGGATGAGATGGAAACTCATTCTCATAGTGCAAGCCAATCAGAATATGAACTTGAGCATGAGGATGAGCCCAATGAGGGGGGTGAGCATGGGTCAAATCCGGAAGGGCAAACTAGTTCCATAGCTAGTGCACCAATTGCTACTGAGTGCCCCTCCTAGCTTTTGGCAAAGTGGGCTAGGGGTCCTTAGGATCCCAAATCTCCTCTCAAACAGTTTGCAACAAGAATAACAACCCCAACATCATCAGGTGGTGGTATGAGGAAATGGAAATGCAACATTTGTGGTGATGATTGGTTTGGGAGCATTACCAGAGTTAATGCACACTTCCTCTTTTGGCTAGGAAAAGCTGTGGGAGCATGTACTTTTTTGTAGTACCCTAAAAATCTGAAATACAAAATTGAGTTCAACAAGCTTTGGGGTGTTCTAGATGATGTGTGAATTCCTATGCCTACTACCTTGTCTGGTAGGCAACATATTTAGACTATTCAACAAATTCAGGAGCAACAAATGTAGAGGTAGCCACATATTTCTACTCCCACAACGCATCAGAGAGCAGGAACATTGTCAGAGTTAGCCTTAGGACCTTCATCCACTTATAGTGCTATGGCTGAATCACAACAGGGCAAGGGGAAACGCAAGATGCAAAGTTAGCCTAACCCCATAGCTGATTTGTTTAATGTGCACCAGAAGGATCAGATATGGCAGGTTTTTTTTTGCCAGTGGAATCCCATTTCATGTAACTCTATCTCCTTATTATAAGCAGATGATGTCGATGGTGGCGAAGGGAGGACCATCATATGTGCCACCAGGTGAGCAAAAATTGAGGACCACGATCTTGGATAACAACTATGCCAAGATCAATTCATTGATGGAGATGATGAGGGCATGTTGGGAGGAGTTTGGATGCAACATTGTTATGGATGGGTGGACGAACATTAGGCATCGTCCACTCATCAATGTCATAGTTACATGCTTAGATGGCCCATTCTTTCTCAGGGCGGTTGATTGTTTAGGGCATCGAAAAGATGCTGATTTTTAGTTTGAGATCCTTCGGGCAGCTATTGAGGAGATTGGGCCACAAAATGTGGGCCAAGTAGTGACAGATGCAACACATGTGTGCAGAGCTACAAGGAGGCTTATTGAGGCAGCATACAAACATATTTGGTGGACTTCATGTTGTGTGCATGCCATGAACAATGCAAGAGGAGTGGATTAGAGGAGTGGTCAACAATGCAAGAGACATGTAGATGTATATCCGCAACCACCACATTTCACATGCCATCTTCAGGAGCTTCGCGAAGGAGTTCTTGAAACCAGTTGAGACCAGATATGCATCCTATTTCATTCTTTTGGAGAGAATGATTGAGTTGCAAGAGCCATTGCAACTCATGGTTATGACGCAAGAATGGAATCGGTGGGATGGGGCCAGAACAGAGCAGGGGAAGAGGGTGAAGGTGATAGTGAAGAGTGATGCATTTTGAAATGATGCAAAATATATTGTTGCCATCATTAAACCAGTTGTCTAGGTCATCAGATATGGGGATGGGGATGCACCTAACTTTGGAGAGGTGTATGAGTGCATTGATTCGATGCTTGGGCAGATGAGGGTAGTTGTGCGAGAGGACCCCACTTTAGCATTCTACAATGTTTACATTCAGCCTATTATTCAACACAGATGAGACAGCCTAAACACTCCCTTGCACATGGTTGCTTATGCATTGAATCTGAAGTGGTACATGCCTAGGCCCGGTAGAGTTACACCGATTTAGGATGATGAGGTGAAGGAAGAGTTCTTCAAGTGCATTGATAGGATGTATGATGCCGAAGCTGCTGGCAACATTCGCATCGAGTGGATGAAATTTGCTACTCTTAGGGGTTACAAGGCTGCGGAAAAGGCGGATATAAGAACTATGGCATAGGAGGATCCAATTTTGTGGTGGACTTATCATGGACCGAAATCACTAACTACCACACTAGCGATTCGTTTGTTGTCTCAGGTTTCTAGTTCTTCATCTTCTGAGAGGAACTGATCTACTTATAGCTTCATCCACTCTCTTAAGAGGAACAAACTTACCTCTAGGAGAGCAAAGAAGCTAGTGGTTGTACATAGTGCCTTGCGTATCACTGACTGTAGGACACTGTAATGACCCCTTTCTGGTGGAAGCACTTAAGCTCGAAACTTGCATTCAAAGTGTTTCTCAAAGGGACATTAGAAACATTAGAGATCAATAAATTTCAGTAATAATAACTAATAAGATCAAAGATGATATAAACATTTCATTCTTGTCAAAGAGTTGCTCATTTCTCCTTTATCACTCTTATGAATGACTCTTCTATATAATTTCATAAGTACGTTAGGAAGTTATTTAAACGTCCATCAAGATCCCAAAGATGATATTCTATTATCCCATTTTCATAATAGGTTATTATTACTTATAGAACTCAATAATTGTTGCAAGCATTTTTATTGCACAATTATATACGTACATACATATAGATATATATATATATATATATATATATATATATATATATATGGTATATCATCATCTCTATTTGACTTTAATTTATATTACTATTCCTAATAAATATTTATATATCATTATGTAAATATTCTATATAAACATCTTTGTGCATATTATTATCCCTACTTGATTCACAATAATCCCATTGTATATATATAATTGCAGGCGATAATGATAATAAAGCCTACCCCAGAAATAATAATTATAAATAACAAACATGATAGAATAATATTCATTAATAGCTAAAATATATAATTATTTCAATCACTATATTAGAACATACCACAGCCTTCTATCACTAATCCGGTGTTTCTTTTAGTTCTTATATTCTTTCTTACTTTCCAGATTCCCATTTTCATTCCATTCCATTCGATGATGATTTGTTTTGGAGTCATCTTCTTTTTATAGCATGATTTACCAACAGTCATGCTTATTTGTTTGTCCCTTGGTATGTATCGCATCCTTTCATATCTTCTTTAATTGATAAATCGTTTCCTTCATATTTGCTGTTTGTTTATTCAGCATTTTATATCTGCTTATTCAATCTTATTTGTTATTTATTTATTTGACTTTTATTTTGTTTACTCTATATTTTATATTTGTGTATTTCATATTTTATTACATTTATTTTCTATATTAGTTTATATGATTATAATTGTATTTATTACTATAATATCATTTGTAATGATATTCAGATTTACATTTCATTTATTATTATATATGTATTTTCATATTTATTTTATTTGTTTTATGTTTGATAATTATTATCTTTGATAATTATAGTTCTAATTATGGTAATTTATTTTTTTGATTTGTATTTCAATATTTCAAATTTAGCCTTACAATTTTGAGGACATGACAGACACGTGTGTACAAGGAGAGCCCAGCAGCACGATGGGATGTAGAGCTAGAGGAGCCATCATAGATTGATGAGGATGAGAATGCTTCAGATTTAGGGTTGGTTGGTGTTCCTTTGGCAAATCTTGACCTTGGGGAGTCCAATGGTTCTAGTGATGAGGAGTTTGCTTGAAAACTTCAATGTTCAATGTTCAAGTGTACTGTATTTACTATTTTCTATTTTACTTCTTACTAGTCTTATACTGTTATACATCTTTTCATAACTAGCATTTTTAAGTACCATATGTATAGTATATAGTATGTATAGCCCCTACCCCCCCCGGCCCCCCCACTGCCGTTCGCAAATTGAGAGCCCTTTGTCCCCCCATCCTGGAAACCTGTCCCCTCGTTCCAACGTCCCCCCGTCCCCGACGCCGGTGTAACATAGATAGTAAGTCAATCTGGCAATGATGCTATTTTTAGTTAGGGCACTTGGACACATGGGGGTTATATAGTGTTGACCCTAGCTTCTGATGTCACATCAAAATATTGAGTATTGAGGGAGATATTATTGTTTAAGTGGTTAAGTGATATTTAATTATTAAAAAGGATATTATAAAATTATATTTTAACTTTATAAAAGTGAGCCACTTAAGTATTATAAAGTGAGATTAATAATTTAAATGAGTATAAAGTATCTTAAATACATTTTAAATGTATTTAAATCCTTTTCAAGAGGAAGTTGTGCTTTCTGAGGAATCGTGCCTTTTGAGGAGATTATAAGAGGTAAGAGACAAGTCGACCTCATTCATTCATGAGCATTTGACATTGACTACTTTTGGCTTCTTTGAAGTTTGTGCCTGAGACAAGGGTTTCAGCATATTACCACCATTGGAGAATGAATATTCTTTAGTGTTCTGCAATCTTGAAGCTGTGAAAGACCAGCTAAATCATTGCTTCTAAGAGGGCTTCATTCAGGATTTCTATTTGTGCTTCATTGGATTTACAGAGAGATTCAGGAATAAAGGTTTCATCATTAGAGGATTGTTTCTGGGTTTGAATGCTTTCAATGCAATTTCACACTCTGATATAATATTATATTTGCTTCCAGCATTTCTCTATTTTCATTTGTCTGGTGTTTTATGCATTTCCTGGTAAAAATCTTCAAAAACTTCAAAACACATAAAACTTCAAACCACCAGTTGAAAATTTAGCTCAAGGAGAACCAGGGGTTCTCATAGCAAAAAATCAGAAAGAATAATGAAAAAATGGTGATGAATCCAATTTTTTGGAATTTAAGCGCAAAAATACTACTTAGTTCTAGCATAAGACGAATAATTTTAACCTAGATGTTGGATTTTGCAGCCGAAATGAAGTAAAATGTAAAAAAAAAACTAACTAACCTGTGCTTCAAATCTGCCTTCAAAATTTGCTAATAATCCTTTTCAATCTTCTCTCCTTGATGCAAACGTGCTGGAAATGGTGTGTCAATTGGCAGGTGCGTTGGAGGGATCTTTTTTTGTTGTAGAGCGAACATGACCCATGTTTTGGCATTTTGGGGTCCTTTTTTGACTTGAAGGCCTTTTTTGTTGCCGGCTACGAGTTTTAAAAACTGAATCGTCGACTTTCTAGCGATTGCTCGCTAAAATCTCGACGAGTACTTGCTAGAAAGTTGGTGAGTCCGATCGGAGAGTAAATGGGGCAAAAAATCACATCAGTTTGACTTGGTGATTATGCCATCTAATGTATAAAGCACCTTGTAATAATAAAATGAAAACATTTAATGTATTATGTTTTGTTATCTGTTATGACTAGGCTAGGAGGAGTTAATCATGACTTAACATATTCTTAGTTTCAATAGGTTGAACTATATTCATACCAATTCATACTCCTCCTAGACATTATATGTCATTTGTTCTTAGAGTATAATCGTATCATGTTGCATGGAGATATTATTAATCATGTCATGTGGTAGATAGCATTTTGGAGATTGTTGGCCTTGAGCATTGTGCCCTACATTGAAAGCTATGATTTACATGTCCACAACTATTGTAGTCTTGCCATTGTCTCCAACTCCACCTCAAATGAGGAAGACCCAAGTAGAGTCACACTCTACACCATCCTGTTGTGAGGGATGGCAAATTTTCCTTAATTAGCAGGTATAGATGTTGATTCTTGATTGTATATGGAACTTTATAATAATTAAAGAAAAGAATGTGGAGGAATGTATTATAATGTGATATGATTAGGGTAGGAAGGGTTAGTCAAGAGTTTGTAGACTGCTGGTTACAATGGGTTGAAGTCCAATTGCCGAACTCATTCCCATTCCTCCTAGACCTTATAAATGTCACTGCTTCTGAAGTGTAATCTTATTCTACTATATGGAGATATTATCACTCTGATGTAGGAGCATCTTGGGTGTAGAGCAATGCTCATCACCCAAAAAAAGAATTTTTTTAATTGTCTCAATTTGCTCAATTCTTTTATTTTTGGTGTTGGTGCAAATTTTGTGTTTTAGGTAGTGTTCCACAGGGTTTCCTGATGGGGACGGCGGGGGCGGTGCTGATATATATATGGTACTTGAATAACTAGTTATAAAAAGATGTTTAAAAATTGTTGGCGTTTCAATTAGCACCTCTGGAGTGCTTATTGGAAACGGACAACTATTACAAGTGTGTTAGTACATGCTCTTCGGATTATAGAGAGGAAGATCTCTCTTTGCTGATTTTCTACTGTAAAAAAGGGGTGTACTAAGGTTCCTATCTTTTTTACTCAGCGGCAGGACACAAGTGTGCATAAACACAATGTGCCATAGCTAAGCCTTTTCTTTGGTTTCCGCAGATCTTAACTACGACTAACTAAGCTTCTAAACTATCCTACCTCCCCAAGATAAACAGAGCATGAGGGCGTAGGAGCGAAATGGATTGGTTGGATCACTTGAATCCTCTGTCTCAATGGAATATGGCCGAGGCTCTGAACCTTCGGATATATACCAAGATAGGGCTCGATACAAGCAAACACTCTCTTATGGGAAACTGGATCTGAGACTTGCCAAAGAGGAGGAACCCCTGTCCGAGGTGTAGGCTTGGAAACAACTCACTGGAAACAACAAGGAACGATGGCCTGTCTAGCAAGATTCCCGAGGAGGTGACGACACCTGTCCAAAGTCTAGGCTGCAAGACAAATCATTAAACAACATCATACGATAATGATTGATAACAAAATATCCAAGGAGGTGACGACACCTGTCCAAGGAGGAGATTGAAACAATACACTATTTGAAAACAAGATCATGAATAGACTCAAGTATTTAGATCAAGCAAGCATGCGCCATCTGATTTATTTCTTCAAGCTTTCTCCAAAGAATTACAAAGGTCGGGACAGCAAAGACATGAAATCATGCACAATTGCAATCAACCAACGAACTCTCATCCAAGAGTGAACAGATATAAACAAGCTAACTCTAGCAACAATAGCGCAGCAATTTCGCTTAGCAAATAAAGGTTAAAAAACAAATAAAGAACCTAAGGCTCTTATTTATCGAAACTCAAAGGAGTAGGCAACCCTAAAATCTCCTTGAGTTAACAAACAGTTTTTGCCAATCAGCAAGATTTATTTCTATCTAAAAGTAGGTAAGCAAACAGTTAACTGGAATCTACTTCAGTTAACTGAAACTAAAGAAAAGTCAAACTGGGAGTCTACCTTAGTTGACTGACACCTAACTAAAAGTGAACTTACAATTACAAATGTGTCTCCAAATAGCCATCCACCCTTTGAGGAGATCTGAGATCCACAAATCGTGGGAGTCAAATAGACATCCTAGATCAGTGGGATCTGACATGCATGATCTGTGGAGATCTGGAGTCAACTTGGAAAGGGGCATCAAGTTGACTTCAGTCATCATTAATGCTATTTCGAGTGTAGGACATCCTTCCTTGGTGCTTTACACCTCTTCACCACTGGTCACGAAAGTCTCTATCCAGTCATTGACCTCTTCGGCCCTCGGGCAATTAATGCTTTTCAAGGTGAGTATGTGGCGTCTAAGCATTTCTTCACCCGTCGTAAGCTGCTGCTGATAGTTTATGCATTGGGCAACGGCTTCATCTAACTGGATAGATATGGCTGCAATTTTGGCTAATTTGAAACCATTGGGATCTTCAAGGAATGAAGATCGGATGAAATCTTGGAACCGTGTCTGTACTGTTTCAAGCTCAACATATTCTGCTCCTTCTCGCTGATATTCTAACTCAGGGAAGGATATTACCAACGTAATTGCGAAGTTGATAATATTGGCGACAAAGCATCTATAGTCAATCAGCTCCACTGAATTGGCATCGTGGGCTCTCACCTTGTATGCCACCTGTTCTTTCCACTCAAAGAGATGGTGTTTGTTCTTTGTGGTTGTAACTGATTCATATGCTTGTCGCAGATCAACAACTGTCGCCTCCTTTTTCGGCCTCTCTTGAGCTGCTTTCAAGTCTGACTGTTGGATTTCTGATCGAAGTCCATGTGCCTTGTCTCTCAGCTGATATGCTTCTGCTAACACACACCGTCCTTTGACGACAAACTCATCCACTTGACGTCTCAAGTGTTTGCCGTATGTAATCAACTGATGATGGTTTCTTTCAGCTGGGAGATCCAATAGTCCTTGAGGCAAGGCCAAGGAGTTGGGAGTGTCATGTATCAAACTAGAAATGTACAATTTTAGCTGACGGATTTCAGCCTTAAAGGCTGCTTTGTCTTGTCCATCCTTTGTCATCCTTTCTTTGGCACTCGCTGAGGCGATTCCAAGAAGGTCTGCTTCCACCTGTCGAGTGGTCTTTCCAAGGTTCACCTTTGAAAGTGTGAAATCCTCAACCCTCACATTATGTATGTCTTTATCTTCAGGCGAGGCAGCAGTCTCTATGATGACCTCGTTCTCTGCATTCTTTTCTACATGTGTCTGCTTCTTCAACTTCTTTGCCGGCATATCTTGTGGGGCATGGTGGAATTCAGAGAAGTCAAGCTGATAAGAAGGTCTCTCTCTTTTCCTCCCAAGCGAGCTTTCCAGCTAGATAGAATCTCGGCTAGCATCGTTGGGAGGAGGAACATAGGCCCCCTAAATGCTGGAAGAACGAGACTGTGCCGTGGTAATGCTTCATTGTGGCGAGTCCAAATTAATAGGACTTTGCGACGTCTGTGATGGTGGTGAAGTCGGTGGCTCTGCTTCTATCATAGGCACCGCTTCCGCTGCAACTTCTTCTACAATGGATTCCATTTTTGCAGCGATTATTTCAATCACTGGCTCTGGTGTAGCTGCAGCATTCTCAACTGTTTCAGGTAAATTGGTGGCTGTCTCCACCTGTACCTCTTGCCGGCTTGTGCTGGCAATTCCTCTTCTTCCCCATGTGCTCCCTGACATCCGCATTCCTTCTGGAAGAATGCTCATCTTCTTCTGTCTGGGTTTCCTCCTAGACGAGGAAGGTAGTGTAAACTGAACCGTTGGCGGCTTTGATCGGGTAAGTACTACCTTCCTTGTGTTTTTACTGTCAAGGTAGAGTTGACTGTGTCGAACTACTCTACTCGTTCTTTCCTCAATAGACGTACTCTCTTTCGTGTACCAGTCTACTCTGCCGAGTGGTTGTGCATCCACTAGACCCATGAAGAAGGAAGAAAGAATGACTTCTTCTTCGTCATCACATAAGCCCTTGATGTCCTCTGACATGAATTTTGCAATCTGCAAGAACTTGAGTCTGCTGTGGTTCCTTCTTCTCACCTCGAACTCATCCTCGTAGTTGACCCAAAAATCCTCCATGAAAGTTTCATGTGATGATCTTTGGTCAAGGTGAGCTGCGAAGATGCCTTTGGGGTCATAGGATGGCCTCCTGTCAATGAGGTACTTGAGATTAAATCTCACTATTTCCTGGCTTATCAACCTGGCATCGGCTGCAGTCTTGCATCTGTAGAATCCCATCTGAAAAGGAAAGTTTGCAGCAAACTTCTTCTTTATGCGAAGGTAAGAGTGAACCTCGGCCAACTGCCTCAAGAATTGCATGAACACTAACCTATCTGAGGGGTAGCGTGGCATCATGGCGGGGTGGCCATTGCAGCCATACACGCGTATGTAGGTGAAAGTGGGGAATTGGATGAACCAATCGACCCAGTCCACTATTGCTGCCTTAGCTGCTGGTGAAATACGCACGTGCATCTCATGGTCTAGCTCGTGCACGGTGTGCATAGTAAAAAGGTCATTTATCCTTTTGAAATGTCTTTCTGCTAGAGTGAACTCCAAGCGAGGAAAGTATTCTTGTATCTTTTGCACACCCAGGGTTCCCACAGTGTTTAATGTTCTGAAATCGCCTTGGAAGGCTATCAGGTAGACCAGGTAGGAACACATGTGGAAACGGTGCTCTTCTAGAAATCCGGTGAATTGTTGGTGGAGTGTGTCAGTGATCAAAGAGGCCTAGTCGTAATGTTCTTTCCTGCTGATTATTTTGCCAATAATGTAGAACATCCACGGCTGGAAGGATTTCCCCTCCTCTTGCCCAATGACTCTGCTGAGTAGGGTGATTAACACTCTGTACTCATCTTTGAATTTTCCTCTCCCAACCAATCTGGGCAAGCTGGTTCTCTTTGTTTTCAACCAATGTTCAACCATTATAAGCGAACACTCATCCTTCGAAGCCTCGAATGCCTTTTCACATTCTGTCACTGATATGACCTTCTTGGTAGGGCATGGTGGAATTGCAAAACAAGTCTCTATGTCCATCGGCTTCAAGCTGCAAATCACCCTCCCGTCCATTGACAGGATTTCTCTTGTAGTCAGGTTGTAATGCTTTGTGCAAGCAGTTACAAGCTCAATGCTTTGTAAGGTGATCGGAATAAACGCAGCTTGGAATAAACCGGATTCTTCAATGTTTTGCAACGTAATTTGGTTCATGCCCTCCAAGTCTTCAGAACTGACCTCTGGATTTTTCTGCCATAAGTCTGTGTCAGTCGTTTTTAGGTAATCATGGTATAAGACCGTCTTGGTCTTGTATTGTACCTGGGAGTACTGCATTTTGAAAACCTTGAAGATTGACTGTGCACTTGATGCTACTCGGACAACTTTTCTGGAACTGCTAAAAATAGCCTTGCCGGGGGTAGTTTTTAAGAAAAATTATGAGACATGGGTTTTGTTGAGAATGATTTTCTAAATAGACCCAGATCGTCAGAAATTCGGAAAAACGAGTTTTTCTTTGACATGCAAGAGCCCTTTGGTGGTAGAGGCAGTAGGGGCTCCAGAAAGTGTATTTTCTCGGAAAAATCTAACACATGGGTTTTGTCCGTGCTTCAAAGCTAAACAAATCCAGTTTGTCTGTTTTTCAATATTATGACTTTTTCCGGAAACCCTAAAAAATAGGGGGCAGCAGGGCTACTTTTTCTGGAAAAATCCAACATGTGGGTTTTGTTGAAAAAGCTATGCTGATCATACCCAGTTGGCCAGATCTGTGATTATCTGTCGTTTCCTGTGACATGCAAAGAAATATAGACAGAAATAAAGGAAGTAGATAGAAGATGGATTGGAAGTTATAAACTGCCACTTTGCAATAATTTGTCTCTGGAAGCAGTCTCCGGGGAAGAATACTTTTACTGCCACTGATCTTCAAAAATATTGAAGATCCGTCCAAAACCTCTGTTAGATCTTGAAAACGTGTTCTTGGGAGCTATTTGATGTTTTATCCTTCAACTTGCAAAAATAATAATGAAGAATGGGACGCCTAGCATGAATATATGGTGATTAGGGTTAGATCCATTAAGTATGGAAGACAACTCTGGAGTTCCAAAAGATGATTTCCACTGATTGTGGAGTGTTTGGCTTCTTTTTGGCTCCAAATTTGCTAACTCGAGTCAACACTTTTGCTTTGACTTCTTTTAGGCGTTCATTCTTGAAGTTGATCATTTTTGTCCATTTTTGCAAGCTGAAGTGCCTCCGTTTGATCTTTGATTTAGGTTACTTAGTTGATCTCTGGCAGTGGCTGGCAGTTCTGTTGTTGAGGTGGGATCATCACGATGAGATATGCCTGGGAGGGATTAACTCAGAAAACTGAGTTTAGGCCTCCAGAAAGAAGGGCGCCTTTCCTTGAGAGGGGCGCTTTTGATAATGCCTTAGTCAATTTTCATTGACTGTTCTTCATTTTGGCCTTTTCAGACCCTCTTTGCTTCAATCTGACGTTGCCGATGCTAGATGAATCAGATGACTCTACTTGACGATGCATCGGGTAGCCAGCTTGGTCGTGTTCAGGATGACTGACTTCTCAGTTGAAGCTGGCAAGTTTAGGTCCTTCAAACTAAAGGTCGCCCCTGGCCAGCAGGGGCGCTTTTAGCTTTCATTTGGTTTTATCTTGGCTGTGGATTGCCAGTTTTTGACCTCCTCCATCAGATGATTGATTTGTCGAAAGTTATTGCTGATAGTCTCACTGACGAGATAGGTCATAGCTGAGGAGGTCATCCTGGGAAGCAGTGAAGATTTTGACTGAATCTGGATGCCCTCAAGAAAGGGCGCCTTTCCTCAAGAGGGGCGCTTTTAGCCATTTTCTGGCTTGTCTTTCCAATTCTTCAATTTTGGCTTTTTCTGCTTTATCTCAACTCATGATCGTTTGGCGTGTCTTGTGGACCTGCTGTCAGATTGATCACGTAGCTAGGAGGAAGCTGGAAAGATATCATGTTTAGAGCTATTGCTTATGGATTCATCTGGTGCCTGCAACTGAAGGGCGCCCCTAGCCAGCAGGGGCGCTTTTACCTTGAAGCTCTCTGTTTTGGCATCTTCATTGTTGATGTATCCTCCATACTTTGCTGACGGTTGGTCAATGATCCCTGAATCAAATGATTTTGTTGATTGTTTCGTTGTCGAGCCAGCATGAAAGTGAAGAGGATGACTGAGTTGAAGATGCCAAATGATTACATTTGCCGTCTGAGATCCAAGGGCGCCTTCTTCAAGAGGGGCGCCTTTTTCACCTTTAGGCTATGTTTTGCCTTGGTAGACAAAACGTGCACCTTCCAGACTCAGCCAAATTTTGGCCTTTTTTGTTTTGAGAATCTCCTTCATTGAAACAACATCTTTTCATTCTTTTCCACCTTTTGAGGTTTAGCTTTCAGCACCTGGTACTGGCCAATCTGCCATTAATGGCTGCGGAGCTCCTAACTTTGTTCTTGAAAAATAGAAATAGACCCACCAGAGTAAAACATGTCTTTTGATAATTTTGACTTGATCAGTGTGATTGTGAAGGCAATTAACCCTATCAGAATTATTTTCAATCATTTCCGGGAAGGTCCTATTTTTAAGGGTTTCCTTAAAAATAGGGGCGTAAAACCCTAATTTTCATTTTTTCAGAATTTTAACCATAGGTTCCTGGACAGAAACCCACAAAGATTTCATATTTGTTTTGATCTAAAACATACTTTTGACGGCATTTTTATATTGTTTTGCTCAATTTAAGCAGAATGCCAAAAATTTCATTTTGGGTATAACAAAAATGACATTCAAATTAAACTTTGGTAAATTAGTAAAATAGCAAAATTGCAAATACTAACATTTTAAATACTTGAATACTATTACTAAAAGTCTAAAAGTAAATAAAATATTAAAATTTGACAAATTAAATTGTCGAAATTGAGATTTCTATTATATCAAAAATATGACATGTCACATCATAATATCATATCATAAATATGATTACAATGAGTAGCATGATACATTGATATCAAAATAAGTACAAAATGCAAAAATGTAGTGAAGGGAGGCCTCTAATCATCCCCAAACTCCTCATCACTCAAACTACTGGAATCCTCGTGGTCAAGCTCTGCCAAACTAGCACCAACCAGCCCTGCATCTTGTTGTACCCCAAATTAAAATTTTCGCTACACTTAGGCATTTTGAATAAATGAGTCAAAATACTGTTAAATCTGTCAGAAAAGGTCAAAATTGGGGTCTGCATGTCTTGCATGGGGGTCAAAAACTTGAAATTTTCAAAATCTGACAATCTGGGTCGGTTCAAAAAGATCAAACCTACAATACCCAGATTTCAATTTTTCATCCCTAAATTTTAGGAAAATTTCTATTTTTAGCAGTTTTCTAAAAATAGAAACTTTTTCTGGGTTTTTTTGGGTTTTTTACGAAACGTATACTTGTAAAATTTTCTAAAAATAGAAAATTTCTATAAATAGAAATTTTGGCCGTTAGGGTTAAGACTGATTTTGATTGGCTTAAAATACTTCCTCATCAGGTTGGTGCAGTCAGAATCACGAAAATATCAGTTTCACTCTACTGGGTCTATTTTGCTTTTTCAAAAGTTTTTCGGAGATCTAAGGTCATCAATGGAGGTTAGTCAGCTGCCAGGCATCAGAATCAGGCATTCGGGCACCAAACAGAGACTGTCAATGAACGACGTGCCCGAAGAACGAGGAACTGGCAAAGGAAGTTTTAAAAGATGAAAAATGTCAAATTTTGACTAAGTCTGGAGATTTTAGGTGCCCCAGTCAAGGAGAGGCGCCCATACTTCAATGCCTTAGTCAATTTTTCATTCCGGCAATCAAACCAAGGAAGGCACGTTCAACAAGGTGAAAAGTTGAATTTTTTTTCTAAACATTGCCAGCCATGGGCGCCCCAGAAGGAGAAAGGCGCCCAACTTTTCAAGAGGTCAAAAGCCAAAATTAGGGTTTCTGTCTCCAGATCGATGTTGCTCAGAATCATCCCAGCTCCGCAACGAATCAATTCGCACGTTTGTCAGATCATCTAGTCATCGGCAAATCAAAGACAAACAGAGGTCACAGAGAGAGGTATTTACAAACTCTGAAGACGAAGAACACAAAATAAGTTCTGAGTCTGGAGGAGATGGGCGCCCCTGAAGGAGAATGGCGCCCAAACTTTTGAGAGGTTAAATGATCAAATTTGCAGAAGACTCCTCCAGCACAACTTCGTCAGATTGGACCCAGCTTCCCAACGAATCCATCAGCTCGTCCATCAGAGTCAACAGTCATCAGATATCGCGAGGCGAACAGAGGAGAAAAAGTGAGAGAAAAGACAGTTGGAAGCAACAATGAAAATCCAGAATAAAAAACTAACTCTGGAAGCTATGGGCGCCATACTTCAAGAAGGGCGCCTAGGGTTTAGAGCCACCAGAAGTCAATTTTCAGCGACGAGGTATCCAAAAGACCCCTTCCAGAATCATCTTAGCTGTCCAGTGAATCCGTCAGCCAGTCATTTTGATCAACACAACACCCAGAATCATGAATTCATCTGAAGGTCAGAAGGCAAGTATAAATTTGAATATCATGAAAATGGCTAACACTGGAGAAAATGGGTGCCCTTATCAAGGATAGGCAGCTGACATTTCAGCGGGACAAATGAAGTTTTTAGCAGATGACGTCTCCAGAACAATGTTATCGGATTCAACCAAGCTCTGCAATGGAATATTCAGTTCGTTCGTTGGATAAATCTAGAAGCTGGGAGACAGAGCTGAAACGAGGTTAAAAAATGAACAAAAATTGAAAATGATAGAAATTTGGCTAAGTCTGGAGAGACTAGGCGCCATACCTCAAGAAGGGTGCCCAACTCTTCATGCCTTAGAGATTTTTTTTGAGAATTTCAAAATTTTCAAACAGAAGGAAAAAACGCCATAGCTCAAGGCATGAGCTAAAAGTAGGGTTTTGTCAAATTAGGGTTTGAGAAGCTGTTTTCAAAGCAAAAACTTATTTAAAGGCATCTCTATGCATTATTTTTCTTATTTTCTTGCAAGTGCCTTCAAGGAGAAATAGAGCAGCAACTTTAAACTTATATTTTTCAAGATTCAAGAACCCTAACTTGCTGGTTTCTCATAAAATTTCAGATCAACAATCAAAGAAGGCCTCCTTTTTCATATTTCTCCATCAAGAACATCAAATTTGTGAAGAAGAAGGCTAATACTATCAATTTTCAACAAGCTGATACATTTTTGTTCAATCTTCTTGACAAATTGTTGAAGAATTTTCTCTAAGTTGCAGCAGTTGCTTTTATTTTGCATGTAAGGGAAAACTTTAAATTCATCCATTTATAATCTTCTAGGTCTATGCTAAACCTTCTATTGGACAAAACCTATACCTCAGCTTTTTCAGAGAAACTTAAAGTTGTTGCTTTTTCAATCAGAAGCCAGGGTTTGTGAAATCTAATCAACTGGGTTCATCCAGAATATGCTCAAGAACAATACCCAGATGCCAACTTTTTATGCTTTTTTTTGGAGAAAATTAGGGTTTGTTGCTTTTTCAGTCTTCACTTCATATTTTCAAAAACGGATGATTTGGGTTGGCTTGTAACAGAATTCTAATCAAAACCCATATCTCAGAAAAAATCTCAAAATTTCATCCGTTTGAGGAAGAAAAATCAGCAAGCTAAATTTAGAAAGTTTGCTTAAAATTGTCAGAACCTAGGCGTGTTTACTGTCTATCTTTTAGTTTTACAGAATGGAGTACATTGCCACAAATTTCAAAACCAAATTAGTACTGTACCACGATTTCATTGAAACGGCCGAGACAAACTTGCATTATATTAAGCCAGTGTTCAATTTACGTCCTTTAGAAGATGCAGGCAACACCACCATCAGGCATCTTGGCCATTCAGGTCTTCTTGCAGCAGCATCCATACCTTTTTCAGTACAGAGCTTAGAGTTCATAATTGCTTGTATTAAGCATTACAATCCAGCTACAAGGGAGATACAGTTAGTTGATGGGAGAATCATATGCAGCCTAAAGCCAGACATGATTGAGAAATGCTTCTCCATTCAACCATGGTCGGGAAGTGTTACCATCAACGTAGAAGAATGTGAAAGGATATGGGAAGACCATCAAGATAAGTACAACAAGAAGATTGCACATAGGTGGCTGAAAGAGAAACATTCTACATTGCCAAAGGATGTTGGGAGAGGATAGTTCAAGGATGAATTCGCCATTATAATCACCCTACTCAATCGAGTCACTGGACAAGCAGCTGCAACAAGGTTTCAGCCTTGGATGTTTTATGTAATACCTCATATAATGAAGAAAACTGAGTACTATGATTGGCCCACATTGATCAGTGTTTGCTTACATCATCAGATAACTGAGTATTTTCATAGACACGCATTTCATATGGTCTCCTACCTAGTCTACTTGGTTGCCTATCAAGGTAAATTCAGAGGGTTAAACACAGAGGGTTCTCTAAATGCTCAACATGTCTACAACTATTACACTCAGTTGGAGTTTACTGTTGCATCACATCATTACAAACGGGTGAATGAAGCATTCTCAATCTACACAGTTCGAGACCTGGACAACAAGCTACATCTTCGCATCTCATCTGTTGCCAGGGCTGCAATATCAGAATGGGCTGATTGGTTTATTCAGTTTGCCACCTTCACTTACCTAAGGGTGTACGGTTATTCAGGAGCTCCACTTATGTTACCAAGGTATCCATCAAATGAGGTAGTGTGTATGGAATTCTTTAGGCAGATATCAGTTGTTCACACCCGTCTGCGTAACAAGAAGAAACCAGCCTTCAACTTTCCTTTTGCTTTAGGTATTTACACTTGTAGATCATCCGCGGAAGCTAAACTAATGGGTAACGAGTTAGACAAACTTGGTCTCAAGCTTTTCAGCGAGAGACGATTATATGATCCCCATGGCTTCTATGCATCTTGACTTGGTCAAAACTATGCTCATGTGCCCGCACTTGAAGACTTTTGGGCTAACTGCAGAGACAAGTATGAGGTGCGAAGGCGAAGTAACAGTAGATTAACCCTTCATCAGATGAAAGATTGCTTATCAGAAGATATTGAAGGGTTGTCAGATGATGATGGGGATGTAATTATCCCAGCTTACACAAGAAATCAGGTCAAACAACAACCTCTTCCATAGGTCAATTGGGCTCACAAAGAATGTATGTCAGTGGAAGAAATAACACGACAAGTGGTGGATTATAGCAAGACTTTCTTAGTCCTTAGAAGAAAAGAGTCTATTCCAGTAGCAGAGCCGCCAAGGAATCTTTCATCTCTTCCCTCTTCTTCACGAGTCCAAACAAAGAACAAAGAAAAAGTTCAGTCTCAAGAGGTCACAAAGGGCAATAGATCAGCAAAGAGTGCCAAAAGGAGGTTGGACTACACAGGGATTGTTATATAGGAGCAGCCTATAGCTGAAATAGAAGTTCTTCCACCAGAGCCCATACTTCAAGAAGAAGTACAACATGATGAACCTTTGATACAAGAAACTCTACCATCTCCTAGGTCTTCGCCAATTCACATTGATTTGGAGGACGAGGAGATAGAGGCTGAAGTTACAATTATTCCTCCCTTGGATGTTAATAGAAATACTACATCTTGGCTCGAGAGCTCCTTGGGAAGGATGAGAAGAAGGCCTTCGTATCAGGTGAATGTTGATGACCTTAGCATATACCAGGAAGCAGCCAAGAAGAAGGCCAAGAAACAAATCCATTTCAAGAGAAATCTTGAGGGTGAAATGGTCATGGAGACATCTACGCCTCTTGAAGACAAAGTTAGGGATGAGGTAGATGAGGATGATTTCATAATGGTCAAAGCAAACCTTGGTAAAAGTACCAGACATGCTGATATGAGTTTGTTTAAGATGGTAACGGAAAACATTCAAGAAAGAGTGCAGAAAGATGGAGAAGACAAGGCAGCCCTCAAGGCTAAAAATTGTCAACTCCGGTTATGTATATCAAATCTTATTCAATGCACCTCACAAACAACTCAGTTGCTGCCTCAAGTCTTAGAAACGCCAGCTGATCAGCAGCAGTTAAGGCAGTTAGTTATTTTTGGGAAACAAACTCAAGAGTGGATTGAAGAGATCATCAACGGAGGAAAAGAAGTTCTAACACAGGTCTTCCAGTTAAGATACAAAGCTCATGACTTACGTCAAGGTATCCAGGATTTTGAGCAGCTGATAGCTGAGTTCAAGCCAATGCACGAAATCATAACTGCAAATTTAGAGATGGCTTGTGGCTCCACAATGGCAAGAGAACACAAAAGACAAATCCTGGAGTGGAAAGAAAGTCATCTTTTCAAGGTGAATACATATGTCAGAATATTTGAGGAGTTGCAGCATATAAACAAAGAGTTGTTAATACTCTTAGGTTCGTCAGAGAAGTAGTTGCAGCAATTCCTTGTCAGTATTGCCTTGAGGATGGTTCCTACATTGGGCTTGACGTAGTCCAAACAGAGTTTTTTAGTATCTTGTATGGCAGCGATGGCAGTGTTGGAAGAATGAAAATGATCTCTATGATGTCAGCACAGTTTGAGAAAGCGGCCAATGAGAGTGAAGATTTCTTGAAATCTATTGCAGATGGCGAGAAAATCTTGGAAAAGTGGCATTTTGCTATTAATAGTATCAACACTGCTACTACAGATGAAGTTGCCCACTTTTTAGCAGATGTGATCGAGATTTAAATTTGCTTTCCTCTAAAAGCTTCTTCCACCCTTTTTTTCTATTCTTGTCTCAAATCTTATCCATTCTTTGAGGATAGAAAGAAAACAATTGTAACAAGTTGTCATGAGTTGGTATTTTCCGTTTTAGATGCTTTTAGGGCTTAGATGTTTTAATCTTATTCTAGATTTAGAAATAAAGCTTGCATGTTGGCAAGTAGTAGTTGTAAAAGCAAGGAGATTTTAGGGTTCCTGTTGTGACCTTTTTCACACATCACCCCATCAAGATGGGGACCCCCTAAATTTTGCTCCATTCTGGTCTTTTGGCTTTGGTTCGCTCTCTCTCTGGTCTCTGGTCCTTCTGGGGATGTTCTGTCGTTTGACCCAGGTTAAAGTATTGTTCAAATCTGTGAAATTAGGGTTTCCCGCCATCCAGGCTCTTAAGGCTCAAACCGAGTCACGAAATTGAAATCTAAGCTTAGTACAGCAGTCAGAAGACTTCCAGCAGAGTCCCCCTAAATTTTCACTGTATTTCGGCAACTTACTATTTTTAGTAAGTATTCAATTTGGGACTATTTTATTGAGATTTTGGAATTCCGTCAGTTCCACTGCATCCGGGTAACATCAAGCTGCCTACACGTAAATTTTGAGCCAGATCAGACGACTTGCTATTTTTGGCAGTTCAAGCTTCAAGAGCCATTTTCAGGGTTTCCACATGAGCTTTTCAGATGCATGTCTGGAGAATCCTTCTGGGTTTTCCGAAACCTTCGCAGTGATGTAATATGCAAACCGAGACGATCACTTTCAGAGTTCAGCCTTCGGAGGCTATTTTTAGGGTTCGCATGCAGTGTTTTTCAATGCATGTCGGGTTTTTCCTTCTGGGTTTTTCAAGAGCTTTGCAACAATGTGACATGCAAGCGGAGAAGATCGAGTTTTGAGGACTTACTATTTTTAGCCAGTGCATGCATGCAGACCAGTTTTCTGGGTTTTTCTGGGTTTTTTGAGATCCCACGGGCAATATGACATGCAAAACCATCCGGTAGCGGATGAGTCACTTTTCAGGCAGTTTCTATTTTTAGCAGGTACACTCTGGCAGCCGCCCCCAACACTCCAGTTCGTCAAACAGAACGACGTGCAGAAGGAACGAAGTCAAATGGAGACCGTTCGGGATCCATACAAGTCAAATTAGGGTTTCCACTTTTATAGGGGGTAAAATCCAAAAATAGCCGAAACGAAGCACCCCACCAATGTCAGCACACTTCAAGGTACCTGCTGGCAAAATTTGAGCGAAATCGGAGAACTTACTATTTTTAGTAAGTCAGGGCACGACTATAAATAGCAAGTCTGCACCCGAGGTTGGCATCAGAGTGACACTCAAGCTATCAAGATCAAACGTTGCAACTTTCAGGCAAAACGGAGCTACTGAAGTCAGAAAGTCAAAACTTACTATAAATAGCAGGTGGCTATAAATAGCGGGTCAGGGTAGAGGACTGGCAAAACAGGTTCACAAGGTGAAGAAGATCATATGATGAAATTTTCAGGCAAAACGGAGCCTTAGAGGTTGAAAATCAAGGGACTTGCTAAAAATAGCACAACTTGCTAAAAATAGAATGCAAAAGCAATAGCAAGCAGAGACATGAAAATTTTCTAAGTATGGGAAAATGAAAGCAAGAGCTCTAAAAGGCGCCCACCTCAAGAATGAAATCTGGAAATTTTCTAAGTACAAAATTCAAAGTTGAGCAGAGAAAATGCGCCCACCTTGATCAAACTCTTGAAATATTCTAAGTGTTGGAATTGAAAGTAGAGGCTCTAGAATGCGCCCACCTTCAAGATTGGTAGCTTTAAAATTTTCTAAGTCTAAAACGGAAGTGGCACCCCTCAAATGCGCCCTCACCCTCAAGTTGTTGAAAATGTTGAAAAAAGTTCTAAGGCACAAAACGAAAGTTGACCCCTCCAAGTGCGCCCTCAAGTTGAAAATTCCTAAGGCAAGGGAATAAAAGTTGAAGCTGCAAAATGCGCCCATCTCCAGCTAGGAAATGCGCCCAAGTCAAGGGGTCAAGAGGCTAAAAACGCCTAAGGCATAATTGAAAGTCCAACATGAGAAATGCGCCCAAGTTGAAAGCTTGGCCTAGTAAATGCGCCCACCTTGCAAGAGTTTTAATTCTAAGGAAAAAATGGAAGTAAGACCCCTAATATGCGCCTAAGGAACAAGAGGTTAAGTAAAAGCGGCTAAGTATGGAATTGAAAGCCCACCCAGCAAAAGGCGCCCTCAAATGGAAGCTCATACCTCAAAATGCGCCCAAGGGGTCAAGAGGGTGAAAATTCTACTAAGGCAAAAAACGAAAGTTCAACTAAGGAAATGCGCCCAAGCTCCTCCCTCATATGCGCCCAAGGTTCTTGGAGCCTAAAAAAAACGCCTAAGTGTGAGGAAATGGAAGCTTGCCTATCAAAATGCGCCCTCAAGTGTGTGAGAAAGTAGCTAAGGCATGGAAATGAAAGCTTGCCTATGTATTTGCGCCCAAGGAGGATGTGAAGGTAAAAACGCCTAAGTGTGAGAAAGCAAAAGCTCACCCTAGCAAATGCGCCCAAGCTAAATCAATGAGGGATGAGAAACTTGGAATTGTCTAAGTCACAAAACGAAAGTAACCATGGCAGAATGCGCCCTCAGGGTAAATGGGAAGGCTTAAAAGTTTCCAAGTGTAAAAAAAATAAAAGTGGACTATGTTAAATGCGCCCTCAAGGCAAGCCAGGATGAATTTATAAAAAAATTTCTAAGTCTGGAAAACAAAAGCCCACCATGCTAAATGCGCCCATCTCCAGCAAGGTCTTGAGAACGCCCAAGTGTTTGAAAACAAAAGCTAGCACATACAAATGCGCCCTAAAGAAGGATAAAAGGTGAAAAATAAACTAAGGCGTGGGAATTTAAATGTGGACTCCACACAAAAAAATATACGCCTAAGGGAGGATGAGATTTTTTTTTTTTTTTTTAATTTTCACAAGTCATGGGGATTTTTTTCAATCAGATAAAAAATATACCAAGGGTCAAGTACACCAACAGAGAAAATGTTAGAAATTTTTTCTAAGTGAGACAACATTTCACTAGGGAAAAATACACCCTTGGCATGGAAGGATGATTTGATGAATTTTAAAATTTTCCAAAGGCAGTTGAAGGTTGACGAATATTTTTCAAGGGGAAGATTTAATATTGATGAATATTTTCCATGGGTCAAATGGAAAATTAAATGAACCTCTTTAAACGGCACCAGTGAATTGACAGAATTTTAAAATTAATTTCCTAAGGGAAATTTTAATATTTTCAGAGGAATTTCGTTTTGCCTAGATTATTTTCCTAACGGAAATTAAATCTCAGAGGATGAATTATTCCGAGTAGGAAAATAATTTTCAATCACCCGGAGTTGAACATTTTAAAGAGAGAATTTAAAATGTCTAAGGCAAATTTTATGAAATCGAGGATTTAAATGACAGACATTTTAAAAGTTGGAAATAAATTTACAACTCCCACGAAATTTTTCAAGTTGAATTTATTTAAACACTGCGAGATTTTAAAATGGAATTTTAAATCAAGTCAAGTGATTTTTTTCTCGCGAGTTGTTTAAATCGCCAAGAGTTATTTGGCAGACTAAGAGGAAGAATTCAAATTTTTACAAGGAAGGAATCATTATTAATGGCAATTGCCATAATGACCGGCTGACGACTAGCCCATTACTGCGCTTGAATTAGAAGATTCCGAACGAAGAGAGTGGAAAATTGATGAAGGTGCTAAAAATAGCCCCAGCACTACTTACCAGGATTCTCCGAGAAGAATTATTTAAACAATCTCTTCTCTCATTTCTCCTCACTTTTTTTGAAGTTGAAGTTGCTGAAGAAGTTCTTGAAATATTTTCGAAGTTGTTGAGGAGATAATTTCTTTGAGAGTTTCGGAGTGTTGAATTGCTGCAAAGTGTTGAGTTGCAGAAATTTATATTGTGCTGGGGATTTATTTCGAAATTGCTGAGTATTGAAGTTGCACGAAAGTTGAAGCTTGCTGCAGATTTTACTTATTCGAGCTGCTAGAAGTTGAAAGTTGCTGAGGTTGACGAAGTCGAGACAAAGGATTTAATTCATTTTGTGCTGAGAAAGTATCCACATTGCTGAAAGTTGGTAGTTGGCTGCAATTTTCTTCGCCAGTCGGAAGTGCAGTCGTTGAAAGCTTCTTTATAAGCTTGAAGTTTTTTATACAGTACGAGGTTTGGAGTTAGTAATTTATGCTGAGAGTTTTTATTTTCAAAAAGCTAACTAAACGTTCGCAGCCGTCTCGGAGGTTACTTCATTTTATTTAAAAAATCTGCAGCCTAGCTTATTGCTATTCTATTTTATTTTGCAGATGGCCGGAGCAAAGGATGTTGCAGGAACAAGCAGAGCCGCAGGCAGAGCTACAAACACTGAAGTAGGCAAGGCTAGCTCATCCCGACAGGCTATGATTAAAAGGCTCGTTAAGCCATTTCTCCCAAAGTCAGCAATAGTTTCAAAGTTGGCGGGATTAAATGACACCAACCTTGGTTCATTTAATCTAAATGCACTCAAATCGAGGATGTTCGGGCTAGGGGGCCATCAACCATCAATCACGGCACATAATATAATGAAGAGTGGAATCTACGCAGCTGCTGGTTTTCCGCCAGCAATTCAGTGTCCGGAGCTAATTATGGAGTGCACCAATCACTACAATCCAGAACGTAGGACGATTGTCTCTCCGGATGGTAAACTGCTCGCCAACTTCACACCGGATGCCATCGGAGAGGCATTTGGGATTCCGACTGCTGAGGAGATGTTATACAGGACAAATAAGAGGGCAGATAAGATGTACTCTTCCTCTTTCGAAAGAGTCACTGCAGTCATCAACAGAGTTTGGATGCAGAAGCCGAGGCCACCCCGCACTAAGCTCCCAAAGCAGATAATTGCCGAGGACGTGAAACAAGAATATTGTGATTTGATAATGATGCTGAGCCGGGTAAATGGGAGTGCATAGGCTTACATTTTCGAGCCTTGGATGTTCTACTTCATCGAGATTATCTTGGAGGGAAAGGAGTGTGTCGATTGGGCTAGGATGATTAGCAACCGCATCGATGAGCAATTCAGGAGCCTGAGGGTGACGAAGACTTTCTACATGAGCTCATATGTAATTTACATGTTGGCCATAATGACTAAGTACAGAGGGATTTCGTACAAGGAGCCAATCGGTTGTGCCCCTAGTCAATTCAAAATCCATGAAGCCTGCACACAGCTACATTTAGCTAACACTGCCAACTATAAACGGGCAAATGATGCATTCACAATGCACATTGCGAGGACACTTCAGCAGAGGACGCAGCAGAGAATATCTAAAGAAGCACAGACATTGATTGAGGAATATGGGTATTGGCTCATCCAATTCCCGAAATTCACATATATTAGGCTGCAGGGGTTCACTTCGTATCCGTATCGGTTACCACGATACCCCACTGATCACATAGTAATGCTTGAGGTATCTAGGCAATTGATTGCCTACGATAAGATTAGAAAAGGAAAAAGAAGGGTGGACTTGATTTCCCTATCACCATGGGAAATTCCATTGAGGTGTGTCCCTCTTTGCAGGCAGCCCGAGAGGCGAGGACGAGCTGCAATCTTATCATTTGTCATATCACACAGGCAGGCAGGATTTCGATCCTTACAGGAACATCCGGATGATACAGAACGTTGAATACCGGCACAGAGCTCATCTGGAGGACTTTTGGGCAAATGCAGTGGATGAGGCTGAGATAAGAAGAAGGATGTTTTCCAGACTTCCTCTCAAGCTGATTAGAGAATGTGAGATTATTCCAGTTCCCGACCAGGTGGAGGAGGATGTCAACGTTATGCAACCCGACTATGGTTCAGTTAGGGATACTCCTGTCCCACCACCTGATTGGTCCGAGCCAGAGATCATGGACTTGGACACGCTTTCTATCCCGGTGATGACTTTTACCAAGACTTGGGTCGATAGACATGTATGCAGACTCAAGAGCAAGTCGATCGCCCTTACTTATAGCTTGATGGGTGACCCAAGGCCGTTATCGGTAAAAAAGGGGAAACAAATTGCTCAGACATCGAGGGCACAAGTAGAAGTGCCAACCCAACCGATACCGTTGAGGATAGAACAAGCATCACCCGTGCACTCACAAACTCAGTCTTCGAGTTTGAGAGTGGTTTCATTATTTGCCGATCAGAGGGCAGGATTGGAGGAAGAGCGGGGACTTGAGGAGGTAGATCAGCCCAACGCCCGGGAATCAGCTAGTGTCAGTCTATCCAGGGGCGGCCAACAGGAGGAGGAAGAGGAAACAATGGCCGACACCCATTTTCAGCAGATGTTGGACACGGCTTTAGAAGAAGAAGAAAACACAGAACAGGGGACCCAAGGGTCGGGAGATACTCAGCTTATAGAGGAGGATGAGCCTGAGCAAACCAGTGCAAGAAGAGAGGAAGTGCATGAGATGGAGGCAACAGAAGAACAGCCCCTTGTCATTTGTAATCCACAGCAGACAGTGCCTGATTGGTTTTCCGACAGAATGAGGAGAGAACCCGAGGATGATACGGATCCGGCCATTGAGATGGAGGAGTTCCTCAGGAGGATCAGTGCGCCACCAGAGAAGAAAAGGGCCCGAAAGTTTTCAAAGATCTCGACTGACGAGTCAGGCTCTCGCACGCTTCAGGTGGCTATTCCGAGGGAAGATTGTGATCGAACCGAGGAGAGGCCTGAAAATTACGTGATCACCACAGTAGAGTTGGGTCGTCCTACGGGAGCCCAAGTTATCAAGGAGTTCGATAACTCCTATCAGGCATTGAAGGATCAGTTGCTCCGCACGGAGGGGAAGTATAAGAAATTGAAGAAGGAGCACAAAACCTTGATAGGATACGTGCAAAATCTAGCACGTCCAGGTGAACCAGCAAACCCAGCAGTGGAACGTCCATCAGAGCTTCCGAAGGAGTCAGTTGTTGCCTTAGAGGATTTGAAGAAAATGGAAACGGAGGCAGACAAGTGGGTTAGCCGTGTTCATACTGAGACAGGGAAATTCATGGAGGACCTCGCCGATGCTTATCGACAGGCCTCAAGTATTTTGGCACGGATGGATATAGTAGATCAGGCCTGGGGTGATACTCGCATCTATCAAACGAAGACTGTACTTCGTTTGGGGGCTTTGATGCATATACCTCTAGAAACCTTGGTGGATGGAGGTGTAATTCAGAGAGGTGATAGGTATGATTTCACCAGTTGGTACTCCTCGGTGGTCACAGGCCGTGGATTTCACGACGCAGCAAGGGCAGATTCAGCTAAAGTGAGGAAAGCAATGGGCAACATCTTGGGGGGAGTCCTCAATACATTAGAAGCCATATTTGCTAGAAAGTTGGTCCCAGAGGAGATAACTGCTGATGGCTTGAAAAGTAGACTGCCTCCATTCTTCTCAGCTGCGAGGTCACTTGTCCTGGATGACTTTGAGAATGTTTCCACGTTCTCTAGTATAATTCAGCATACCCAGGACACCTTAGTGACATGGAGGAAATCTTACACCAGATACGGACAGACGGTAGCAGTCTTGGAGTTCCAGCTCAACCATATTCCACCGATCTCTGCACAGGAGGTTGAAGCAGTATTGGCCCGGTTGATCGAGTTTGCTATCCGGGAGAAGGCCAGTGGGAACGCTCTCATGGATGAGGATCTTCTTGATGGTGATAGTGGGCATTAATTGCTCATTATGATTCCTGCAGGGGAGTGGAGAATATTCTGTGCATTCATTGCCCACTCCTCTCTGTGGCGGTTTTTAGGGCAGAAACCCTAATCAGGGCATAGGTGGCTCGATCTGAGCCCTTCATTGTAATTTGATCTAAACCGTCCACTGAATTGGACTTATTATAAAAGGGGCATCCCCCCTCATTTGTAACATATTAGATAGAGATTAGAATTGGAATTGGATCAGAGCTAGAGAGTAGAAGGCATATAGCATTTAGCTTAGAAGTTAGCTTTAGATTGAGGAGGGAAGAAAACTTTCCTTTGAAAGTTTTGTAAAAGGTTGTTGTGAACACTTTTCATAATACAAAGAGTTTCATTGCCTGGTGATTTCTTCTTTGTTATGAGTAGCTGGCAAGGCCATTTCGTCTTTCCAATTCAAGGTAGATAGAGTAAAATAGATTTTTATTTCATGCAATTAGTTGTTAGCTATGGAATGTGGTGTTTCATTTGAGCAAGTCTTCTCATCCATACCACTAGCGGACTGGCTGACGGTGAGTTTGCCTTGCGTGGTCAACTGGAGTAATAGCGCTTGACTTCGATTGTGACTCATATGTCCATATGCATCGTTGTGATGGTATGAACATGTTGTGTCATGGTTTGAATATTTTCTCATCCTTTGAAGATTGCACCAACTTTGTGGAAGTTGTCCGGAGGGAGGCAAAGCGGAGTCTGGTTTGAAGATTTTTCGAATTGATCTTTACATTCCACCCTTTAGGAGTAGATTGTAGAATTCCTATCCCTATCCCCTTTAAATTCTGCATTTTCCGAGTCAGTCTAGATACCAGAACAATATTGCCAAATCACTCATGTCCTAATTGCTTCACAGAATCGAACAACTACGTAAGTCCCCTTGAAATAACCAGCAAAACACATCAACCAACTGAGTCTATTCGCGATAAAAGGAACCTTGGAGTCGAACACATGAACTTTCAAGCAATCTTAGCATGTGGGACACTTTGATCAAGAGAGAATAGAGTGACCATTGGACAACTTTATTCTGTGCTGGCGTTGTCATAAAAAGCACGTCAACAGTTCCCTACACCTCTGCTTAGTTATAAATAAGAGCAGTGTTTGCTCATTTTCCTTTAACCGTGCTTGTGATAATAGAATCGTTGAGCTTATGCCTTCATGTTTGTTATCAATTTAGTGTCAGTTCACTTTGTGTAAAGAGCAAGTTTGCATGCCTCCTTAACTGCAAATCCTTTTTTAGTGCATGTGTTATGTGTCAATTATAATCAAGTTGATCACATGTTGCAAGTATTTTGCTACAACTTGCTATCTCGAAATTGTAATCTTTGTTCTAGAAGTTTGAGTGAATAAAATCTTGAGCGTGCTTTGTTTGCCTTGATAGAAATATCTCAGATTTCCGTCTATTTGTTTTGTGTTAGAAGTACGAGGAAATAAAATCTTGAAGCTTGCTTTGCTGCTCTTGAAATAAAAGTCTCATATTTCCGTAATACTTTTATGATCTCTTTTTCAGCTTGCCTCAAAATGTACATTGAAGAAAAGTTTGTTTAAGTATCTTTGTTAGAAATCAAACTCGTCCATTTCTAAACTCTCTTGCTCTTCATTTACTTGAGAGAGTAAAAACGTTTTAAGCGTAGGTTAAGTTGTAGCTGTCTAGTTTCATTAAAGGGAAAACCTCAGCCGCAACATCTAGTGTTCTATAACCTTGTGTTCTCGCAGTTGAACCAAAAAGATAGGCGTAATTAAGTTTAGATTACTTTCTTTATGCAACTCAGCAAAAGAGGGAGCTTCCCCTCCTAATTCGAAGAGTAGTTTATTGCACATAGCTGTCCGTTTCCAGAGGTGCGATTTGAAACACCAATACATCTAAAGCCGAAATTGAAGGATCCTCGTCAATCCGTCTTGGCTCCTCTGGCTCTAACACAAGTGTTTTGTGGTCAATGAGACGCAAAACACTATGTACAACCACAAGCTTCTTTGATCTCCTAGAGTTAATTTTGTTCCTCTTAAGAGAGTGGATGAAGCTATATGTGGACTAGTTCCTCTTAGTAGCTAAAGAACTAAAAACCTGAGATAACAATTGGATGGCTAGAGTGATAGTCAAAGATCTCGATCCATGGCAAGTTGTAATGTATCTTACCTAGATTGTGATGGGAAGCAGTCACGAGTCTCTTTCCACCCAAGGGTTCCCTTATTTCTGTTAGGTACCTGCCACATCATGTGTAACATAACCATGCCCCGGTGTGTTAGCTATAATGTCTATGTGATGAGCCCTGCTGGCTCTCAACTCAAACCCTAAGATTTCTTAAGTCTTAATGAATTTTATTTGTTTTTTAGAGAGAAAGTTTATAGATAGAAGAGAAGGGGTGCATCATATAAAAGCTCATAAATTGAGAAACAGAGTTAATTTCTACAGAATGTAAATGCAGCAGGTATTATTAAACAATAACCAATGGATCACAAGTGCTAAACATACCAGAATGTTTCCAGATTTTTTAAATACAACGGTAAGCCAACTCGCCAGCCAAGAATGGTGAAAACTGGCATAAATGGATGCCTAATCTCCAGGAATGACTTCTCCCACTCAGAAACAAGATACAATGCAATACTAGTGATAGCCGTCCATGATGAAGCTCAAGGAGCCAAAAGGAAAGCGCCCTAGTCTCAAGCTTCACACGCCCTTCTCCAAAGAGGCCCAAATCCCAATGCAAATGGTACGGCCCAATGAAGACTCTGAAGAATCCAACCTGTAGCTACAAATCTGCTGGAGATGAAGACTCTGGATGAAGTAACTCTCTTCCTTATTGCAAACAACTGAATACTAAATAAATAAACCCTAATTGAAGCATGTAGAACCTTTGTATGAAACTCTCATTGGTTGCACAAATTCGACTGGTCTCTCACAGTCTCAAAAGTGCTCAACATTGAAGAGATATTGTTCTCCAATGGAAGATTGCTCAAAACCCTGATCACAGGTGAAAGCATAGGAGGAAGCCAAAGGCAAAGTCGAAATAATCATGAATGATGTTCTCATTGCCAAAAATGCCTTATATGCAAAAGGCACGACTTCCAAGAAAGATACACCCTTCATATTTTAAATCTTTTAAAAATATATTTAAGTCATTTCAATAGTTTTGACTTAAATACTTGGGCACCCTTTTATATTTTAAGTGTTTAAAGTATTAAATCACCTTTATAGAATATTTAAGTGATATAAAATGTATAAAGTCAATTTGACTTTATAATAAAGCATTAAGTTAATTAATTAACTCAAATCACTTAAAAATCCATAACTCTCTCAAAACTCCAAATATTCTCGTGTCGTCAGAAGCTGTCAACCCCTGAACTGCTAACGCCTGCTGTGAACCAATCACTTAGCTCTGAAAACGAGAACGACCAAGCTCTCCAGAAAGTACCACTGACCCTCTAACCAATCCAGCTAGCCCACTGGAGTCCAATAAAGGGCTAACACACTGTTCCCGAGAACTGACTAGAGCGGGGACATCATAGTTCGCCCTCCCCAAATTTGATTGCCCACAAGCAAACTCAAAGCTGGATGCTGAAGAATACTATCACTCTCCCATGTAGCATCCTCTGTCGGTAGATCTTTCCACTTCACCAAATATTCCCTGATAACCCACCTCCGAAGATGACGTCCTCTGGAATCCAGAATGGCCTCAGGTATCAAAATCAATTTCCCCTCATCATCCAGGGGTGGTAAATCAATAGGAGTCACCTGTGGTCCCAATGCCTCTTTGAGGCGTGACACATGGAACACATTGTGAACCTTACTATCCACTGGAAGATCTAACTCATAAGCCACTTCACTAATACGTCTGACAACCCTGAATGGTCCATAGTATCGTGGCTTAAGTTTCTCGGCACCCTTCTTACGAAGGGTGGACTGCCTATAAGGTTGGAGCATCAAATACACCAAATCATCGATCTTGAAAGATCTCTCCACTCGCCTCTGATCAGCATATTGCTTTCGCTGATTTTGAGCTTTCTGAATATTCTCCCTGAGTGATCTCATAATGTCCTGATTCTCCTGCAATAGATCACCAACACTGGGTACTCTACTGTCACTCAGCAATAAATCTAGAAAGCTCGGGGCATCATATCCATATAATGCTCGGTATGGTGTCATCTGAATACTCATGTGATGAGTGGTATTGTAGCAATACTCACAAAGGTATAACCACATCACCCATGCCTTCTACTGTCCTGAACTATAATTCCTCAAGTATCCCTCCACCCATTTGTTGACTATCTTTGTCTGCCTATCTGTCTGTGAGTGGTAGCTGGTGCTCGGAGTGAATTCTGTCTCGCAAAGTTTGAATAACTCCTGCCAGAAGTTGTTCAAAAACCTGCTATCCTTGTCACTGACTATACTCCGAGGCAATCCATGCAATCTGAATACCTCGCGGAAAAACAAGTCCACCACCTGAGTAGTTGTGTGTGTAGTAGTGATTGAGAAGAAATGTGCATACTTCGTCAACCGATCTACTACCACATAAATGTTGTCTTTCCCTTGAGCTTTCGGCAAGCCCGTGATGAAGTCCATAGACAAGCATTCCCACTTCCTCTCAGGAATAGGAAGTGGCTGAAGTAAACCTGCAAGGTATGTATGTTCTTGCTTGTTCTGCTGACAAACAAGGCATTCCCTGACATACTGAAGAACAAATGACTTGAGACCCTTCCAAGAGAATCTCTCCCGTACCTGCCTATAGGTCTTAAAGTAACCGGGATGTCCTGCCATAGGCGAATCATGGAATGATCTCAATACCATGTAATGTCCCCTTTCCGATTAGCCAGAATTCTTGCCATGATTTTTTTGAAGATATCCCTTATGATGGTCTAGCGTTCATAATGTATTCTTTTTCTTTTATTCGTGATCAATCATAGGATAAAACATTAATAACTCTATTCATTTTTCTATTAAAGAATCACGATTACCTGTAAGACTCAATAATTGCTGCAAGCATTATTATTGTATAATCGTATTATAAAATGTCATATATATATATTCGTTCATTCTGTTGCTCCAATCTGTTTGATCCTCATTTGATGGCCCTTTTATATAGACTACTCCCAATATCAGGATGCAATGAATCGGAAGTGTCAAGGAATCACGTTCCTCTGCAAGTCTTTGCTCGACAATACTGGTGGCAGCGATAATGAGTTCCATTGATTGTATCCCTCCGTCCAGTGGTTTGTAGTATTTTGATTCCCTTCAATACTGGGTTGTGTGAATACATCGATGGTGTATAGAATCCGGTAGTGGATACATATATGTTCCAGGTATCGAGTTTTCTCCAAAATATCAATTGCTATGTATTGCGTCCATAACAACCATATTCCCATAGTCACTACGTAACGTAATATCTTCATGTTATGATTATAATAACTTGTGTTGACCCTTCAATGATAATTGGATGAGGACATCAGTCGGCATAAAGGTGATGGCAAGACACTATTCGCTAGACACTTCCCTTGGAAATGCCACAACCATCTCTTCCTCAGCCCCTCGACTCCTCAAGAACATTATCAACACTTGTATTTGTTGTTGGAGACGTGACTTTCTTTGACTTTGCGTTGGAGTGGATTCACCACCAAGGGTCAGCTCTTTTGACCCATCCTTAGGTTATGCTGACTGATTGATTAATCGTTATGTTTATGAGTTTGGTTGGGGTATAGCAACAGTGAGGATAAGAGCATGCGTCGGCTTCTTCCAATCTCCAAGCTAGCTTTGTATATTGCCTTTATCATCGCCGATGTCATTATGTTCATTGTTAGAGCCCTTTATTAATTGATATTTATTGCTCTTTGATAGGAGTTTATATGTTATGTTCCTTATCGTATATTTTATATTATGTTTTTGTATACCAGTTATAGTGATAATCATAATCGTCAGTACTTACAACTTTGTATTTGATAGTTATATTATAATTATAATATTACTTATATATTTAATTTATTATCATTGAGATGGTTAATATTTATAATTACAATATTACCTTTGATAATTATGATAGTATTATATAAAGGAATTTCATTGTGTACTGGCGATATATATATTTATAATTACAATATTATCTTGCAATAATTGTAATTATAAAAGCATTAGATCGATAATATTTTCTTTCATAATTTTAAATGTATTTTGTTATTCCTTTTACTTATTTGAGGGTTCTCTAATTTTGGGGACATGACAGTCCTCCCCACCCGAGATTGCTTGTCCTCAAGTAATCACTTTAATGAATTTTGAGGTGAGAATGATCCTTATTCATAATTTATTCAAGGTATTAAGAGAGCACTCATGGATGAAGAATCTTGACAAACATGAATTAATCACACATAAAGTTTCATGAAATAATCATGCTGAAGGCACATCAACTATATAACAAACACATAATCTCTTGCAAGATATGATATATATATACTTAGGAATAAAAGGTAAGGCACATTAATAAACTCAAGGGATGCAAATACACTCGAGGAAGCATACATGTTCAATCAAAAGTGTTCAATCAAAAGTATACACTTAAGAAATAGAAAACACGTAACAAAAATATACGCATGCAGTAATCATGCAAGCATGTAAGACATGAGGCACACTCATACGATATGAATCATACCCTTGAATACACGTAAGTAGTAAAACATAAACTTGAATACATAAGGGATGAAGTATTCATTAAGTATACACTTGGATATATAAAGCATGAGGTATGCTTGTCAACCATAAGTTCACGTAAGAATGGAGTAGACATTCTAGAAACACACCAATCATGAAAGACACCTCAAGAAGTTATCCACAATGCAATCATGTTGAAGATATTAGTCATACATACATACAGGATACAAAGCATGATGCAAACATGAATACATGTATAGAGCATAATCATAGATTACACATGAAGCATACAAATACACTTATAAATACACGGAGTAAGACACACAATGTAAGACAAGAAAACATCGAGCAATAAATTACACACAAGGCATGTAAATCATGTACTTATACTTAGAAAAAGAAACACACTTGAAGTACATACGTAGAGCACATAAACCCAGACAAGGTATGTAATGTATAAATATTCATAAGGTAGGAAGCAGTATAAATGCCCTCAAATAGGAAGCATACATATAGGAATTACACACATGGAGTGAGAAGGATTTACTTTAGACATGAATATGTAGAGCATTCAATACACTCAAATTTTCTTCCATAAATGCATTCGATAAAGATACACATGAGATACATGAAGTTTTAATCACGGGTCATGAAAGTCAAAAGACAATTAAAGACACTCAAGCATACGCATAAGTACACAACATGTAGCATAACGCACGAAATGATCATATACATAAGTATGCTCATAGATACTCTTGATGAATACAAACAAATACATATAAGGCATGAATTATGCAACCCAAAGTATACAAAATGGAATAGTCATGTATTAGCATACATCAACAGTAAGCATGAAGTATATGTGTGATTATCACGTGAAGCATATGCACGAGTGCATGAAGTCACAAGGCGTATGTATCAATACATGTAAGTCATAAAACATACAAGTCACAACCAATACAATGTCATATACACTCGAATACAAATACATATTGAATTCAAATACAAGTCATAGAGTATGCACTCAAATGTAAATACGAGGTCATGTACACCCAAATACAATCATAAGTCAAAATACAAATACAATCGTAGAATATACACTTGAATACAATTGTAGAGTCATAGGGTATACAAACGCAATCATAATTCATATAGTATACAAATACAATTATAATTCATAGAGGATACACTCAAATACAAATACAACTCATAGAGTATATGCTCAAATACAAATTTAGTTTTACTCGAATGAAGTATACTGTCAGACAATTAGGACGGGGGACTTGGTGCATCCCATACTACACCGTGGACCCGTCCACTATCCCAAGGTCATCAAGTATACACACGAGTAGGAATCATACACGCAAATACACATAATACACAAAGTATTCACTTGAACATATGTTACAAATCCTACAAGTAAACCTTTGAATACACTTGAATACACACAAATTATCTCAAAGTATATATTTGACTATCTGTAAGGCATACATAATATTGACTCAACAACACCTTGCTGAAGTTATTGGTCTTCTCAATCATAGGTATGGTCGAATAGGATGGCTGCATTGGGATGCCCTGAGAGGTGTTCCTTCCAAGCCCAAGAGCAGCTACGCAGGCCCTCTTGGCCCAACAATGGCAGACACGCAGTCATCCACGTGGGTGGGCTACTCGGAAGGGCCCCTAGCACCTGCTATCCCTTTTGCATCTCTTATTCCCCATCTCCCACTATGATGGAGAGTTCCTCAAGTTGATCTAACCATGCATTAGTTTGGAGGAAGGATTTCCGTAGGAGGCCCTTAGAGCACTCCCTTCTCAGCCCAAGAGCAGCTAAACAATCCCCTTGGCCCCCAATGGCAGACCGCAGTCATCCAATGAGGGTGGTCTACCTCAAAGGGACCCTAGTATCTGCTCAACCTATCGGTTCCATCCATCAACCAACTACATGATTGTTGATGGTACAACAATTGCATCTAATGATTATCATTGACAATTTACCCGTAATTACACCATCCTATGGGGATTCATGAATTTATCAAGATATTAAGAGTTCAATGTAAATAATCTGAATGTATATGCAATGGTCCCTTATGCTATTCAATGTTTGATCAATTATCAAATATTAATAAGTCCATTAACATCTTTATCAATATCAAATCCAATTTATCGATCATTAATATTTACATTCATAACATGTTTAACAAATAGTATTTTTTAATTATATGTAGGTATTTATGATTGTTGATTTAGGGCTATGAAAGTACGCACCTAATACTTACCACTTCGACCTGCAACAACCCCTTGTTTTCCTAGCCAATGATGTCACCTTCTTATTCTATGTTACGATAGAATGATAGATCATAATTGATTTAAATATTGCTAGGGATGCAGAGATGTACTTAGCCTTTCTTTTCTAGCCTTCCATGGTTGTTTTATATGGTTACACACCCAATAATTGTGATGGAGTATGTCATCATAACATCATTAGTTGTCTAATTCAAAATAATATATTAGCAATACTATAATAGTGACATGCATCCCTCAAAATGACGATAATAAATAATATCAATTAAACAAATATTATTATGAATAAATCGTATTCATCAACCACATATAATATATTTATCAGTCATCATATATATTTATCAATCATATTTAGATATGTTTTATTAACCACCAATTGGTATTAAAATTCCCTATTTGTTTGCCAAAATAATATCACTGTTCCTATTCAAAATTTCACAATTTACATATATCTTAATAACTATGATGAATATCAACAACAAAGGAGGACATACCTGATCTGCATAAATCAAAATGTCTTTCTATATGCTATAGAATGTACCTTCTTCTTTGGTCAGTTTGCGTGCACTATTTTCACAGGATGGCAGGAAAGTTGCTCTGATACCATTGTAATGTCCCCTTTCCGATTAGCCAGAATTCTTGCCATGATTTTTTTGAAGATATCCCTTATGATGGTCTAGCGTTCATAATGTATTCTTTTTCTTTTATTCCTGATCAATCATAGGATAAAACATTAATAACTCTATTCATTTTTCTATTAAATAATCACGATTACCTGTAAGACTCAATAATTGCTGCAAGCATTATTATTGTATAATCGTATTATAAAATATGTCATATATATATATTCGTTCATTCTGTTGCTTCAATCTGTTTGATCCTCATTTGATGGCTCTTTTATATAGACTACTCCTAATATCAGGATGCAATGAATCGGTAGTGTGAAGCAATCATGTTCCTCTGCAAGTCTTTGCCCGACGATACTGGTGGTAACGATAATGAGTTCCATTGATTGTATCCCTCCGTCCAGTGGTTTGCAGTATTTTGATTCCCTTCAATACTGGGTTGTGTGAATACATCGATGGTGTATAGAATCCGGTAGTGGATGCATATATGTTCCAGGTATTGGGTTTTCTCCAAAATATCAATTGCTATGTATTGCGTCCATAACAACCATATTCCCATAGTCACTACGTAACGTAACATCTTCATGTTATGATTATAATAACTTGTGTTGACCCTTCAATGATAATTGGATGAGGACATCAGTCGGCATAAAGGTGATGGCAAGACACTATTCGCTAGACACTTCCCTTGGATATGCCACAGCCATCTCTTCCTCAGCCCCCCGACTCCTCAAGAACATTATCGACACTTGTATTTGTTGTTGGAGACGTGACTTTCCCTAACTTTGCGTTGGAGTGGATTCACCACCAAGGGTCAGCTCTTTTGACCCATCCTTAGGTTATGCTGACTAATTGATTAATCGTTATGTTTATGAGTTTGGTTGGGGTATAGCAACAGTGAGGATAAGAGCGTGCGTCGGCTTCTTCCAATCTCCAAGCTAGCTTTGTATATTGCCTTTATCATCGCCGATGTCATTATGTTCATTGTTAGAGCCCTTTATTAATTGATAATTATTGCTCTTTGACAGGAGTTTATATGTTATGTTCCTTATCGTATATTTTATATTATGTTTTTGTATACCAGTTATAGTGATAATCATAATCGTCAATACTTACAACTTTGTATTCAATAGTTATATTATAATTATAATATTACTTATATATTTAATTTATTATCATTGAGATGGTTAATATTTATAATATAATATTTATAATTACAATATTACCTTTGATAATTATGATAGTATTCTATAAAGGAATTTCATTGTGTACTGGCGATATATATATTTATAATTACAATATTATCTTGCGATAATTGTAATTATAAAAGCATTAGATCGATAATATTTTCTTTCATAATTTTAAATGTATTTTGTTATTCTTTTTACTTATTTGAGGGTTCTCTAATTTTGGGGACATGACATACCATGTCCCTCATCTCAGAACCTAGGACAAGAAATGTCCTCCCTTTGTAAATGATAAGATCATCCACAAGTGAGTATCTATCATCCTGTACTGTCCTATCCACTATGCTAGAAGCCCACGGGTTCTTAGCATACTCTGCTACTATCATGTGTCTCCAGTCCTCTAAAATCTGTGTAATGGAGCTCAAGTGAGGACAGCGAGATAAAGCATCAGCAACCACATTCTGAGTGCCCTTGACATAGGCGATGTCAATATCATAGTACTGAAGTTCGCTAACCCATTTCTGTTGCCTTCCGTTCAAATCTCGTTGTCCAAGAAAATGTTTCAGACTATTGTGATTGGTTTTAACACTGAATTTACTACCAACCAAGTATTGCTTGAATTTGGCCATGGCATGCATGATGGCCAACATTTCCTTATTGTAGATACTGTAGCTCCGTTCAGGACCGCGTAGCTTCTTGCTCTCAAAAGCAATAGGGTGTCGATCCTGCATGATGATTGCACCAATACCCTCACCGCTGGCATCACAATGTAGCTCAAATGGTCTGGTGAAATCCGACAAAGCCAAAACTGGACAAGTAGTCATGAGAGGTTTGAACTTCTCAAAGCACGCCTGTGCAAGAGGTGTCCACACAAAGGCTCCCTTCTTAGTCAAATCAGTTAGTGGCGTAGCATGTCGCGGGAATCCACTAACGAACCGACGATAGAAGGCACATAATCCTACAAACCCCCTGAGCTGTGTCAATGTCTCAAGTGTAGGCCAATCGATGATAGCTCGAACTTTCTCTGGATCCATACTGACTCCCTCTCCACTGATAATGTGACCCAGATACAAAAGCTCAGCCATGCCTAAAGCACACTTGGATTCCTTGGCGTACAAGGACTCCCTGTCAAATATACTCAATACCTCATCTAGGTGTACAGTGTGTTCCTCCCATGATTTGCTGTAAACCAAGATGTCGTCAAAGAACACCAATACAAATTTCCTCAAGAGAGGATGGAAAACCCTATTCATAGTAGACTGAAATGTAGTTGGAGCATTGGTTAAGCTGAATGGCATAACCAAGAAATCATAGTGTCCACAGTGACATCTGAATGCGGTTTTCTCAATATCCTCCTCTTTGACTCTAATCTGATGGTAACCAATCCTCAAATCAATCTTCGAGAAATAGCAAGCTCCATGAAGCTCGTCTATCAACTCATCTATCCGTGGAATAGTATACCTGTTCTTTATAGTCTTCCTATTGAGCATCCTGTAGTCAATACACATCCTAAGTGTACCATCCTTTTTCTTCACCAAAACAACTGATGAAGCAAAGGGTGACTTACTCGGCCTAATGTGCCCCATAGCTAAAAGTTCTTTAATAGTTTTCTCAATTTCATCTTTTAAACGTTTGGGGTGCCGGTAAGGAGTGATCATGATAGGTTTCGTGCCCTCATCCAGCTCAATGATATGCTCAATACCTCTATCAGGAGGTCTACTCGGTGGAATAGCACTGAAAACCTTTGCATGTTTGATTCGGAGTTCCTGTACATCTGGATGGTAAGAAGAAGCTTGCTGCTCCAACTGTGAAGGCATTAACATGCACTTAGTAGCCCATTCTACCATGTCGTGTCGAATCAAACATTCCATTCTTCGGAGTGAAATTTCTTTTAGATTGTTGTCCTTGATGGCTTTAAGTACATGATTTGTGCCATCAACTTTGAATTTCATCTCCATATCACGCAAATTAAGTGTGAACTCTCCTATAGCATGAAGCCACTTCATGCCGAGAACTATATCCGTTCCTCCCATGTTCACAACATAAAAATCTGTCTTAAACTCAAAATTGTTGAGTTTCAATGGTAAATCAGGAATCATCCTCTCACAGTTGAGAGTGTATCCATCTGCAACCTTCACTCGAATGCCTTCAAACTGCTGAGTTTGAATTCCCCTTTTCTCCACTAACCGTAAATCAATAAAGTTGTGGGTTGCACTTGTGTCCAAAAGAGATATGACTCTTTGACCCGCTAAAATCCCACGGAGCCTAAAAGATCCCTCTCTCTGCATGGTGGACATATGAGCCTCCTGTAGCTCACTTTCTACCTCAATCTCTGCCTCATTTTCTGACTTTTCTTCATCTGTGTCATAGATAGCAGCTTGCTGATCAGAAAAATCAGTCAACGTTTCTCCCTCATAAAACCATTCCATGTGCTTGTTTTGCCCTTTAAGCTTGAGGGGACAGTCATGATTGAAGTCATATGGGTCCTTACAGTAAAAACAAAGCTTCCTTCTACGTAGATCATTCATTGTGTCACGATCTAGAGGGGCTGCAAATTTTTTCTTTTGATCAGAATTATCAGCCTTCTTTGGATCAGATTTGTTCTCTTTGTAGGAGGAAGAAGGTTTTGTGCCAAATTGTTTACGAGGTGTAGTGAGCTCCATACTGCGAGCTTTCCTCGTGGCCTCCTGTAACATAGGTGGATCAAATGCTTTTATCCAACCTTTCATGGGCTCAAAAAGACCCTCAATAAACAATATGATCAGCCTTCTCTCTGAGATACCTGTCACCATCACAGATAGTCTTTAGAACTCTCCAATGTACGATTCCAAGCTACCCAACTGTTTTAACTGTGCTAGATCCCTGAAGAATAGTTCAGGATCACGTCTATCAAACCTCTCTACCAATCTATCAGTGAACTCCTGGTATGAGGTAATCCGGTCATGGTGAAGTGTAGCCATGCCATGAATCCACCAGCCATGTGCCACGCCATCAAGATGTAGAGCTGAAAATCTAATAGCATCTTCCTCTGGCATAGGACGTAGTGTCAAGAACGTATCCAATTTACTCACCCAGGCACGTGCTGTAACTTTTCCATTGCCATCATAGTTCACTAAGGTAAGCTTATTGGTAGCATGTCGTAGATCATTATGTTTGTATCTTGGCCTCCTGTCATTCCTGTTCCTGGTGTGTTCTCTCTTCTGGCTCATAAAACGATCAAAGTTAAGGTGATCCTTAACTCGTGGAGGCATTGCATCCCATTCATCATGCATAGTTAGGATGTTGTCAGCAAGGTTTCCTTCACCACCTTCTTCCACCTCCTCTTCCTCCTCAGCGTCATTTCTGACAAAAGTAGGGCGTGTGGCTCTCTCAAAGGTGCGTGCTGGAGCAATATTCCTGTGATGCTCTCCATGTATGCTACCTTCCTGATCTTGATCTAGGTTCGGCCTTCTGAGAACTGTCAGGTTTTGCACATTGGTACTCAGTTGTTGGAGGATGTTTGCCACCTGTTCTTGACCGGCCACCATTCCTCTCAGTACTTCTCTAGCATCCATTTCTTCGTCATTAAGACGAGCATCATTATTTCTTTCAGCCATATTATCAAAATCAAAATCCTCTTCCTGTTCGTACAATGGAAGTGCCTGAAAAGGTTCAAAAGTGTTTCGCTGAATTTCAGGGCCCCTGCGTGTGTAGTGTCTATCAAACCTGTTCTGGTGTGGCCGCATAGAATTATTTTTCCCACAAGCTGGCAGGATTAATATGCTCTGATACCACTGTGATGAGCCCTACTGGCTCTCAACTCAAACCCCAAGATTTCTTAAGTCTTAATGAATTTTATTCGTTTTTTAGAGAGAAAGTTTATAGACAGAAGAGAAGGGGCGCATCATATAAAAGCTCATAAACTGAGAAACAGAGTTAATTTCTATAGAATGTAAATGCAGCAGGTATTATTAAACAATAACCAATGGATCACAAGTGCTAAACATACCAGAATGTTTCCAGATTTTTTAAATAAAAAGGTAAGCCAACTCGCCAGCCAAGAATGGTGAAAACTGGCATAAATGGACGCCTAACCTCCATAAATGACTTCTCCCACTCAGAAACAAGATACAATGCAGTACTAGTGATAGCCGCCCATGATGAAGCTCAAACAGGAGCCAAAAGGAAAGCACCCTAGTCTCAAGCTTCACATGCCCTTCTCCAAAGAGGCCCAAATCCCAATGCAAATGGTATGGCCCAATGAAGACTCTGAAGAATCCAACCTGCAGCTGCAAATCTGCTGGAGATGAAGACTCTGGATGAAGTAACCCTCTTCCTTATTGCAAACAACTAAATACTAAATAAATAAACCCTGATTGAAGCATGTAGAACCTCTGTATGAAGCTCTCATTGGTTGCACAAATTTGACTGGTCTCTCACAATCTCAAAAGTGCTCAACATTGAAGAGATATCGTTCTCCAATGGAAGATTGCTCAAAACCCTGATCACAGGTGAAAGCATAGGAGGAAGCCAAAGGCAAAGTCGAAATAATCATGAATGATGTTCTCATTGCCAAAAATGCCTTATACGCAAAAGGCACGACTTCCAAGAAAGATACGCCTTTTTTCATATTTTAAATCTTTTAAAAATATATTCAAGTCATTTCAATAGTTGACTTAAATATTTGGGCGCCCTTTTATAGTTTAAGTGATTAAAGTATTAAATCACTTTTATAGAATATTTAAGTGATATAAAATGTATAAAGTCAATTTGACTTTATAATAAAGCATTAAGTTAATTAATTAACTCAAATCACTTAAAAATCCATAACTCTCTCAAAACTCCAAATATTCTCGTGCCGTCAGAAGCTGTCAACCCCTGAATTGCTAACGCCTGCTATGAACCAATCACTGAGCTCTGAAAACGAGAACGACCAAGCTCTCCAGAAAGTACCACTGACCCTCTAACCAATCCAGCTAGCCCACGAGGGTCCAATAAAGGGCTAACACATTGTTCCCAAGAACTGACTAGAGTGGGGACATCACAGTCTAGCATCCATAAGTTAAACAAAACAACATGCAAAGAATCATATTTCATTAGAGAACACTCAACCCATCAGAAGAGAAGAATCCCTAAGGGGCCAACGGTTTACCACCTCTTATTGCCCAACCCTTATCTCGGGCCAACGGGGCAATAGACGTATGTTGAATCCCCCATCCCTCCAGGACCCAACCCTCGCCTTGGGCCAACGGGGCAATATGCCCAACCTAGGTTTTAGGGCCAATGGGGTGGAAGCCTAGATGGGGTTTACAGACAAACCACTTAAGTCGTGACTTAGCTCTTTTGGTGGAATTATATATATATATATAATTTCAAAGGTTTATTTATAGTTACTGTTCCCAAGTATGTTGATGACCAGGTCGATAAGTCATAAGCCCGGGGTTACACAGTCCAGTGGTTCTAATTAGTTTCACCCCAGCCGCACTAAGCATGTGCCCAGTTGCGAGTTTAACCTGGGAAATAAACGTTTGTAGAATAGGTATTATTTACATTATACAAATGATGGACATTGCATACCTTTTATTTTATATCAAGATATAAAGACTAAATATTAAAAGCCAATTGTTGAATCTCACTTTAATTTGATATAAAAGTAACAAGTAACAAAGACATTGCAATAAAATTCTTCCTTTCTTTATTGATAAATACATGCAAGTTACAATAAATATTTCCACATGAATTCCATTTTTATTGTAAATATAAATCAGAGTACAAAAGTAAGACAAATTACATACATAGCTCGTAAGCTTTTGCACAAATAGTAGTAAGACGGTTCAGGTTCCCTTCCTTTCAAATCTTGGTGTATCTGTCATCTGCGGTGGAGGAGAAACATCACTCAGGCGCTTTTTCGCCAACCACGGACTGTTAATGCGGTCCCCCGCACATCTATCATTCGACAGATGGCCCTCCCTTCGAACGAAGAGATTGGTAAAGTAACCGGCTGCGACAACCCAACTGAGCATAGTGCTGTGTCCTATACATCTAGAACTTGCTATTTCACAATCCCGAACTAGCATGATGGATCACAATGAACTGACAGTGTAGTCTTGACTATCTCACTCTAAGTGGATGTCGTACCTTCCGCTACTTTGGCCAAAGTATTCTCATTTAGTACTTCGAATGAAAGTCATCTATCATATACACTACTCAGGGCCGATTTGACTTAAGGCTATCTTACACTCTGCGTAGGCTAAGTCCTTCACTAGATTGTCAATCATCCCATACTATCCTACATCAATCTAATTCAAGACAACAATTATAGGTTCAAATCCTTCACTAGATTATCTTTCATCCCAGACCAACCTGCGACATTCTAACTTACTAGAAATAATCCAGCTTGACAAGTAATTCATTCCTTCTCTCCTGTTTCGGAAAGCTTTATCCTAGGACTTCCTTAGCCTATCTCTCAGTTAATCCAAAACTCTAAGCTGCTTGATTAGACTTTACCCCTGTCCTCATTCCAATCCTAGCATATATTAACTAGTGCAGACATAGTCTCCTTATATGGAGTTCATTCAATAATGCAATCACGCAATATGCAAATTTCTAGATTCTAGATTGCTTTATTTACCCTTTTTACAATCCTTTATACATTTACCCTTAAAATGCATTGCTTATGAGAGTTTTAACAAGCAGAGCTATTTATCTTTATCTATTTGCAAACAACAATCACAAGACCAAGAGAATGCATCATATCAAACAAAGAGGCAATAAAATAGATTCATGCTTGTTATTTGGAAGCTTCTTTTCCCAGCACTGCTCTTCTTGACACTCCTTCAGCAAGCTTTCAGAATCTTAAAAAAAAGGGCTTCTTTGCAAGTTTTTCAAACTGTGGTGATCTCTCAAGTCACTTCTCACAAATTGGCTCTTCTAATAAAGCTTTTTCAACTATGGCTTCTCTTCACTCAAATTCCAAAAGGATTTAACACAATAATTTGATAAATGTTGGTAAAAGTTTACTGTATTTCTCACACTCAGCATTTAGGAAATTGCAACAACTAAGGAGAACACAGCTACTTAAAGGATTGGATATGGGAGCTCTTAAAATTGCAAGACTTAGATTGCATAATGATGATCTTAACAAAGAAAGGCTGGCATCTATTTATAGGCCCGAAATTGCAACAAATTCCACCATTCAGGGCATGTAACATGACAGAACTAACCTTTGATTAATTCAAAATGAAATGTGGCAGCTATTTGATACTTACTCAGCAAAGAGGAAAATGATTCGACCTATTTTATGAAGAACTTTTCAAACTTCACATGGCAAATTCGTGAAGCATCCACGTACAGGCGTATCACTAAAAATGCCCTCAAAAATGGCGGACTGTATGAACAAATGGCGTTTGAAGTTCCCTGTTGAAAACGTCAAGGTTAATACGCAGACATTTATGGCCTCCTTCCGCCCACGCGTCCAGAATAATGGCGTTTCAACATGTGCGACTAGGTCTAAGTCATGCGAGCTGGGCGCGGGATTCATCCTTGCCATCTTCCATGGTTTTCTGATTCCCACAGTCGCGCGATTTCTTCCCGTGAAGAAATCCGTGATTTTTAGGTTATTCAAAATATTTACTTTAAATCTTTTAAAAAGTCAATAGTCTCAAACATTCATATTTCCTTTAATATTTTTCATGAATTTCCAATGGTAAATAAATTTCGAAATTCCTTTCCCCAAATGACTAATGTATTATAATTACCAAATAACTATAAGTCTATTTCAAATCTTTCCAAAGCAAAGTCATTTTAATATATATTTTAAAATGTTATAAATACATTTAACACTATATTTAATATAAACCATTATAGTTTTTATTTCACCTTTATTAAAATATATGAATATATCTATATAATATCCAAATATTAATATAGATATACCAATATATTTCATTATCGATTAAACTATAATAATGTCTATATTAAATATATTTATAAATATATCCACATTTACATTTAAACATATCTATATATGTTTATTTCCGATTATCCAATTTACGTGTATTATAGGCCAGTCAGAGTACCTTGATACACGTAATTGCACAAACATGTATATATACATTTAACTGTAAATTCCAAGCATCAGTACAACTTATCAGTTCACATTTCACATTCAAGGTTTACAGAACAGTAAGTCAGTCAATCAAGTAACACCACTCATAAAGCATAAAGAAGTAATCCAAAACCCCTAAGCCTAAGGATGACTTATTACGACCATTCAAACTGACTCAGTTCCCAAAACTCTCAGTGAAGTGTGTGTATGCTCAACTTGATCAACTTTACCGGTTACTCGACCAAGCCCCTCTCCGGAGTGATGTCTCCCCTCCGCCTGGAGGAATAGTTCCTGTTCTTGCATCCACAGACATACAATCTCAGCAGTTACTTGTTCATAACTTCAACAGTATACAAAACATCTAAGTTAGAATATTCTCAATCCAATACTATGCATGCAACATTTATCAAGGATAACATCGATAGAAGTATCAATCAGACGAAACAATCATTTAAATAGAACTCATTCATTTTGATAACAAAACATGTTTTATTCATCACAACAATTCAAACATTACACTCAATTTCCCTATGCAATAGTAGCTATACAATCGGGGTGTAACACTCGGCCCACCTATTCCAATCTGTTATCATAACCATGAGTTGCAGTGCCTCTTGCAACTCAATCATTCTCTCCAAGAGAATGAAATAGGAAGCATATCTCGTATTGCTAGGTTTCAGGAACTTCTTAGCAAAGGTCCTGAACAGTGCATGTGATGTGTGGTGGTTGCAGATAAACATCTACACATCTCTCGCATCATTTACCATTGCTCTAATCCAACCAATCTTCCCCATGTCCTTGAGTGCATTGTTCATGGTATGCACACAACATGGAGTCCACCAAATATGCCTATAAGTTGCCGCAACAAGTCTCCCCACAGCTTTGCACACATGTGCTGCATCTGTCACTACTTGGACCACATTTTGTGGCCTAACCTCCTCAATAACTTCCTTGAGGACCTCAAACTGAAAATCAGCATCTTTGCAATGCCCTGAACAATCAACTGCCTTAAGAAAATATGGGCCATTAGTACATGTAACAATGATATTAATGAGTGGACGATGGATAATGTCTGTCCACTCATCCATGACTATGTTGCATCCTGTCTTACCCAACACTCTATCTTCTATATCAACAAATTGATCTTGGAATAGTTCTTATCCAAGATCATGGTCCTCAATTTCATCTCACCTGGTGGCACATATGATGGTCCTCCCTTTGCCACCATCGATATCATCTCCTTATAATAAGGAGATCGGGCAACATGAAATGGGATGCCACTGGCAAAGAAGAACTTGCCAATGACATCATCTATGTCATCCTTGAGTTGCGCATTAAACAAATCTGCTATTGGGTTACTTTGAGTTTGACTTTGCAATTTCTGTTTCCCCCTCCCCTCTCCTGCATAGGCACTGGAAGAACCTGGTGTCCCTCCTACTCTCGTCTGCAAAGTATGGCTGGAACTGTGTGGCTGGCTATGCTAAAGATGTGTCCTATGAAGCAAAGTAGTAGGCACAGGTGCAGCTAGAGTATCATCAGGAGCATCCCATAACTTATTTATTTCAACTTTGTATTTGATGTTTTTTGGTTTTGCCAAAAAAACACATATCTCCACACCTTTTCCTCTAATGAAAAGAAGGTGTGCATTAACTTTAGTGATGCTTCCAAACCACTTTACACCACAAAAGTTGCACTTCCACCTCCTTGTGCCACTAGATGTTGCCCCTTGCCTGTTTAGTAATTTTTTTGCAAATTGTTTGAGAGGGGATTTGCGATCAAAAGGACCTTTAGCATACTCTTCCAGTACTGCACAAGGGCACTTTAAAGTACTTGCTTCACTTACGATAGAACTAGTTTGGTCTTCAATCTCAGCCCCATGGTCACTCCCCTCAGCCTCAAGAGCATATTCAGTATCAGGATCACTATGAGAATGAACCTCATCCTCACTCATGTCATGAGAGCTCATTGTGGCACTGCAATAAACAAATAAATTCTATAAGTGCCTCGTTTCAGCCTAGTTTAACAAATTTGAAAATAAAATTTTAAAATTTGATGTTGAATCTTGATGGAAAGATGAAAAAAAAACAATGAGCCTTGAAATGAAAATATGAATATGCATTTGCAGCAATGTTTATGAAATTATGATAAAAATTTTAATCATAATTTCATAGACATGGCTGAAAATGCATATTCATGTGTTCATTTCAATGCCCATTGTAAGATTCAACATCAAACTACATTTTCAAAATGAATCTAAAAACTTAGAAAAAAAAAACATTTTTTTTTAAAAAGACTTAAAAAAAGAGTCGTAAAAACCTACCTTGTGCTTGAAAAATCCTTCAAAGTTGGTGTAGAATGCTCCTCCTCCTCTTCTTCTTTCTCCTTCTCACCCCTCTTGCACTTGCAGCACCTCAAACTCACTCTTTCACTCACTCTTCTCACTAGTTTTCCTCTTCTTCACCTAGCTGTTGCAAAACGTGAAATGGCATATATGAGCAAAAAAATGAAGAATAAGAGTGTTTTGTTTGGCTTATAGGCTTTTAGAAGGGTCCCACAAATCTTTAGGGTTTGGCCCAAGGCTCACATTCCTAGAAAATTAAAAGAAATTTTTAAAAAATTGTTTTTTTGCACATCCCAGCATGGGGGACGCCTGGGCACCTCTAAGATGCTCGAGGGACAGCTAGAAGTCCCTGAGACGTCTTGGAGATGTCCAGGCGTCCCTACCGTTTCCTCGAAGTCTCCCAAATCCCGACGTCGGTTGGTGGATGGCGGGGGGACGTTTCCCAACCATCCCCTAGTCTCCGAAACGTCCGGGTTGGCGAGACAGTTAGATTTTGGGGGGGGCATCCCCATGGAACACTGGTTGCAGGCGATTGGAGAGCAAACAAAAATTGAAGAAATTTAATTTCAATACCCCTTTCTAAGCATTAAATATTTTAATTTCAGTTCCTTGCCAGGCAATGAAGACAAAGGAATTTAATGTAATTGCAATTCCTTAAATTTTTTATTTTCCCAGCATATGGGTGTTGGAATTGAAAGGGGTGACAATAAACTCAGAATAAAATTAAACTATTCATATTACCTTGTGAATTTTATTTTTCTTGTTTGGGAGTTGAAAGGAACTAGGATGGGGAATAGGAAGGAGAAAGACAAAGCAGAAAAAAGTCTCTTTGGATGATTATTGCAGATTTTTCAGAGAGAGAAAGTGTTGGACGTTTTTGAGAGGAAGGGAGGAGTTGTAGGGGTGTGAGCCACCAGGAAGGAGCATAGAAGCATTTTTTTTGAAGGCCATTTTTTTTGTAACAGGTGTTGGGAGGCCACAAGGGACGTTGGAATTGAGAAGATAAGTAAATAAGACCAGCAAATTGCTATCAATGAGAACAAAGAGTGGAAGGAGGGCATAGCATTTGGTGAAGAATAGAGAAAGTGCAGATTCTAATTGTGTGAATTGGGTAAAATAATATAGAGATTGATTGTATTCATTTAGATTGGTCTGCGAGTAATTTCCAAATAAGGGAAGACTGAGTTGTAAATTAAAATAAAATAAAATTCATATTCCTTAGCTGGCTGCAACAAGTGTATGGTGTGGACAGTTTAAATTTGTGATTTTGGTGTTGTATTGGTTTGACCTGTGGATGCTTGGAAGAGCAATAAAATAAATGATTATTGGTCTATGTTAATTTGAAGTCCATTTAGTGTTTAGAATTAAATAAATTGAGTGTGACTGCAGTTGCCTGGTAGAAAAGTGTGAAAGTGAATTTATAATTGTTTGGCTGCAAGGGTGGGGTACCTGGTAAGGAACCTTGTCCTTGAGCTGCATTAAATGGTATCAGAACTTGGTAAAAGGTTCATTGAGGAGATAAAAAGAAGGTGAAGCTCGCTATGAAAAGTTATAAAATTGAAGAAATTGAAGAAAAGTTGAAGAGGTTAGAGTGTGTGTATGTTTGATTTTGCAACTGCAGATTTGAATATTGTGTGAAATAGTTGGTTGTCCTCCAGCGAGATAAAGTTGGATAGAAGGTGCATAAACTTCTTGCACTGAGGGAAAGTGGGTAGAGGAAGTCTTGAGAGAAGCATCTTCCAGAGTCTTTGTAGTGTTCCAACACTCTGCTGATCTGTTTTTCACTGAGTTTTGTAGATCTGATTTTTGTTTTGGTTTAATTTATCTTTTTGTGCTTCTGAGTTTGTTTGCCAATAATGCCAAAGTGGTACTAAAGAGCATATGCATAAAGCTGGAAACTTCTAATAAACTAAGCTACTGAAACAACTTGAGTACATTGCTCAATTTAAAGGCTAAATATAATTTCTTCATTACAAAATAAGATGCTTACAACATATAGTTTTCATCAGATTCAAAACTAAGTATTTCATAAACCATACTTTAATTTACAGCCAAACATCACTGTGAATAGTGACTTGCTACAGTACCCTCCCCTAAAGAAATGCACATAACTCTTGGAAGATGAACTTCTTCCAACCAAATCCGGATTGGGAAGCCTTCTAGGATAAGAGTGCCCCTTTTGGGTGTGATTGCAACCTCTTAGAAAAGGCATTTTTTTAATATATGCTAATTCAAACCCTCAAGAAAATGCAGCTGGCTGTAGCTTTCAAAAAACAGTCCCCAAATATCTCAAAACCGAACAGCTCCCATAAAAACAATAATGGAGACTATAGCCACTCAAAACTCCTTTGAAAATGGCTCGAAATAACCTGCAACCAGCAACACAGGTCTCTAACTGAAGCAACAATAACTGATCAGCAACCTTAAGGTGGTGTTTCACACCATCAAGCTACTCAAAACGAGAACCAAGCCCCATTAGGCTCACCCACTGCAAGAAATCAGGAAACCCTAGCCTCCTTCTTCCTCCAAGCTTCACTCCAAAGTTTCCAACAAGCAAAATCATCAATCCATGAGAAGGGTCGAACTTTCTTTCTTGATATTTATAATTTAACATTGAAATCACTATTCATTAAAGTGAGCACTATTCACTTAAGATATTTCTTTTTTCACTTTAGGCATGAATAGTAACTGCAAAATATAAAGTGACCCTTTCATTTTAAAGACACATGGTCCCTAGGCCGAGGATGGTGAAATAATAGGTGAGTATCATTAATTTAAGCACAAGTATCATGCCAAACGCATTCACCCCGCCACCATACTCTAGAGATCAACACTAAGATTTGATGACCAAGTGCCTGTCCAAAAAACCCTCTATCCAGAACTATTAGCTTATGAGGGTCAGGAAAAATAGGCTAATCCCCAGTTCTGATGCTCGTGAAAAAGGGGACATTACAGTCTGCCCTCCCTGAAATTGCTTGTCCCTAAGCAATCTCTACTGCAAAGAAACATCACCAACTAACTCCGTAAGCACTAGCATAAATGCCACTGCGCCAAATATTCCTCGATCCCAACCCCAGAATGGAAGTCTACCATGTTTGATAACCTCTGACTTCCCCTGCGCAGATCTGATCACAACTTCACCATGTTGACAAATGGTGAAGCAACCCGTCGGAATCAATCCAATTGCAATGCCAAACTTGTCACCATCTGGATCCCTATACAACCTGAATTACATCCAACTGTCATGAAGAGACAAGAATATCTAGAAACATCCGCAACACATCTCTCTACAGTCTCTCCAAAACGTCCATGGAAGTGATAACCAATCAAACCATCATGTTTGCTGACACCGTAATCACCCTGTAACCATGTATCCGAAAGAAATCCTTGTGGTATTAAAGTAGCAAACCCTATCAGATACATATCAGCACGATGGATAACTGTTTGTTGTCCCTGCAAGTAATCCCCCACAAACAACTGAGTCGGGTACTTGCAACTGCTAATCCCATCTTCTGAAGATGGTAACTCTCCACCCCATAACGAATGGCATAAACCCTGAGCCACTCCATACCGACGCATCAACAAGTCCTCGGGGTGTGGATCAAAAGAGAAGTGATGAGCACTCCACACTATGTAGTTGCGGTAAAACACTCCCACCTCGGTCAATGGCTCATCACTAGCAATACCGGAATCAAGAGATAGCTCCAAACTCCTATAGTCAAAACGATGTAAGGCTAAATCAACCTTATCCTCAGGAACCTGCAGCTGATCACTCTGACTCTGAGTCACAACAAGCTGGTGTCCAAAATCAGCTGCATGGGATGATGTATTAGATTTGCTTCCAAGAGAGGGAAACAAATCAACATGAGAGCCATACTCCCAACCCAATGATACTCTACGAGTCCCCTGTGAAGATGATGGAGTAGCCTCGTGTACTTACACACAACTCTCTAGAGAATCCCCCACGGCCACACGAGAGCTATTAGCTATCGGACCTGCGTCATCTGTCATAGTACTGACCACCTGAGTGCCTGATGTAACATGTGGTTTTCTGTTGCTCTCAGTCAAGGTACTCAGCTCAACTGAGTCAACTACCCCTATATCCAAGATGGATGTTACCACATCCTCATTGCAACCCGTAGACGTCAAATCATAACCAACTGCCACTGTAGGAAACTGTACTGTAACTGCAGCTGGTGGAGACTGTGCCAAACTGAACTCCAAGGTAAGCTCCTCCAACCATGACATTGACTCCCAAAGGGTCAACTGGGCGCTGTGCAATGAGTCCATAGTCACCTCAAGCTCATGAGTGAGCTTGTCAACCTCCTATTCTTTTCCCTTCAATGCATCATAGCAAATACCATCCCACTCGAGAAGATAGTTCCTATTAGCAAGCAACTTCAAATAATTATGTTTCATTAATCCAATAGCTTCTCGTAGTGTATGGAACTCTCCAAGGGAAAGACTGCTATCACTGTGCTCATCTGACATAAGAGTACTCCAACCATAGGTTGCCAACATCTGTTGAGCAACATCAAAATGCTCCAAGGTTGTAACAATCATATTATCACTAACCTTCAACTGCCCCGTCAGATGGTGATGCCCCCGTGACTCATCGTTTCCACCCAAATCTGCACTATAGTAAAAGGTTGAGTCCTCATCACTCACCTCATGATCAGCAACATCATGTGTGCTATCCTCAATGCACACATCAACAACTAAGGTACTGCTGCTATGTACCTCAACGGATGGCTCATCGAGTAAGGTAGAAACTGCTGATATGACAGTATCTTCACACACTTCCTCTTCCAATGTAACTGTACCACCATCCAAATCACGATCTTGTGGTTCTATGTCAACACATGAATCATCAAACTTGTTCTCTAAGGCCTGATCTAGAAAATCAGACTCACCATGACATGACTCCACGCCAAATACTACACCATTAGTACCCAATTCCTGAGTACTTTCATGTAACAACTCAATAGTAGCATCTTGCACATGTGTAGCCACCGTTGTTTCATGCTGTTGCAAGCTACGAGCTAATCTTCGTTGTGAAAGCATGAGTTTTCACACGCTGATCCTAACTCCACCATACCAGAAGTGGTGAAGCAATACACTGGGACCCCTCCAAACGACAGTGCTAACTCTACCTCCACCTAGATCCCAACTCAGTAAACCATGCCAATTCCAAACACTATGTTGATACACCTCAGGTATCATACTTAAGTCACACAGATAAACTGAAAATCTATAAACCTCAAAACCATATGTCTTCAGCGGTGCCATTTGGATATACCCTTTTTCCACATTGCAGTAAATCTCCATATCTTGAATCAAATGATAATCAGCATGGGAGAATAAAGTAGAGGACCTGCTAAACCCGGAATCGTCATCTGAAGTCAGAGACAAGTCATACCAGAGCTGACTAGAGCACTCCCTATTCCACCCACCTCTTTGTGCCATCAAAGTCATCGTCAAATCTGGTGTATGTGGGATGAAAATGAGTTGATGAGCATACCTCATGCTGCAATCGAGGTGAAACTCTTCTGACTATGCTAATTGAGTGCTCACCAAAGAACCCTTAACGTCCTCAAGCTCTAGAGAGAGCTTATTAGCTTCCTCTTCTTCCCTCATCAAGGAATTTGAATAGATCCCAACAAGGCTAAGTAGGGTGTCTTTGTCTGAAAGAAGGTTCAAATAATTCATCTTCATTGTTTCCATACCTTCTTTGACAATCTATAAAGCATCATGAGAAGATCCGACTCCAGTCCCTTCTTGTCTTCTCTCTAACTGGACTACCCAAAGATGATCCTCAATTAATTTGTGCATCTATCATGATGAGATAATGCCGCAATAATATCATCCTCCTTCACTTTCAACTTAGTCTCCAGGCTACGAACAACTCCTGCACCATATGATGAAGCCTCTAACTGTTCTTGCTTACCCATGTTTGGAATCTTCACCAAGTTCTTCGATTGCCCAGGCTTACCAACCTCATCACTGTCATTAGAACAAAGTGCATCCCTTCTCTACGTAAGGATTCCTCTAAGGTTCTCTATTCCCTTTTGTCTTGCTATGTTGATGAGATTGACTTTATCTTTTACCTTTTGAAGGTGTTGTCTCGCATTGGTAGCGACTAATCTAGCCTCCTTTGCTTTCTACAACCATCCTTCATTCAACTTTTCGGACCTCTTTACCTCTTCGCTGCCAAAATATACAAAACCAGCCCTCATATGCTTGATATCTTCATGTCTACCAAATGGTATAGTCAAAACACTAGTGGTTGCTCCACTAAGTAGAAGATAAATTTTCACATTCTCCTCAATATCTTGGGCCTTCAACCAACTTTCATATGGGTGAATAACATCCATCGAACCACAATCCGATTCCTTGTCATGATAGGTTGAAGTAATGCTAGGCTCATATAATGAAGTATCACAAGAAATCTGACCTTCATGTTGTTGCTCTAATGTAATTGATTTAACTTCTACCAATTTTTGCTTTTCTTCAACCTTGTCCTCATCATGAAGTGTCATGTGATCCAAATCCTCCTCTTGGCAAATCTGTTTAATACTCTCCTTAGGATCATCAGTAGGCTGATCACTAACTGCTGCAAATTCACTGTAGAGATTTCTAGAGGTTTCTCCTATAGATGCCTCTTCTCTCTCCTTTTTGTTTTGTGATCTAGACCTGAAGAAGGATAATATGTACTGCTCTGAATTTGGGTCTGAAAGCATTTTGTTCATCATTTTTGAAATCTGATTTGACTCCCTAGCTACAGTATCCAACTCCTTTAATATGGCATTCCACTGCTTTCCGTGAGTAGCCATGAAGCACAACTAGAACTTTTGTAGTTGAAACTCAACCAAAAGGTTGGCAGGAAACCGCTCTGATACCACTGTAGTGTTCCAACACTCTGCTGATCTGTTTTTCACTGAGTTTCGTAGATCTGATTTTTGTTTTGGTTTAATTTCTCTTTTTGTGCTTCTGAGTTTGTTTGCCAATAATGCCAAAGTGGTACTAAAGAGCATATGCATAAAGTTGGAAATTTCTAATAAACTAAGCTACTGAAACAACTTGAGTACATTGCTCAATTTAAAGGCCAAATATAATTTCTTCATTACAAAATAAGATGCTTACAACATATAGTTTTCATCAGATTCAAAACTAAGTATTTCATAAACCATACTTTAACTTACAGCCAAACATCACTGTGAATAGTGACTTGCTATAGTACCCGCCCCTAAAGAAATGCACACAACTCTTGGAAGACAAACTTCTCCCAACCAAATCCGGATTGGGAAGCCTTCTAGGATAAGGGCGTCCCTTTTGGGTGTGATTGCAACCTCTTACAAAAGGCGTTTTTTTAATATATGTTGTACCCCAAATTAAAATTTTCGCTACACTTAGGCGTTTTGAAGAAATGAGTCAAGATGCTGTTAAATCTGTCAGAAAAGGTCAAAATTGGGGTTTGCATGTCTTGCATGGGGGTCATAAAATTGAAATTTTCAAAATCTGACAAGCTGGGTCGGTCCAAAATGATCAAACCAACAATACCTAGATCTCAGTTTTTCATCCATAAATTTTAGGAAAATTTATATTTTTAGCAGTTTTCTAAAAATAGAAACTTTTTATGGGTTTTTCTGGGTTTCTTACGAAATGGATACTTGTAAAATTTTCTAAAAATAGAAAGTTTGGCCGTTAGAGTTAAGACTGATTTTGGTTGGCTTAAAATACTTCCTCATCAGGCTAGTGCAGTCAGAATCACTAAAAGATCAGTTTTACTCTACTGGGTCTATTCTGCTTTTTCAGAAGCTTTTTCGGAGATCTCAGGTCATCAATGGAGGTCAGTCAGCTGCCAGGTGTCAGAATCAAGCATTCGAGCATCAAATAGAGGCCGTCAACGAACAATGTGCACGACAAATGAGGAACGAGCTAAGGAAGTTTGAAAAATGAAAAATGCCAAATTTTGCCTAAGTTTGGAAATTTCAGGCGCCCCAGTCAAGAAGAGGCGCCTATGTTTCCATGCCTTAGAATATTTTTCACCTTGGCAATCAAAGACAAGGGAGACACGTTTTACAAGGTAAAATTGAAAAGTTGATAAAATTTTCTAACACTGCCAGCTATGGGCGCCCCTCAAGGAGAAAGGCGCCCAGCTTTTCAAGAGGTCAAAAACCAAAATTAGGGTTTCTGTCTCCAGGTCAATGTTGCTTAGAATCATCTCGTCTCCGCAACGAATCAGCCGACACATTTGTCAGATTATCCAGTCATCGACAAATCCAAGACAAACAGGGGTCATGGGAAGAGGTATTTACAAACTATGAAGACGAAGAACACAAAATAAATTCTAAGTCTGGAGAAGATAGGCGCCCCTGAAGGAAAAGGGCGCCCAAAATTTTGAGAAGTTAAATGATCAAATTTGCAGAAGACTTCTCCAACATGACTTCGTCAGACTCGATCCAGCTCTCCAATGAATCCATCAACTCGTCCGTCAGAGTCAGCAGTCATCAGATATCGCCAAGCGAACAGAGGAGAAAAGTATGAGAAATGGCAGAAGTTGAAAGCAACAGTGAAAAATCCAAAATAAAAACTAACTCTGGAAGCTATGGGCGCCATACCTCAAGAAGGGCGCCTAGGGTTTAGAGCTACCAGATGTCAATTTCCGGAGATAAGGTATCCAGAAGATCCCTTCCAGAATCATCTCACCTATCCAGTGAATCCGTCAGCCAGTCAATCTGACAAGTACAGCACCCGGAATCATGAATTCATCTAAAGGTTAGAAGATAAGCATAAAATTGAAGATCATGAAATTGACTAACTCTGGAGAAAATGGGCGCCCTTATCAAGGATAGGCACCTGACATTTCGAAGGGTCAAATGAAGTTTTTAGCAGACGACGTCTCTAGAACCATATTGTTAGATTCGATCAGGCTCCGCAATGGAATGTTTAGTTCGTTCATCGGACAAATCAAGAAGCCAAGAGACAAAGCTGAAACAAGGTTGAAAAATGAACAGAAGATAAAATGATGAAAAAAGTGGCTAAGTCTAGAAAACAGGATGGCATACCTCAAAAAGGGCGCCCAACTCTTCATGACTTAGTTTATTTTTGAGAAATTCAAAATTTTGAAATAGAAGAAAAAACGCCATTACTCAAGGCATGGGCTAAATTTAGGGTTTCTTCAAATTAGGGTTTGAGAAGCTGTTTTCAAAGCAGAAACTTATTTAAGGACATCTCCATGCATTATTTTTCATATTTTCTTGCAGGTGCCTTCAAAGAGAAACAGAGCAGCAGCTTGAAACATATATTTTTCAAGATTCAAGAACCCTAACTTGCTGGTTTCTCATAAAAATTCAGATCAGCAATCAAACGAAGCTTCCTTTTTCATATTTTCTCATCAAGAACATCAAATTTGTGAAGAAGAAGGCTAATACTATTAATTTTCAGCAAGCTGATCCATTTTTGTTCTATCTTCTGGACAAATTGTTGAAGAATTTTCTCTAAGTTGCAGCAGTTGCTTTTATTTTTGCATGTCAAGGAAAACTTCATATTCATTCATTTTTAGTCTTCTGGGTCTATGCTAAATCATCTTCTGGAAAAAAACCCATACCTCAGCTTTTTCAGAGAAACTAAAAGTTGTTGCTTTTTTAGTCAGAATCCAGAGTTTCAAAAATTAATCAACTGGGTCCATTCAGATTGTGCTCAAGAACAATACCCAGATGCCGGCTTTTTTTGGAGAAAATTAGGGTTTGTTGCTTTTTCAGTCTTCTCTTCATATTTTCAAAAACAAACGATCTGGGTTGGCTTGTAACGAAATTCTAGTCAAAACCCATATCTTAGAAAAAATTCCAAAATTTCATCCGTTTGAGGAAGAAAAATCAGCAAGCTAAATTTAGAAAGCTTGCTAAAATTGTCAGAACCTAGGCGTGTTTACTGTCAATCTTCAAGTCTTTCAAAATGGAATACACTCTTGTAGAGTTCAAGACCAAATCAGTACTGTACCACGATTTCATTGAAACAACCGAGACAGACTTGCATCATATCAAGCCAGTGTTCAATTTACGTCCTTTAGAAGATGCGGGCAACACCACCATCAGGCATCTTGGCCATTCAGGTGTTCTTGCAGCAGCATCCATACCTTTCTCAGTACAGAGCTTAGAGTTCATAATTGCTTGTATTAAGCATTATAATCCAGCTACAAGGGAGATACAGTTGGTTGATGGGAGAATCATATGCAGCTTAAAACCAGACATGATTGAGAAATGCTTCTCCATTCCACCACGGCCTGGAAGTGTCACCATCAACGTAGAAGAATGTGAAAGGATATGGGAAGAACATCAAGATAAATACAACAAGAAGATTGCACATAGGTGGCTGAAAGAGAAACATTCTACATTGCCAAAGGATGTTGGGAGAGGACAGTTCAAGGATGAATTCGCCATTATAATCACCCTACTCAATCGAGTCACTGGACAAGCAGATGCAACAAGGTTTCAGCCTTGGATGTTTTATGTAATACCTCATATAATGAAGAAAACAGAGTTCTATGGCTGGCCTACATTGATCAGTGATTGCTTACATCATCAGATAACTGAGTATTTTCATAGACACGCATTTCATATGGACTCCTACCTAGTCTATTTGGTTACCTATCAGGGCAAATTCAGAGGGTTAAACACGGAGGGTTCTCTAAACATTCAACATGTCTACAACTATTACACTCAGCTAGAATTCAATGCTGCATCACATCATTACAAACGGGTGAATGAAGCATTCTTGATTTACATAGTACGAGACCTGGACAATGAGCTACATGTTCGCATCTCATCCGTTGCCAGGGCTGCAATATTGGAATGGGCAGATTGGTTTGTTCAGTTTGCCACCTTCATTCACCTAAGGGTGTATAGTTATCCAGGGGCTCCGCTTATGTTACCGAGGTATCCATCAGATGAGGTAGTATGTATGGAATTCTTCAGACAGATATCAGTTGTTCACACCTGTTTGCATAACAAAAAGAAACCAGCCTTTAGCTTTCCATTTGCTTTAGGTATTTACACTTGTAGATCATCCGCCGAAGCTAAACTAATGGGTAACGAGTTAGACAAATTTGGTCTCAAGCCTTTCATCGAGAGACGATCATATGATCCCCATGGCTTCTATGCATCTCGACTTGGTCAGAACTATGTTCATGTGCCCGCACTTGAAGACTTTTGGGCTAACTGCAGAGACGAGTATGACGTGCGAAGGCGAAGTCACAGTAGGTTAACCCTTCATCAAATGAAAGATTGTTTATCAGAAGACATTGAAAGGTTGTCAGATGATGATGGGGATGTAATTCTCCCAGCCTATACTAGAAATAAGGTTGAGCAGCAACCTCTTCCACAGGTCAACTGGGGTCACAAAGAATGTATCACACTGGAAGAAAGGACAAGACAAGTGGTAGAGTACAGTAAGACTTTCTTGATTCTCAAGAGAAGGGAGACTATTCCAGTAGCAGAGCTGCCAAAAAAACATTCATCTCTTCCCTCTTCTTCAAGAGCGCAACCAAAGAACAAAGAAAAAGTTCAGTCTCAAGAGGTCACAAAGGGTAGTAGATCAGCAAAGAGTGCTAAAAGGAGGTTGGATTATACAGGGATTGTTATACAGGAGTAGCCTACTGCTGAAACAGAAGTTCCTCCACCAGAGCCCATACTTCAAGAAGAAGTACAACATGATGAACCTTTGATACAAGTGTCATGTCCCCACAATAGCAATACCAAAAAAACCAGGCGTTAAAATACTAATAAATTAATAAATAAAATAAATAGAAATATTAAGATTAAATATAAAATAAATGTGTACCACATCAATATAAACATATATAAATAACAAATATAATAATAATATATAGGCAAATTATAATCATTGCACATCAAAGATCGTAATGCATTAGAATAAAATAAATAATAAGATATTAACAAATTGATTTTATTATTATACTTTAATATTAAAATAAGTTCAATAAAACATCAAAATAAAATAATAAAATAAGTATATAATCTGAAATATCATAATTATTAGTAATAATATATTATTTTTTAAAAATATATATTATTGTGATAATAAGTCTTTAAGGGCAGCAATTAAATCTAACAAAGGGATATACTTTATGAAAAGTCACCTCTTTTCACCAAACAATACATTCCTCCCATGAGTCACCTACCTTGGATGGTATAAATAGAAGGAAGTAAAATAAGGAAGAGGGAAAAACATGGAGAAACAGAACAGCAGCAACAATGATTGTTATGCATTGGAATATAGAGTCATTTAATAAATATATATTATTTAATAGGCATACAAGTATATATGCATAGATATAATGAATAATATCATTATCAATGAATAAAGAGTAATATGAATAGAGAAAGAATAATTATATATATGTATGGGTAAGTAGATAAGGGAATCACTGGTGAATATACAATAATGATACTTGCCACAATTATTAAGCCTTATAAATAATGATGACTCTTTAATATAAACACAAGTAGATTATGAATATTTTTGTCCTCATCCTATGATCAATCCAGTATAAGGTTGAAGGAAGACGATTAAGGAATAAAGAGTCACGGGAAGACATAGCCAATCAAGTGAGAATCACTTAGCATTAATATGTAGTATTCCATTCTCTTTTTTTGAATAGAATAAAAATGTGAAACACTGGACTTCATGTGCCTGATAATTAAGCCAAAATTCCTAACTTCTATCTTGAAACAAACATTCCTAGGCTAAACTCGCAACTGGGCACATGCTTAGTGCGACTGGGTGAAATTGAAATAGAATCTCTAACTGTGTAAGCCCGCAGCTAATCCTTGAATCGATCTGGTCAAGGTCAGGCTCGGGAAGAGTGACTAAACATTGACCCCCTTAGAATATATTTCTACTCTCTTGAAAGCATATGTAATTCGTCTGAGAACTGAATATTTTCTTTTAGCAATGCATTTCTTTTCTTCTATTCTTCTTTCATGAATAAAAGTAACTGTCTCCATTCACAATCTATTTGAATAAACACAATACATGTTACGTGTGAATGATCTAACAATATCTGAATTTCTATGCTTTACCAACTGTATTCAAACTAATTGTTCACCTGCCAGGAGAGGCCAGTTATCACCTAAGTGGATTGTCTGTAAACCCCATCTAGGCTTCCACCTCGTTGGCCCTTAAACTTGGGTTGGGCATACTACCCCGTTGGCCCAAGGCAAGGGTTGGGTCCTGGAGGGATGGGGGATTCCACATATGGCAAGTGCCCCGTTGGCCCAAGATAAGGGTTGGGCAATAAGAGGTGGTAGACCGCTAGCCCCTTAGGGACTCTCCTCTCCTGATGGGCTGAGTGACTCTTCTTAGGTTTTCAATTTGCAAGTATGATTATGTCTGCATAATTGTATTATGATTATGTCTTATTTTTTATATATAAATATTAATGCTAATGGATATGTGTCAATATGGATGAATACAGGATCCCAATCTAGAGTTATGGAATTATGAGAATACTCATTTGGAAGGAAGAAACCCTAATCCTAATCAACAAATGAATTCTAGGGCAAACAAGCGAGTCCTAGGACAAGGTTGGGTAGGGGACATTACAACAAGAAACTCTACCATCTCCTAGGTCTTCGCCAATTCACATTGATTTGGAAGACGAGGAGATAGAGGCCAATGTTACAATTATTCCTCCCTTGGATGTTAGTAGAAATACCACATCTTGGCTTGAGAGCTGCTTGGGAAGGACAAGAAGAAGGCCTTCATATCAGACCTCAATATATATCAGGAAGCACCCAAGAAGAAGGCCAAGAAACAAATGCATTTTGAGAGGAATCTTGAGGGTGAAATGGTCATGGAGACAGCTACGCCTCTTGAAGATAAAATACGAGATGAGGTGGATGTTGACGATTTTATCATGGTCAAAGCAAACCTTGGTAAAAGTACTCGACATGCTGATATGAGTTTGTTTAAAATGGTAACAGAAAACATTCAAGAAAGAGTGCCAAAAGATGGAGAAGACAAGGCAGCCCTCAAGGCTGAAAATCGTCAACTCTGGTTATGCATATCAAATCTTAGTCAAGGCACCTCACAAACAACTCAGTTGCTGCCTCAAGTCTTAGAAACACCAACTGATCAGCAGCAATTAAGGCAATTAGTTATTTGTGGAAAACAAACTAATGAGTGGATCGAAGAGATCATCAACAACGGAAAAGAGGTCTTGACACAGATCTTCCAGAGAAGATACAAAGCTCATAACTTACATAAAGGTATCCAGGATTTTGAACAGCTGATACCCGAGTTCAAGCCAATGCACGAAATCTATTGCAGATGGCGAAGAAATCTTGGAAAAGCGGCATTTTGCTATTAATAGCATCAACATTCCTACTACATATGAAGTTGCTTGTTTTCGAGCGGATGTGATCGAGATTTAAATCTGCTTTCTTCTAGAAGCATCTTCTACGCTTTCTTTCTATTCTTGTCTCAAATCTTATTCATCCTTTGAGGATAGAAAGAAAACATTGTAACAAGTTGTCACGAGTTGGCACTTTCCGTTTTAAATGCTTTCTAGGGTTTAGATGTTTTATCTTTTCTAGATTTAGAAATAAAGCTTGCATGTTGGCAAGTAGTAGTTGTAAAAGCAAGGAGATTTTAGGGTTCCCTACTCCTCTACTTAGTTATAAATAAGAGCAGTGTTTGCTCATTTTAGTTTAACCGTGCTTGTGATAACAGAATCGCTGAGCTTATGCCTTCATGTTTGTTATCGTCTAGTGTTGTTCACTTTGTGTAAAGAGCAAGTTTGCATGCCTCCTTAGCTGCAAATACTTGTTTAGTGCATGTGTTGTGTTGATTATAATCAGGTTGATCGCATGTTGCAAGCATGTTGCTACAACTTGCTATCCCGAAATTGTAATCCTTTGTTCCAGAAACTTGAATAAATAAAATCTTGAGCGTGCTTTGTCTGCCCCAATATAAATATCTCAAATTTCAGTCTATTTGTTTTTGTGTTAGAAGTATGACTAAATGAAATCTTGAGCGTGCTTTGTCTGCCTTGAAATAAAAGTCTCGTATTTCCGTAATGCTTTTATGATCTCTTTTTCAGCTTGCTTTAAAACGTATGTTGAAGAATAATTTATTCAAGTATCTTTGTCAGAAATCAAACTCGTCCATTTCTAAACTCTCTTTCTCTGTGCTTACTTGAGAGGGTAGAAACGTTTTAAACGTAGGTTAAGTTGTAGCTGTCTAGTTTCATTAAAGGGAAAACCTTAGCCGCAACATCTAGTGTTCTATAACCTTGTGTTCTCGCAGCTGAACCAAAAAGATAGGCGTAATTAAGTTTAGATTACTTTTCTTTACGCAACTCAGCAAAAGAGGGAGCTTCCCTCCTAATTCGAAGAGCAGCTTACTGCACATAGCTGTCCGTTTCCAGAACGCATTCCAGAGGTGCGATTTGAAACGCCAACAATATATGCTGATTCAAGCCCTTAAGAAAATGCAGCTGGCTGTAGCTTTCAAAAAACAGTCCCCAAATGTCTCAAAACCGAACAGCTCCCATAAAAAGAATAATGGAGACTATAGCCGCTCAAAACTCCTTTGAAAATGGCTCGAAATAACCTGCAACCAGCAACACAGGTCTCTAATTGAAGCAACAATAGCTGATCAGCAACCTTAAGGTGGTGTTTCACACCCTCAAGCTGCTCAAAACGAGAACCAAGCCCCACCATGCTCACCCACTGCAAGAAATCAAGAAACCCTAGCCTCCTTCCTCCAAGCTTCACTCCAAAGTTTCCAACAAGCAAAATCATCAATCCATGAGAAGGGTCGAACTTTCTCTCTTGATATTTAAAATTTAACATTGAAATCACTATTCATTAAAGTGAGCACTATTCACTTAAGTTATTTCTTTTTTCACTTTAGGCATGAATAGTAACTGCAAAATATAAAGTGACCCCTTCATTTTAAAGACACATGGTCCCTAGGCCGAGGATGGTGAAATAAAAGGTGAGTATCATTAATTTAAGCACAAGTATCATGCCAAACGCAACAATTCACCCCACCACCATACTCCAGAGATCAACACTGAGATTTGACGACCAAGTGCCCGTCCAAGAAACCCTCTATCCAGAACTATTAGCCTACGAGGGTCAAGAAAAATAGGCTAATCCCCAGTTCTGATGCTCATGAAAAAGGGGACACTACAGTCTTGACTGGGTAGAGGATGGTAAGTGTGAATTTTTGTTGCAAGGAGTACCTGCAATTGTAGAGAGCATTGGCTCTATAAATTGTGTGTATGTAGGTTGCAAAAGTTGCAGATTAAGAGAGTGAAAGGACTTCTTCCAAGAAGAGGATGAGATGGGTCATGAAGAGACCCGTAAGAATTTTGTCTATGGAGCAATGAGAAAGAGGATTTTCAGATTTTATTTATGAAGAGGTGATGAAACCCTAGGCAAGGTTGGATGCCCTTGAAGGTGGGAAAAACAAAGGAGTTGAAAGGGATGAACAAAAGTATGAGAAATAACCATGTGCAAGTGGTTTAATAGAGGCTGAAATAAGTAAAGTTGAAAGGCACATGAAGAGGATAGATTGCTATTCTGAAGAAAAAGATGAGAATTGGAGTGGGTGTGAAGAATTGAGAGAACCCAGTAATGAGGAAATCCTTTGGGAAAAGGATGGACAAGTTGAAAATAATGAATGGTGTTGCAGCCCTTTGACAGAGGTTTCATGGAGAGGTGAACATGTGGGAGCAACCCACACAAGCGTGCAAGTTGTAGTTGTGGTAGAGGAAGCAAGAAGTGCAATAAAAATTTGTCCTTGGGAGGACATGTTATGAAGGTGGATGGTGATGGAGAAAGTGTAGCAGTAGGGAGGCTTGAAGAAATCCTTGTGCAAAAGGATGAGGAAAAGAAGAGTGAAGCAAGAAGAAAATGCTTTGTTAAGAGCATAGAAAAAGAGAGCAAAATAAAATTTGTAGCAGCGATTGAGGATCCAAGTGAAGGTGTAGACCTTGAAGAAAAGGAACCAATTGCAGCAATAGCGGGTCCTTTGGATGCATTGTGACCTTATCGCACATCACCCCATTGCAAATGGGGACCCTAGTGGTTTGCTTTGATCTCTGTTTGGGAGTTTAGAGTTTGAATTTTTGAAGGGTCACCTGAGCCAAGTAAGGAATTTGAACCCGAATTAGTGCACAAATGTCATTAGAATGCTTAGAAGGCCTGGAGGATGAGGATCGCCTGTCGATTTAGTCAATTCTGACACCTACTTTTTTGGGATTTTCACTCTGGCCCCCTATGTTTTAGGGACTTTATTTTTGGCACTTTTAGCCTATTTTGGACTTCCTATTTGTTAGGGATTTATTTTTGCAAAGTTTCTATTTTGGGAAGGTTTCTATTTTTGGAAAGTGCCTGGGTCATGGCTTCAGCATTGTCATCCTCAACAGATCCCCAAAAGTGGAAAGAAGTGTGAAATTTTGGGCGAACCAGATGAAGGCTAGAAAATTGCCTAACTTTGATCATGGCACAAGCATAGGCCAAGTCCGCCATAAGAAGATAGGCAATGGCATGAGTTAATGGCAAGTCTGCCATAGGAAGGAGAGAAATTGGCTTGACTTCAAGCCAAGTCCGCCCGTGGACATGGCACAACAACCACAGAGCTTATCCGCACCTAACTTACGAAACATTGGAATTGTCGTATGATCTTTCTTCCAATCTTAGCATACGAGGTAGTTTTTCAAGAGAGGATAGAGCGTCTTTGGATTCTTTATTCTAGAGTGTTTGGTGTGTCATAAAACACACAGTAACATAGAATTGGCGCTCGAAGGAGGGCCCCACAACCAACAACAGTAATTTACTTTCAAAGTAGACAAAATGCAGTATGGTGTTGCCACACGAATTTCCTTTTGACATACCTGTTGAGCAACCTGATCAAGGACAGATAGATATTATTGATCAATTGTACTCGCTAGCCTGACAGTCACAAGCAGATCGCGCACAATTCAGACAAACAAGTCGTGTTCTGGCTAGAGAAGAAGAAAAGGGTAAACAAATTGAAAAAGCAATCCAAAGGGGCTTGATCAGACAGAAGATTGATCGTCTAAAATGAGCTTTTGACGAGATAGAACGATCATTCGCCTCCAGCTCATCATCAAATCCAAGCTTAGCTGATAAAATGAAGAATGGTGCTCCCGGGCAACATTCCTAATCCCAGACAAGATCCCTAGCCGGTATTGCAACCAAACTTGGCCTTCCACAACAAGCAAGAAGATATCATTTCCGAATTGTTCAGTCTTGCGTGGAAAGTAAGAAGAAACGCTCCTGACTGGATGCACATGCGCTTCATCCTTGAAGGAGAAGAAGAGACAGCCCAACGCATTAACCTTGCTATCCAAAGAGATCGGCTTGTTGAAAGATTTGAAGCCCAATAGCGGCAACAAAATCATCTAGCTGACCGACAAGTTCCTCAGCAAGCGAATCAGCTAGCTCCTACGCGTCCCCAACAAAATTGAAGGCACATTGGATCGAATTGGCTCCTTCTCACTAGATAGATTTCGACGAATTACTAGATCCACTCCAAGTTCTTCTAAGGAATTTGTGGAGTTATCACCTCATAGAAACAAGGCGAGAAACCAAGTAGAAGTGTCACGAGAAGAAATGACAAGCAAAGAATCAGACTCACCCAGTGCGGGAGTGCAAAGTGTGGAGGATCTTGTCAGATTATTCTAGACACCACCACCGTAGATTTCAATCCCATTCACTGTTCATCAACAAGTTCCACAACCAATTCAACCAATTCAAATGGCTCAGGCAAATGCTTGGCGTCCGCAGAACACATCACCTCTTACCACATTCGCCAATTATCATGATATGTCAAAGAATCCAGAGCATTTTTGCTCCAAGTTCTATGTCGGTGATGTGAACCGAACGACTGATGAGCACATGAAATTTTTTGAAGATACTCTCTAGAACCGAGACATCCAACACGAAGAGGTGGCTTGTCGATTATTGCCATGCTCTTTGGGAGAAGACGCATATTATTGGTACGTGAACTTACCAGTGAATTCAATCCAAACTTGGCAAGAGCTGAAAGAAGTCTTTTTGGCAAAATTTAGTTTGCCAACCACATCGGCCGAACTTTACAGACAATTTGTTGAAGTGAAGAGACAAGAGCATGAACCTATCAGTGCCTTCAACAATAGGTTTCACAAGGCATATACGAGGTTGCTTGACCCATATGAATTGAATGATGCCGCAACATTACCAATCTATTATGCCGCCTTGGATAGTCTTACATCTATGTTCGTGAGGAGAGCCAACCCCGTTCCGACTGATCTAAAGGCAACATATGTGGAAGCAATCAAAGTCAATTCTGATTTGGGCATGAACGTTGCGGGACCACTCAATCACCTAGGGTACATCGCTATGCCAAACCAGATTGCAGGAATCAATCAAGTACTGGCCCATCACACCCCAGTAATGAATCCTGTTCCACCTCCCAATAATCAATTAGTAATCCACCCAGGAGGTCCTATTTCTCAAGCACAACCTTCGCAACCGGTATATTTGCAAAGTACAACAACGTCTACCAGGACACAAGAAGAAAAATAAGAGATGAAAGAGTTGATTGAACAAGTGAAGAAATTGTCTACTGAAATAACTTATCTAAGAAATCAGAACAATCAACTTCATAGCATGCAAAGAAATTCCCAAGGATACCAAGGTAATTATCAAAATTACCAAGGTCAATCCAACAATGCTCAAGGTTACTATAATAATAATCAAGGATATCAAAAGAGAGTACGAAATACAGGACCGAACAATGGAAATGTGCAGTCACCACTCGACAATCTGACAACTCGGGAAAACCGACCAACGAAGAATATACTCCTCACTGAATCAGCCTTGTCAAGATGGTGTCAATTGCACAACACTAATCAGCATTCCGAGACACAGTGTAGAGAATTTCAATTAGCAGCTGATATTTTCCAGAGAGATACAAAAGGAGACTCCAGAAAATCTGTCTACTGCCATAGTTCCGGTCGTAAAATATGATCAAGCTCTAGTTCTGGAGGACTTCACCCTTCCACCGTAGTTTGAACAGTATCAAGCACCTGACCAATTTGGAAGATTTCCACCAACATCGGTGTTGACGTGTGTTTTATGACAACGCCTAACACAGAATAAAATGTCCAACGATCACTCTATTCTCTCTTGATCAAAGTGTTCCGCATGCTAAAATTGCGTGAAAGTTCATGCGTTCGACTCCAAGGTTCCTTTTATTGCGAATAGACTCAGTTGGTTGATGTGAATATGCTGGGTATTCCAAGGGGACTTACGTAATTGTTCGATTTCTTTACTCAAGCAGATGAAAGGTTTTGGCTATGATGCTCTGGTATTTGAACAGACCGGGAAATACTGAATTTAAAGGGGATAGGGATAGAAATTCTACAATCTATCTCTAAGGGTGGAATGCAAGGACTAGCTTTAACAATCTTCAAACCAAACTTTGTTTAGTCTCCCCTTCGGACAACTCTGACAAAGCTGGTGCAATCTTCAAAGGATGGATAGGATGTTCAAATTGAGATTCAACATGCGCAACCCTTCACAATGAAGCAAGTGGGCATGCAAATCACAACCGAAGTTAGGTGCTGAGATTCCAGTTGACCACGCAGGGGCAGACTTACCGTCAGCAAGCCCGCTAGTGGTATGGATACAGGAAGATATGCTCAAACCAACATCACATTCCACAATTAACACTACTTGCATGAAAAAAAAATCTACTTTACTCTACTCTATTCGAATTGGAAAGACGAAAAGATCTCGTCAACTACCCACAATGCAAAATGAATTCACCAATCAATGAAATCCTTATATTATGAGAGTCTTACACAACAATCTCTTACAAAAACTTTCAAAAGGAAAGTCTTTCTTTCCTTTCCAAACTAAGCTAACTCCTAGCTCTACTTTAACTTCTATCTAGGTCAACTTTATCTCTGATTTCTGTCTAACTCTAATATCTTCTAATTGTTTTACAAATGAGGGGGGATACCCTTTTTATATCTAGCTCAGTCCAGTGGACGGCTTAGATTGAAATACAATGGAAGGTTTAGATTGAGCCACCTAAGCCCTGATTAGGGTTTTAGCCCTGTTGTACCCAAACCAAAATTTTTGCTTCATTAAGGCATTTTGCTTAAAATAGTCTAAACCTTGTAAAAGTGGGGTCAAAACTCAGTTTTTGGGCAAATAAAGTATGGGCTTTGAGTCAATGTCATGCCACGGAGATACTGGCAAAATTTGAAAAAATTGAAAATTAGGGTTTCTGAAATCTATTTTTAGCCCGAAACCCTAAAAAATAGGAACTTGTCAGAATTGGCTGAAATTAATTTTGATTGGCTTATTTCACATCACGATCACAGTGGTGAAGTCAGTTTCAGTTAAAAGTCAGTTTAAGGCTGGTGGGTAGTTATAACTTTTTCAGGAGAAAAGTTAGGACCTCTGAGGTCATTAATGGCAGTTGGCCAGTACCAGGTGTTAATATCTAAGCTTGAAACTCAAAGAAGAACGCTCTACAAAGAAAGATGTTGAAAATTATGCTTTTTGACAGAGGAGATTTTCAACGAGGTAAATACTGGAAAATTGGCAAAGTCTGGATTGAAAAAAGCGCCACTCTCAGCTAGGGGCGCCCATCATTATGGAAGCTGTATTCAATTTTTTGTGAGATTTTCTACCAAGATGACTTCTCCAGTTTCCTAATAGCTTCGCAATGAGCTAGCCATCTAGTCCGACGAAGGAGTAAAACACCTGAAAACGAAAATTCAGTACAGAACGAGGGAAATGCAAAGTAAGTAACTTTTAAGAGAAAAAGCGCCCCTAGAGGCCAGGGGCGCCCATCTTTTTGAAGATTCAGATGAAGTCTTTTGATCAAGTGACACCCAAGAAGTTTGTTTCCATTTTTGGTCCAGCTCCACGACGCATCTGTCAGTAGATGAATCTAAGTTGCTGTGTTGCCGGCATTAGTGGTCGAATTTGAGGTTTCAGACTTGATCAAAGATTGTTCAGAAAGGACAAAAGTGCCCCTGGCCCAAGGTTTTAAGACCTTTAATGAAATCTGTTTGATGATTTCAGATGTTCGTCTCGTTCGTGTCAGCTTTAGCTTTCCGTTCCCTGTCTCAGCCGAGTCAGAAGATGTCTTGGCAATCCGTAGCCGGAAGTTTAGTAATTCTTGGTCAGTTATAGTAATGGCTGACATGGTTGGGAAAAGCGCCCCTAGAGGCCAGGGGCGCCCATGATTTAGGAAGGTTAAAAGATGTTTTTATACAAAGTGTTCATCAGGAGCCTTTACTCAGAATTCAGCCTGCTCCGCTGTGAGCCAGTCAACATGTTTTGAAATTTTGTCAAATGCCGGGAAACGTCAAGTAAAATATAGTCAAGTTATTAATGAAAATGATGAAAATGCCTGAAAATATTCTAACACTGAGGTCAAAAGCGCCCCTGGAGGCCAGGGGCGCCCATCTTTTTGAAGCCTCAGATTTGTGAATTTTGGATTATCACCTCAAGGAATCTTCTTGTCAGATTTGGTCCTGCTCTTCGATGGAACTGTCAGCCAGTTAATCTGACACGACAGTCAATCAAAATCAGTGATTGAACGTGAGCTTCATTTGAGGTTTCTGGATTCAAATTTTCAGAAAAATGTCTAAGTATGGAAGGACGCCTAAAGTCAAAGGTTGACTTTTCAAAATTCAAAACTAGAAGTGTGCATGGGAAGAGTTTTCAATTTACTAAATTTGGATCTTCAGTTAAACTCTTTTTCAGGTCGACTTCTATTGAACCTATTTTTAGTCATAACTGGCTAAACTTAGTTTGCATGCACTAGTTAACTGAATCTTCAAGGTGGCGCCCTAACTTGGGGTTGTTCTACATCTAGTTAACTGAGTTTGAAGCCAAATATAGGCCATGTGTGAGTTTTGAAGCACCAGTTGTACTTCAAGCGCCATTTCCAATGCTTGGCATGCATTTCACACGCCTTAGAAGATATTTTTCTATATATTTTTCTAATGGCGTCCATTATTCTTCATCAGAGTTGACAAGAAACATATTTCTTGAGCATAAAATTGATATGCAGGTGCTACAGGTGTCAGATTTCAGTATTCTTCGTAGCTACAGATTCAGATTGTTCAAGGGAAGATTATTTCAGACTTCGTTTTCCATTTGCATGCAGGTTTTATCAGTTCTACTTCAAGTATAGGCGAATTTTTACAGAAGAAGAGAGAAAACAAAACAAATAAAACTTCTATTCTTCTGTCTTATTTTCTTCTATTCTCGTTTTAGGTTTTCTTTGCATGTCAAAGAAAACGACAGATTTTTCAGAAAAGTATCATCTGGGTTTGAGTATTTCAGCATCAACAACATACCCATATCTTAGATTTTTTGTGAAAATTGCCCCGCTGCCTCTTTTCTAGAAGCACTGTGCTTTTTTCCAGAATTCTCTTTGCATGTGGGCCTAAATCACATTTTTTCGCAAATCTCTTGATCTGGGTGGTTTTAGGATTCATTTCTACACAAAACCCATGTTCTAGATTTTCGTGGGAAAAATTGCCCCTAGTATCCCTAACTGCCAGTTCAAATCTCAACCGAAAACCTTTTTCATGCAAGCCTAAATCCCATTTTTTTGCAATTCTGACATTTTGGGTTGTATTAGAGTTTGATTCTACACAAAACCCATATCTTAGAATTTGTCCGAAAAAATTCACTTCCCCTTGCTATTTTTAGCCTATCCCCGAGTTTTTTCAGTTTTTCCAAAGTTGTCCAAACATACCCGACTTTACAGTCAAAAGTCTAGTTTTTCAAAATGCAGTATAATCCTATAGATGATAAGGCCAAACAGGTCTTTCTTCATAACTTTCTGAAAACTACTGATATCGACTTAAGTCATGTTTTTCCCATCGTCAATTTGAATTCATTGGAGGGTATCAGCAGTACTACAATTAAAAATCTTGAACGTTTAGGTATATTTGCAGTAGCATCCATTCCTATCTCAGTCTTTGATCTCGAGTTCGTACTTGCTTGTGTCAAGCATTATGACTCGTCTACCAGACAAATCAGATCGACAGATGGAAGGATTATTTGTAGCCTTAAGCCGAGGGATGTAGAAAAATGTTTTTCTATTCCTCCACGTTCAGATCATTTCACTGTATCCATTTTAGATTGTGACAGAATATGGGAGGAGGACAAGGATAGATCACAAAAGAAAGTAGCTCAACGGTGGTTGAAGGTTCAAAAAACCAACATGCCAAGGAAGATTGCATGTGGGGATTTCAAAGACGAGATTGCTATTTTGATAACTTTCCTTAACCGGTTAGCAGGTTCTGAAGACGCAAGCGTTTTTCGAACATGGATGTTCTACCTCATCTCACGAGTTATTGATAAGAAGGAAACATTTGACTGGGCCATGTTTATTAGCGAGTGTCTTCACCAGCAGATTACAGAGTTCCTAAAGATTCGCGAATTCCATATGGTAACTTTTCTGGTTTACTTAGTTGCATTCCAAGGCGGCTTTAAATTATTAAAGACCGATGGAGTTCTGGGTGTTCAACGAGTGCACGAATACTACCCTCAGTTGGAGTTTTCGAAAGTTGAATAGGACTTTACAGCAGTGAATGATCACTTTCTTATGAGGACAGTCAGAAGTTTAGATAATGAGATGCATGTGAGGATTTCTGCAGAGGCACAATCAACAATGGAGAGTTGGACAGATTGGTTCATCCAATTTCCTACTTTCACATATATTCGTGTATATGGATATACAGGAGAGCCTCTGATGCTACCGAGGTACCCATCGGATAAGGTTCTTTTCATGGAGTTCATGAGACAGGCACATGAGGTTCACACTTTTCTTCGCAATTGACATAAGCCAGCTTTCACCTTTCCGTTTGAGTTAGGTATTTACAAATGCAAAACAGTTGCTGATTGCAAGTTAATGGCACACGAGTTAGAGAAACTTCAGCTTCGGTGTTTTCCTCAAAAGCGTGCCTATGATCCGTTGGGTCATTATTCAGCAAGGTTGGAGTGAAATGTTTCACATTCAGCAGCGCTTGAGGACTTTTGGGTCAATTGTGACGATGAATTTGAGGTGCGCCGTCGTCATTATTGTAGGCTTACTGTTCCACAAATTGCTGATTTCTTGTCAGAGGATGTGGAAGGTTTGTCTGATGATGATGGCGAGATACTTCTTCATTCATTCATTAGAGACCAAGTTGCTCGCCAGCCACTTCGCCAACCTGATTGGTATGTCCTATTGAACACTTCAGTTAAAGACTTATCCAGGTCTATTATCAAAACCACCATGTACTTCCTTGAGAGCAAGTGGAAGCGAAGGGTGATCCCAGTTACAGAGCCGCCAGCAGTGGTGGTTTCTTCTTTACCTTCTACTTCTAGGGCTAAACCTCGAGTCAAGGTTACTATGAGGCCGCCTGAAGGGGTTAAGATGGGGGTTAATTCAAAAAGAAAAAGCATCACCAAAAGGAAACAGGTTGAGAAAGAGCCAGCACTTCCAGTTGAGAAAGAGCCAACAGTTCCAGTTACAGAAACAGTACTTCCAGAGCCAGTTATTTCATCAGAACTAGTTATTTAGACTGAGGCCTGTTTGTCATCTCCAGGTCCACCTTTTTCACCACACTCGTCTCCCATAGATATTGATTCAGAGCCTGAGACTCTGATACATGAGACCTTCATACCAGTGGATCCGCCAACGGCTGATACAATAGAAATGGCTCCACCTCGAGAAGACAGTATTCCTTATTTATCTTGGCTCGAGAAGTCATTGGAGAGGGAGAGGCGTATGCCTTCATATAATCTTGATTTATCTGAGTTCGGTGAACCCTATCAGAATAGGTTGAATAAGAGGGCCAGAAAGCAGATTAACATTGAGAAGAATCTTGAGGCAGAGATCGTCATAGAGGTTGCTACTCCTCCAGAAGGCAAATACTTGGATGAAGTTGATGTTGGTGATTTTACCTTCATCAAAACTAATCTGGGTAAGAATACTCGACACACCGACGTGAATCTATTCAGAGTCGTCGCGAGTAATCTAGAGGAACGCGTCATGAAGGATGGTGAGGATAAGGCAACTCTCAAGGCTGAAATCAGGCAACTCCGCATGTATATCTCGAGTTTACTTCATGGCAACGTGGGGCAAGCACCTTTACTTCCACAACTTCGAGAGACCGCCACAGAACAGCAGAGGATTCAACACTTGGTTAATCGAAGAAAGCTACTGGATACCTGGATTGAAGACTTTATCATTGCTGGTCGACACCTCCTCACAGAGCTATATCAGTTGAGGGTTGACGCACATAGTCTTCGCCAAAGAATTCAGGAGCTAGAGATTTTCATGGCCGAGCGTAAGCCGAAGGACTTGATTCTGATATCACAGCTTGCATGAATCTATGACACCATTGAAGCAGATGGAGATCAAAAGGTCTTCACTTGGAGAGAATTGTATCTTTGCAGGGTGGAGACATATGACAGGATTTCTGCTAAGATGAGCATTATTCAGGAAAAGGTTGTTGCAGCTCTTCCTTTCATCAACGAGTACATCACTCAGATCCCATGTCATTATCGGCATGAGGATGGTACATACGCCAAGTTAGAGGCAGTTCAAGCTGAGTTCGAAGAGTTAGTTCATGATAACCTATGTGGAGGACTAGAGGCATCCAAGATGGAGGAGTTTACAATGCTGACTATCAGTTTCAAAAAGGTGACCACAGAGGTTAGAGATAGTTAGAGGGAGATCCGAGATGGAGACAAAGAGTTAGACAAGCAGTTAATCATCGTGGATAGCGTCAGAGTGCCAGATGATGATACTATTGATAAATTCTTGGAGGAGATGATAAACTTAGAGTAGACTTTCAGTTAGACCATGCAGTTGCTTACAACGATGAGTCATCAGAAGTAGTTAACTCGAGGCTTCTTTTCGAGTTAACTTGCTATTACATATTGCATGCATGTCTTTCTTGGAAACATCTACGTATACTTGGAGATTAGATTAAATTTTTTAGTTGACTGATGATAGCATTCCAGTTGACTTGCTTTCAATAAGGACGTGCATGTTGCACCTTGTCCATTTAGATTAGATGTTTCAGTTAACTGATGATAGTTTCCCAGTTAACTGTATAGTTTCATTCAATTAGGGTTTAGGAATAAGATCTTGCATGCATTGCAAGACTATAGTTGACTCAAGGTGATTTTAGGGTTGCCTACACCTTGAAGTCTATAAATAAGAGCTTTCAGCTCATTTGTATTTTAACTTTTGCTTGATAGCATACATGCTACGCCTACCTTGCCTGTAGTATTGCTATTATTGTATCTGTTCAAGGAGCTTTTACATGAGATTAATATATGCTGCACCTACCTTGCCTGTAATATTGTCTTTGTTGGATCTGTTCTAGAGTATTTGTTTTGATAATGAATTGTTATGCCACTCGGGTTCCATGCAATTATTATAATGAATGCTTGCCTTAGTTAGATATAGTGGCTAGTTCGATCGTGGATTGTATGCGTGTCTCGCCTATGCAATTTGTTGTCTTAGTTGGCTATCTTTTGTGTTTCGTTATCAATAGGCCTATTCGAATTAAGCAAATAGTTGCGCCCACCTTGCCCTCATGTTGAGAATTTGTACTTAAAGCCTATCGTATGATGTGTGTCATAATAAGCTTATTCAGCCGAGCAGATAGTTGTGCCCACCTTGCCTTCATGTTGCAAATCTGTACCCAGCTTATCGTATAGAAAAACCATTCCCGCTCCATTTCCTCATGCTCTGTTTCTTGAGGGAACTGGATAGATTTTAAAGAAGTTAGCTTAGTTGTAGTTAGGTGATCTGCGAAACCAGAAAATGCTTAGCTGCAACGTTCTAGGTTTTCTTAACCTTGTGCCTCTACCAGCTGAGAACAAAAAAATAGGACATTAGTTTAGTTTTCTATTTCATGCATTCTAGCACAATGAGGGAGCTTCCCCTCCTAATTTGAAGAGCACTCATTGCGTAGTGTGCATAGCTGTACGTACAAACTCACACTCCAGAGGTGTTAGTTCTTACGCCAACAAGCCCTAAAAACCGCCACTGAGAGGAGTGGGGCAATGAATGTGCCCTCCACTCCTCATCAATGAACCACTACCTGCCATCAATGCACGTCATCTCCTTCCAAAAGGTCATCGTCCAGAAGGGCATTTCCTTTCTCTTTCTCGCTGGCTGCAAATCTGATGAACCTGGATAATACTGCCTCAACTTCCGGATCCGAAATGGGAGGAATGTGATCCAATTGAAACTCTAAAACTGTAACTGTTTGCCCATGTCGGACACAAGATTTCTCCCAGGCAACAAGGGCATCCTAGGTTTTCTGTATGATACTCGAGAACGTAGCAGTGTTCTCAAAATCATCTTGGGTGAAGGTCTTCACCTCAGAAAAGAATGGCGTTAATCTGTTCTTCAATCCATCTGCAGTTACCTCTTCAGAAGTCAACCTCCTGGCAAAGATTGCCTCCAATGTTTTGAGAATTCCATCTAAGATGTTCGTCATGGCCTTTCTGACCCTGACAGAATCTGTCTGTGATGCATCGTAGAATCCCCAGCCTGTGACTACTGAAGAGTACCATCCGGCGAAGTCGTATCTATCCCCCTGCTGAATTACACCTCCCTCGACCAAAACCTGTAGAGGTGTGCTCATCAAAGCCCCTAAACGAAGAACAACTCTCGTTTGGTAGATACGTGCCTCACCCCAAGCATGGTTAACTGCATCCATCCTTGCCATAATATCGGAGGTTTGCCGATAGGCATGTGCAAGGTCCTCCATAAACTTTCTTGTTTCGACACGGACGCCGGCAACCCATTTGTCTGCCTGCTGTGCCATTCTCTTCAAATCTTCTAACCCATTGATTGACTCCCTGGAAAATTCAGCTAGAAGCTCAATTGCCGGATTCTCTTGCCCACAAGGACGGGACAAGTGTTGCACGTAGCCAATCAGTGTCTTGTGCTCTACCTTCAATTTCTTGTATTTTCCCTCAACATAGGACAATCTATCCTTGAGTGCTTGATAGGAATTATCGCACTCCCCTACTACTTGTGCTCTAGTAGGGCGGCCAAGTTCCATAGTTGTAACAACATAATTTTCGGGAATGGCCTCATCCCGATCACACTCTACCCGAGGCACTGCCACATGTAAAGTTCGAGATCCATCCTCATATGTGGATATTTTGGAGAACTTCCTAGCCTTCTTCTTTGTTGGAGGTGCGCTGATCCTCTGTAACAACTCCTCCATCTCAACTGTAGGATCGGTCTCATCTATAGGATCACACCTCATCCTATCCATTAGCCATTCTGGCACCTCCTGCCACATGTCTGATATAACAAAAGGCTGCTCCACCTCGGCCTCTACCTCATGAACCTCATTTCTGCCATCGTTCCGACGAGGCTCATCATCATCAATAGGCTCAGTGTCTCCTGAGCTCTAGGCATCCTGATCGGAAGTAGCATCATCCTCGAGAGCTACCTCAATCTCCTATTGAAACTGAGTATCAGTGACCGTCCCCTCATCTGTCTCTTGCTGATTTTCTTGCTGATTATCCTCTCGGGGCATGTTGATGCTCTGGCCCACTGATTCTCTACGAGGTGGCTGACTCGCCACTTGCACTGTCTGCTCTACATCCAATCTCTCCCTCTGATCAACAAACAATGATACCTCCTGTAAGCTTGCAGAGTTTGCCCGAGATGGTGTATGCAAGGATTCCTCAACTACCAAAGGCTCAGGCCGAACTAGCTCTTTTCCTCTGGGCTCTAGGGTTTGACCTACTGACCTTCTCTGTCTAGCTGCTGGTGATCTATGATCTCCCATCAAATTATAGGTAAGGGGAATTGATCTTCCCTTAAGTCGGCTGACGTGCCTCTCTACCCAACTCCGTGTGAAGGTTAAGACTGGGATACAGAGTGTATCCAAGTCGGTGATCTCTAGCTCCGACCAATCAGGGAGTGGTAGAGGCGTGTCTCTCACTATTTCGTAGTCAGCCTGTACTACGTTTATGTCTTCTTCAATCTGATCCGGTACTGGGACAATCTCGCACTCTCTGATCATTACCAACGGTATCCGAGAGAACATTCTCTTCCTGATCTCGATCTCATCCACTGCACTGGCCCAAAAGTCTTCGATTTGTGCCTTGTGCCTGAACTCTTCTGAGAATATTCATCTGATGTTCCTGTGGGGATCGTAATGATGCTTGCTGGTATGGTAGGAAAGATGGAAGAATTGGAGCTCATTTTCTGCCTCCCTAGCTGCTTGTAGCGATGGGTAGATTTCATCTGAATTCCCCATGGTAATTGGGAATCCGAGTCCACCTTTCTTCTTCTTCTTTTGAATCTTATCATACGTAATAATTTGCCTAGATACTTTCAGCATCACTATCTTGTTGGTGGGATACCGGGGCAATCTATAAGGATAGGAAGAGAATCCTTCAAGCCTTATGTAGGTGAACTTTGGAAATTGGATAAACCATAGTTACAAGACTCGGACTCGCCTCGGACTCGGCAAGCCGATTTTTGACTCGGACTCGGACTCGGAGCCTAGACTCGCCCAAGACTCGGCAAATAGAAAAACCCTTGAAATTTAGAGATTTTTAAGGATTTAAAGCTTGTTTCATGCACCCTTTAGTGAATAAACCTCAAATACACAATAACATCATGAAATAGAAACTACTATGATCCTATACACAAACATATATCGATCACATAAGTATAAACGCAAATTTTAGCTGAAGGAAATAACACATTCAGATATATAAATATTGTCAAATGTATACAAAACTCATGGAATATGAAATCCATGGCATCAAAACAAATATCAAAACTAAAAAAATAAGTCTATGGCTCAGAAGAGCTTGCATTACTCATCCCAATATCACGACAAGTCATGCGCTAGTGTCTAAGTTAGGTCCTAGATGATGATGTAGCCATGATATTTGCTTGTGTCTCAATGATTGGTGTGTATATTCAAGTGAGGATTTTATTATTAAAATTTTATTGAAGCCTTCAAGACTGCATGTTTTGTTGTCTAATGTATGAATTTTGAAACAAGATAATCCTTGATTATGGCTTTGACTGTGAAAGATGCAAAGATTTGCAACAGGGGATATGTATTTTGTAGGTTTTTATGATCATGATTCATCATTGGCCTATAACATGCTTAGACCTATAGTTTGATGAGGGTTTGGGGGAAACACCCCAACGGGGTCAAGGGGCAGTGCCCCTTGCGGGGGTTTGGGGGCAGCGCCCCGTGCGGGGTCAAGGGGCAAAGCCCCTTGCGGGGGTCTGGGGGCAGCGCCCCCAGTGGGGTCAAGGGGCAGCGCCCCCTGCGGGGTCGAGGGGCACACAAACCTTCATGGCGCACACCATTTATTTAAAAAATTTGAGAAAAAAAGAATGCAATTTTAAAAAAAAAAATTTAATCAAAATGGCCGAGTTTGGGGCACGAGACGCGGCGAGTCCGGCGAGTTTTCCGAGTCCGGCGAGTCCGGCGAGTCCCGGCGAGTACTCGGCAGCCGAGTCTCTGGGACTCGTTTAGGGTCACCCGCCTCGGGACTCGCGAGTACTCGCCGAGTTTGGGCGAGTCTTGTAACACTGGGATAAACCAACATCCGAATTTCTCAATCATCTCTTGTGCTTCCCTGGATATTTTGTGATGGGTCCTTTGCTGCAAGGTCCTCGTAATATGCATAGTGAAGGCGTCATTGACCCTTTTGTAATTAGTTGTGCTTGTCAAATGCAACTGTGGACAAGCCTCATGTATTTTAAATTGATGGGAACCACACCCAATTGGTTCCTTGTAAGAGATCCCCCTATACTTTGTCATGCGTGCCAGCATATAAACAATATAAGAGCCCATGTAGAATGTTTTCATTCTCCTCACACCACGGAGTTGATCGTGAATGCTGTCACTGATCAACAGTGCCCAATCCATGTAGTCTTTGCCCTCTAGTACCAAGTTGACATAGTAGAACATCCAAGGTTCGAAGATGAACGCTTGGGGGCATCCTCCAACTCTGCTCAACATCATAATTAGGTCACCAAACTCCTGTCTCAAATCCTCCGAGATTATCTGTTTGGGTAGTTTTGTACGAGTTGGCTTGGGCTTGATCATCCACCTGGTGTTTATCAAATCAGCACATCGGTCCGTTGCGGATGAATACATTTTTTCAGCACTTTCTTTCATTTTATAGATCATCTTCTCATGAACTGGAACCCCGAACGCTTCCCCGATTGCTTCAGGTGTCAGGTTGGCCAATATCTTGACATCTGGCGAAGTGATCGTTCTCTGCTCTGTGTTGTAGTGGTGGGCGCATTCCATGATGAGTTCTAGACACCAGATAGCTAGCGGAAAACTGGTAGCTGCATATAGTCCACTCCTAACAATATTGTGTGAGGTCACTGATGGGTGATGGCCTCCAGTCCCCATTATCCTTCTTCTGAATGCCACCAGGTTGAACGAGCCTAAGTTTGTGTCAGCCAGCTTGCCCAACTTTGATGTAAACTTTGATTCCGGCAATAAGGATTTGCTCAATTTCTTGATTACTGCTTGTCTGGATTCGATGTGGTTGTTTCTGCCTGTAGCTCTTCTGCTTGATTCAACCATTCTACAAAAAGGCAAGAGAGTTAGACAACAAGATTTTAAAATAATAAAATAATCTCCGTTGAGGGTGTCAATAGATTTTTAAACAAAAAGGCTGCAACACTTTTTGTCACTTTCAGCTGCAAACCTCAACACTCTTGTTTACTTCAACGTTTTTAGAAGTTTTTGTAGTTATGCAACTTCTCTTAAATTCGTACTTCTCCTCCAAAATGCACTTCACATTCAGCAACATCAGCAACTTCAAGACTTATCAACTTCAGATTTCTCAGCAACTTGGGACCTCTCCTCACAAATTCGTACTTTAGCAAATGCAGCCTCAGCAAGTCAAAACGTGTCTTTCACTTTTAGCCACTAGAAACTAAGAAGTTCGCACCTCTCAGCAATCAGCAATCTGTGACTTCTTCAAAAAGAAAATCGTGCTTCAGCAACCTCGAACTTCAGCAGTCTCAGCCACTTTAAACTTGCTACTCAGCTTCCTTCACAAATTCGAACCCTTCCAGCAGCTTGAGAATATTTTATTTCTTTGCAAACTCGTACTTCAACTTCAGAAAATGCTCTGCATTCAGCAACTTGTGAGGAGAATGAAGAGGACTCAGAATATTATAGCCAGGTCGAATTCCAACAGAGGCTATACTTAGCACATTTTCGAATTCCATTTTCCCTCTTTTTTCCAGTCGTAACACTTGTCATTCGAAGCATCAGAATCTCAAGCTTCTAGAATTATGAATTTCATCGTCTCTACATAGGCCTGCCTCATCATATTTGATACTTTAAAATATCAAATTATTCACTTCTGTTGAACAATTTCGAACTCATTTGGCTAAGTCATTTTATCTTGTCTTTGCCTTGGCAAAATCATTCAGTTCAATCTTTCAACGCAACATCTCATTCATTTTACTTGTTTGCCTTAGAGAAATTCTTCAAATTTGCCTTAGGAATTTATCAAAATAGACGTCGGGAAAAAATATCCACCGAAACGATGCGAGGAAGGTGTGGAACAAGTTTAAATCATCTCGCAATTGAAAACGTTCAATACCCAGAAGAAAATTCTTTTTAGAATTCCTCGTTTTCATGTGTATCCGGATGAAGGGGTACTTTTAATTTTTATTATTTAAAAATAATAAAATGGCTAAGGTTTATTTCTTTTCACTCCGGACGTCTTCCACACCTGCAATCTCCAGTTTCTCTGCTTGGCATTTTTCTTTGATTTCTTCCTGAAGAATTTTCCCTCTGAAGAATTCTCCCTCCGGAGATTTTCTCTCTGGAAATTTTAGCATCACCTGTAGGCATATTTTTCATTTTCTCCTTAGAAAATGCCTTAGGAAATTATTTTAAATTTAAACTTTATCACCTTACCCTTGAAGGGCGCATTTGAACATGTGAGCTTCCATTTTATCCCTTAGGCAATTCCACGCCTAGACAATCTTCATCACAGTTAGCAATTTTTCCTTTTTTAAAATCATGTCCCCCTTTGCCTTACCTTTACCCTTGGTGCATATAGCATGTCATGAGGGAAACTTGGAGCGCATTTCACCATGTGTGAGGGAAATTACTCAATCCTTTGAGCGCATTTACCATACTGTTCAACGTTTTCTCTTTTACCTTGCCACCTTGGGCGCATTTGAGGGTGTGGAGAGGAAATTTCCCCATGTCTAGCGCATTTCTTCAACATTTTTCACGTTTTACCCTTTACCTTGCCACCTTGGGCGCATTTGCTATGGGGAAGAGGAACTTGAGGGGGCATATGAGGGGTGGTGAAGGAATTCCCACGCCTATGGTGACTCTTCACCTTCCTTGAGCGCATTTCACATGGTGGGCTTCTTGTCTTAGGCGCATTTCAACTATGTGGAGGAAAGCGCCATCATCCAGTGACCTTTCACCTCCCCTGGGCGCATTTAGCGTATGTTGCTTCCATGCTTGGGCACATTTGAGGGGTCCTCAAGGAATTTCCATGCCTTAGTGAATTCCGCCATGTCTTTGCCTCATGTGGGCGCATTTGACCCCTGCTCAAGGAAATCTTGGGCGCATTTGGCATGTGCCACTTCCATTTTATCTTTGAAGGCGTATTTTAGGGTGTGTGAAGGAAATTCCACACTTAGAACATTTTCTCCATACCTCAGGCATATTTGATACATCTCCATGCCAGTTATCATTTATAAGTTTTCAACGCCCTAGCCATGCCTTGGCTTTCTATTTTTAGCAAACTCGGAGCAATTAGGGTTTCTTTGCATTTCATCCCGTCCTGAGCTGGAGCTGGCGTGGCCATGCCTTTACTGACTTTGCTACCTTGTTTATATCCTCATCTGGCACAGTACATACTATTTTTAGCCGTTTGCTATTTTTAGCAAACCCTAAAATTGATCAATTTCTGTATCTCCGTTTGCTTTGAAATTCACTTCGCCTGTTCATGATGTTGTAAGTGATTTGTTCACACTTGTCTCTGGCACAGTACCTGCTATTTATAGCCATGAGATGACTTACTAAAAATAGTAAGTATTCAAATCATGTTCAAATTTTGCCAGTAGGTAGCTTGAAAGATGTTCATCCCGGTGGCGTGCTTCATTTTGACGTCTCTGTATTTTGTTCCATCTATTTTTAGACATAGCATGGGAAACCTTAATCTGATTTGCATGCCCTCCTTCTAGCGCCAATTCTTCTTGATTTCTATTGTTTGTCACTCTGCTCGCTGGACTGAAGTGTTGGGTAATCGCTGGGCTGAAACTGCTATTTATAGTAAGTGTCCGGAAAGTGGTCAGTCTGATGTCGGATGAGTTTGCATGTCACAGTGCCCGTGGGATCTCAAAAAACCCAGAAAATTGGTCAACATGGTGGCACTGGCTAAAAATAGTAAGTCCCTAAAAATTGACTCATTCCGTTTGCATGTCATACCATTGTGCAGCCCTCGCAAAACCCATATAGAATATCCGGACATGCACTGAAAACCTCTGCATGCAAGCCCTAAAAATAGCCTCTGAAGGCTGAACTGTTGAAAGTCCTCATCTCGGTTTGCATGTTATATCATCGAGAAGGTCTTGAAAAACCCAGATCGATTCTCCAATCATGCATTGGAAAATCACATGTTGAAATCCTGAAAATAGCCTCCGAAAGCTGAACTGCTAAAATAGCCAGTTGTTTGAATCTTTTCAAATTTCATGTGTAGGCACTTTGAAGCTGCCTGAATGCATTGAAGTAGTTAGAATCCCGAAATCTTGAGGAAAAGACCTCAAATTAGGTACTTACTAAAAATAGTAAGTTGTCAGATTTCAGTAGGATTTCAGTGGGATCCTGCCTTGAGCCTCTTGATTGTACTGCTGCACTTAGATTTTACCTTGATAACTCAATTTGACCTCAAACAAGCCTGAAGGATAGAAACCCTAATTTTGTAGACTTGGCAATCATTTCAATCTAGGTCAAATGACAGGACATCCCCGGAAGGACAAAAGATTAGAGACAGAGAGAACCAACGCCAAAAGACCAGAATGGAGCAAAAATTAGGGGGGTCCCCATCTTGGATAGGGTGATGTGTGAAAAGGTCACAACAATTGGCTAATGGACCAGTGGAGGCACCACCTACTGTATACTCATACACAGTTGTTGAAGGACCTGTTGAAGACAACTAATTATTACTTTCCACCATTAAACGACGTGTTGGTCGAAGGCATAAAATAAGTTCAAGCGTTCCAGTAGATAGGGAACAATCTGCTGAAGGCTTATTACAGAAAGAATCAGGAGCCTTTGGCCTCGTCAGTTCCTCCACACAACTTCCAAACACCACCGCATCCGAACGCAAGCAATAACCCGCCTCTCCCAAGAGATGCGCCTCGATATAGGCAAAACAATAACGCTAATAGTTCTACTAGTAGTTCTCCTCCTAAAGATGAATTGAAAAGACTAAGTCAGTACATAACCGAGGAGGTCAAGAAAATCAAAGTGAGTGTGTCATTGTTCGAGTTGATGAAGGTGCCAGAGATAAGAAACACATTCCTTGATAGCTTGAAGGACCCGACACAAGATTCAGCTAACACAATTCAGAAGGCTGCAAGTTCCACCAATAATGTAAATTTTGTTCAGGATGAATGATTCCAAGAACCACCTCAGACATTAAATATTGCTCAAGGATCTCGGGGTTCCAAAGTAACTCGAGGTATGTATGAAGTAAAAGAAGGCATAGAAATGCCAAGCCAAAAAACAACCAAAAATGAGCAAGCATGCCAAAGTTCAAAAGAAAGTAAAATAGAGAATTCAACAATAGAAGTGGAAGCTCCACAGATTGAGAAGAATAATAAGATAAAAGCAAAAGAGATAGAAGCAGGTGCGTAGAAAGGAAGCCCTATAATACTTTATCACGGAAAAGATGAGCCGTCTCCTTTCCTCATTTCGCTCGAATTTTCAGTAAGCTCCTGGACAATTGTCTGATCGACTCAGGAGCATCTAGTAATGTAATGCCTCTAGCTGTGTGTCATAGATTCGGTTTGACACCTACAAGGACAAACAAGAAAGTGACACAGTTGGATAAAACAGAAGTTCCGATCGTAGGAGAATTAAACAACATTCATATGTAGCTATCATATGATCCTAGGATTCAGCATTTCATTGACATTTCCGTAGTCGATATCCCAGATGGATATGGGATGGTTTTAAGACGAGATTGGACCCGCATATTAAATGGTTATTTTGCCACTGATTTCTCACACTTGTGGTTACCATGGAGGGGTATTCCCAATCAAATCAGAACTGAAAGTACACCAAGACTCAAGTTGATGATTACTGAGTATGGAGAAAACAATGAAATCTTATTTTTTGAGACAGATTTGGGTCAATATAGAACAAAGGCACTGAAATATTCTCTCTCAATTTTTTCGATTTTTAAACCAAACATTTACAATAGAATCAATCACCCGTTAAGGTTAGCATAACCAAAACGTACATTAAAGAACTCTAACCAAGAATGCGCCCTAAAACCACTTAAAGAGGAGGGGCGAGCATATGGTCAGAGGATCCCTAGGATCTACTGAATCAACAAGTACAAGATTCTATTGAAGGAAATATTAAACTCGACACCAAGGATGTGCACTCAAGATCCCTTTGCAGGCGAGGTGCTAACATATGGTGGAGTACTACTGCTGAATTGGAATAACAACAAGGCGGATAACCAGCCAATGAAATTTCCACTCAACCACCAAATAGTGGGGGGAAAAGAATACAACATTAAAACTTCTTCTGCTGCGGCAGGCATCCACTGAAACGTGGGAATTCTCCACTTGAAGTGGGTATGAATGGGGTTACAAACAGATTGTCCTCACTGGCGGTAAACCATCCAGGGGTGCTTAGTGTGAAATTAATTAAATAGAGCAGCAATAATAAAACTGAAAACAGTACTACTGTTAGCAGCTTGTACAAAGAGAAGACTGCAATTTTACAATACCAATATCACCAATATTCAAGCACCTTGTTATACATTATCTCTCTATTAGAATATAATGAGAAAAGAAGAAGAAAGATAGAAACAACAATTGTTTTTAATTCTGATCAGCAAACTGTAATTCTGGAAATGTATATCAGCAATTACAAATAATTTGAAAATTGCTTACAACTCAATCAAAGTACCTCCGATATGCATGAAATCAAAGCATAGATCATTTGGGAGATAGGCGCCCTTGTTGAAACACGGAAAACAGCTTCAAACACCTGCAATTACTAATGGCACACTTCCCAATGCAAAGATGAATGGTATGGCCCTTGAGAGGGGCGATTTTCATTATAAAAATGCACACTTCAAAATAGAGTCTGAAATTGCTTGGAGATGGTCGCCTAGACCTTAGGAGTATTATTATCAAATGCCCAGAACAATACAAAATTTGTACAAGTAACCATGCGCAAAAACAATACATTACAGTCCGCCTCCCTCGAAATTGCTTGTCCTCAAGCAACTGCAAAGCTGGATGCTGCAAGATTTGTTCACTTTCCCAAGTAGCATCTTCAATAGGCAAATTTTTCCATCTTACCAAATACTCCTTGATTGTTCGCCTCCTTAAGGACCACTCCCTACTGTCAAGAATCTCTTCCGGAAGCAACACCAATTGCCCTTCTTCGTCTAAAGGAGGTAATTCTGAAGTAGCTACCACATTATGCCCAAGTGCCTTCTTGAAGTAAGAAACATGAAAGACATTGTGAACTTTGTTGTCTGTTGGAAGTTCCAACTCATATGCCACTTCACCAATCCTTTTGGTGACTCTAAACAGACCATAGAAATGTGGCTTCAATTTTTCTGCACCACTCTTTCGAGAGAAGACTGTCTGTAGGGCTGAAGTCTCAGATAAACCATGTCTCCTACCTCAAATGAACGTTCAATACACTGCTGATCAGCATACAACTTCTACTGATTTTGGGCTTGTTGCAGATTTTCTTTTAGTGACTTTAAGATGTCTTGATTGTGCTGAAGCATATCTCTTGCCTGGGGAGCTCTACTATCACCAAACACCAAGTCTACAAAGTTAGGAGCATCATACCCATAGAGTGCCATAAAAGGAGACATCTTAGTTGACATGTGATAAGAAGAGTTGTAACAAAACTCTCCCAAATGAAGCCACTTAACCCAAGCCCTTTGCTGCCCTGAAACATAATTTCTAAGGTAGCCTTCTAACCAGTTATTGACAATCTTGGATTGCCCATCCATTTGCGGGTGATAACTAGTGTTTGGAGTGAGCATTGTACCACTCAATCTGAAAATCTCTTGCCAAAACCCACTTAGGAACTTGTTGTCCCTATCACTGACAATGGTCTTAGGCAAACCATGCAAACGGAAAACTTCTCTAAAAAATAACTCAGCTACTTGAGTTGCTGTAAATGTAGTAGTGATAGCATAAAAATGAGCATATTTGGTTAATCTATCCACCACAACATAAATGCAATCACGGCCTTGCACCTTGGGTAACCCGGTGATGAAGTCCATAGCAATACTTTCCCATTTCTGATTTGGAATAGGCAAGGGCTGCAACAAACCAGCAGGAAAAGAATGTTCATTTTTATTCCTTTGACATGTAGGACATTCCCTTATGTAGTTCATAACTTCTTCCTTCATTCCCTTCCAAGCAAACCTTTCTCTTATTTGCTTGTACGTCTTGAACATACCTTGATGACCAACAAGAGGAACATCATGAAATGACTGAAAAATCTTCCTCTTAAGCTTGGATTTGGGTACCAAAAAATTCTACCCTTATACATAATCAAATCACCAACCAAGTTATACCTTTCATCAACCAAATGGCCTTCTATAATGCTGGTAGTAAACTGATTTTTGGCATAATCAGCAGCAATCAACTCTCTCCAATCTGCTGAAATCTCACAAAGTGACTGCAATTGAGGCCTTATGGACAAAGCATCCGCAACTACATTGTTTTTCCCCTTAACATACTCGATATCAAAGTCATAAGTCTGAAGCTTGCTTACCCATTTTTGTTGCCTTTCATTCAAATCCTTTTGCCACATGAAATGTTTAAGACTATTATGATCAGTCTTAACCACAAATTTACTTCCCACCAAGTATTGGCGGAATTTGGACAAAGCATGCATGATGGCAAGCATCTCTTTGTCATAAATCGAGTATAATTTTTCTGCTCCTCTCAATTTTCTGCTCTCAAAGACAATAGGATGTTTGTCTTGCATAAGAACAGCTCCAACTCCTTCTCCTTAAGCATCACATTGTAATTCAAAAGGCTTTTTAAATCAGGCAAAGCCAAAACTAGACATGAACTCATAATTTGTTTGAACTTATCAAACACTCCTTGTGCTTTATCTGTCCATAGGAAAGCTCCCTTTTTGGTGAGATCTGTAAGAGGTGCTGCCATGTAAGAATACCCCTTGACAAATCTTCTATAAAATCCACACAAGCCCAAAAATCCCTTCAAGTGAGTCAGATTTTTCGGAGATGGCCAATCAACAATGGCTCTAATCTTTTCAAGATCAACTTTGACCCCTTTAGAACTGATAAGGTGGCCGAGACAGAGAAGCTCAGTCATCCCAAACTCACATTTAGATTCCTTAGCAAACATGCTTTCAGCCTCCAGAATGCTAAGCACTTCCTCCAAGTGCTGAAGGTGCTCCTCCCAAGACTTACTAAAAACTAGAATGTCGTCAAAAAAGATAAGCACAAACTTCCTCAACTGCTGCCTGAAGGTCTTATTCATACATGACTGAAATGTTGCTGGGGCGTTAGTCAAACCGAATGGCATGACAAGGAACTCAAAGTGCCCATAGTGACATCTGAAAGCTGTTTTCTCAATATCTCCTTCTCTCATTCTGATTTGATGGTAACCAGATCGAAGATCAATCTTTGAAAAGAACATGGCCCCATGGAGCTCATCAATAAGCTCATCTATCCTAGGAATAGGATATCTATTCTTGATGGTTTTCTGATTCAATGCACGATAATCAACACACATCCGCATTGTACCATCTTTCTTTTTGACCAATACCACTGCTGAAGCAAATGGGCTTTCGCTTGGTCTGATGAACCCTACCTCAAGAAGTTCTTTGATAGTCTTTTCTATCTCATCCTTCTGCTTCTTTGGGTAGCGGTAAGGAGTAGTAATGACAGGTTTGGCACCTTCTTCTAATTCAATCACATGCTCACATCCTCTTTCAGGTGGTCTTCTTGAAGGTAAGTCGCCAAAAACCTTGCTCTTTATAGAAAGAAGAGCTTGTATATCAAGTGGGTATTGTCTTTTCTCTACAACCGGATCAGCTGGTAAGATCATACACTCTGCTGCCCACTCAACTTGATCATGACAGATCAACCTCTCCATTTGTTTCAAGGACACAATCTGTGGCCCTCCATTGGACATGCCTCTCAAAACCACCTTCTTCCCATCAGCTTGGAATTTCAATTCCATGGTTTGCAGATTCAAAGTGATCTCTCCAAGAGATCGCAGCCATTGTATTCCCAAAACAGCATCGGTATCACCAATGCCTACCACATAGAGGTCATCCTTCACCTCATAATTCCCCAATTGCATAGAGAGATTAGGAATTTTCTTGGTGCACGATATGGTAAAGCCATCTGCTACCATTACTTTGAATCCTTCAAAGTCTTCAGTCTTCAATCCTCTTTTGGTAACTAGGCCTTCATCAATAAAATTGTGAGTTGCTCCAGTATCAATTAGAGCAACAATCCTTTGAGAGCTAACCACTCCACGTACTCGAAAGGATTCGTTCTTTTGGAAACTAGATAGTTGGGCAAAAGCACTACCATCTCCAACTTTTGGTTCCTCTTATGGAGCTTCTTCTTCCTCATCACTTGTTGTTTCATACTGCTTATCAAGTGGATCAGATTCTGATCCATAATCAGAATAGCCCTCCATTTGTTGAACTTTACATTTCCCATAACAGCAGTGACCCCTTGTCCAAGGTTCATGACAAGTATAACAAACTCCCTCTTTTCTGAGCTGATCATGGAGTTCATCAGATATTCTTTCTGGATACTTGTTGGGCTGATTAGGAGTGAACTTCTTCTTATCCTTTTTGAATGGTTTAGACTGAAATTTTGGCCTTGGAGCAGCCAACTCCATGCTCCTTGCTTTCTTGATTGCTTCATCCAATGATGGTGGATCAAAGGCTTTGACCCATCCTTTCAAAGGCTCCATCAAACCTTCCGCAAATAGAACCACAAATCTTCTTTCAGTAATGTTAGGCACCATTACCGACAACCTTTGAAAATCAGCAACATAGGTATCTAAAGATCCATGTTGTTTCAATTGTGTCAATTCTCGGAAACTCAAATCAAGATCTCTGGTATCAAATCTTTCAATTAATTTATTGTTAAACTCCTCATAGGTGTGAATGAGGTTATGGCCAAGAGTAACCAAACCATGAGTCCACTATTCGTGAGCCACTCCATCCAAGTGTAATGTGGCAAACTTAATTGCATCTTCCTCTGGCATTGGTCTAAGTGAGAGATAGTTATCTAATTTCTGCACCCATGCTCTAACTGCACACTTATTACTCCCATCAAAGTGGTCCAAAGTAATCTTACCCAATGCTTGTTGAAAATCATTCCTATGGTTCGTGGGAGGACATTGTTCATTCCTTCCACCATGCTTTCTACTTCTTTGATTCATGAATTGATCAAAGGTCCATGCATCTCTCATATCAGGGGGTAAAGAGATGTACTCCATATAGGCTTGCCTAGCATCATCCACAAAAGGTACTCCAATTTCAGGTTGTTGTTCATCCCTTGGAGTGAATGTAGGGAGGAGAGGTCTAGATGAAGATCCTCTTGTATTTGCATGCTGTCCAACAGTTCTATCCCTTCCATTAACTGCTCAAGCATTATGACCACCGGGAACATAAGTTCCATTTACACCACTATTACTGCTGTTTTCACCAGCATGATTTGGTTGGGGCTGAATATTATTTTGAGTAGTTTGCTGATCCAATTTATCTAGCAAACGTGCCATCATCTCTAACATGTTATCAAACTTTTTTTCTGCTCGTGCATCTTTTTCCTCCATCGAAAGACGGGACTCTTTTGACATTCTCTCAACTGTTTTACCTGTTTCCCTCAAAGCTTCTGACAAGGTATTTGCTTCTGGCACTGGCGGAAACTATAACTGAGATCTGGCCTGAGTTCTGATGAAGTATCTGGTTGCTCTGTCACTCATCTGTCAACTGAAAGACTAGTAGACACAGGATGGCAGGAACTTCAATTTTTTCGATTTTTAAACCAAACATTTACAATAGAATCAATCACCCGTTAATGTTAGCATAACCAAAACGTACATTAAAGAACTCTAACCAAGAATGCGCCCTAAAACCACTTAAGGAGGAGGGGCGAGCATATGGTCAGAGGATCCCTAGGATCTACTGAATCAACAAGTACAAGATTCTATTGAAAGAGAAATATCAAACTCGACACCAAGGATGTGCACTCAAGATCCCTTTGCAAGCGAGGTGCTAACATATGGTGGAGTACTACTGCTGAATTGAAATAACAACAAAGCGGATAACGAGCCAATGAACTTTCCACTCTACCACCAAACAGTAAGGGGAAAAGATTACAACATTAAAACTTCTTCTACTGCGGCAGGCATCCACTGAAACGTGGGAATTCTCCACTTGAAGTGGGTATGAATGGGGTTACAAACAGATTGTCCTCACTAGCGGTAAACCATCCAGGGGTGCTTAGTGTGAAATTAATTAAATAGAGCAGCAATAATAAAACTGAAAACAGTACTACTGTTAGCAGCTTGTACAAAGAGAAGGCTACAATTTTACAATGCCAATTTCACCAATATTCAAGCACCTTGTTATACATTATCTCTCTGTCAGAATATAACGAGAAAAGAAGAAGAAAGATAGAAAACAGCAATTGTTTTAATTCTGATCAGCGAACTGTAATTCTGGAAATGTATATCAGCAACTACAGAAAATTCGTAAATTGCTCACAACACAATCAAAGTACCTCCGATGTGCGTGAAATCAAAGCATAGATAATTTGGGAGATAGGCGCCCCTGTTGAGACACGGAAAACAGCTTCAAACCATTGCAATTATTAATGGCACACTTCCCAATGCAATGATGAAAGGTACGACCCTTGAGAGGGGCGATTTTTCATTATAAAAATGCACACTCCAAATTAAAATCTGAAATTGCTTGGAGATGGTCGCCTAGACCTTAGGAATCTTATTATCAAATGCCCAAAACAATACAAAATTCGTACATTCAACCATGAGCAAAAACAACATTCAACTGTATGCAAACAGCAACTGTAAAACTAGAAAATATATCAAATTTTCACCTTGAAACACAATCTGCTAGTCTATATGAGAAGCAACAATAATTCAACTAGGTGTTGTCTTGCAAACACGAAATTGAAGGAAGAACTAGGAGGTCAGCATTCCTCGAAGTAGAAAATGATAAATCATTTTGACAGCATAACTTTAGCAAAAATAATGGATGTTCAAATGCTGGAGCCAAGCTTCACTTTTAAAGGAAGAGAGGAGATTGTTCAAGTCCTCCAAGAAGGTACGCCAAAAGCCACACCTTTTCAATTTCCAAAAAGGAAATATCATTCTTCAAAAATACACCCCACTTGAGATAATGAGGAATTAATAAAAGAAAACATTTTAACTTCTTCATGTGGCGCCACCCTTAAAGCCCCCCTTTCAAAACAGCTTGAAGTTAGTTCCTTAGGCCAAGGGGGTAATTGCGAATTAGCACAATTTGCTCAATTAATGAAGAAAACCATTAAAATAATATTTCCAAAAGGCCAAGGCTTAGTTCAGAATACTGCTTCCAAAGATGTGATGAACTGAAGGCTGACAACAGCAAACTGCCAACAATAGTATTTACTATAAATAGTAAATAATGAGGAAAGATCACAAAACCTCCAAAACTGGAACCCTTTGAAACACCTCAACGAGCCTACAGGATTCCGGAATAAGTTGATGAGCCACTGACAGGATTACTGCCAAAAGAGGAACATTACAGGCACTAGAAGTCTTGATGCTACATTGCTCAGATAATCAAGAAGATTCAGAGTCAACAAAAGTTTTTGTTGAAGGTGATGATGAGCTATCACCAGATGAAGGTGAAAGCATGTTCGAGAATTTTAGGAGATTTGTGCTCAAAAGTGCGAGACAAGAAAAGGAATTGGGAAGTCATGCTTTTTTGCAAGACTTATTGTTGCCTAATTGGTGTCGGATTCATAATGCTTTTCATTCTGAGTTCTCTTGCATGATGTGCAAGGTGGCTTTAGATCAAGTGCGCGCAAGGATTTCCCAACCCCCGAAAGATGAATGTTTTAATCTTACAATGCAAGGTGAAGGTAGTGACTCCGACAAAGAGCTTTCACCAAATGAAGAAATCATCCACAGAGAGAATCCAATTGCAGAGATTCAAGAAAAAGAAATACCCAGTCCCAAGCAATTGCAAGATCGAGAGTGAGTTTGGAACTTGAGGTTTGATGGTTCAAAGTCCAAGAAGGGCAATGGAGCTGGTTATGAGTTGATCAGTCTGTCAGGCGAGACTTACCTAGTTGCTTTGAGGTTACAATTCCCATGCACTAACAACGTAGCAGAAGAGAGTCCTTAATCCACGGATTGCTACATGCAATTCGGAAAAGGGTCAAAATCTTGCATGTTTATGGTGATTCAGAAGTTGTGGTAAGGCAAGTGATAAAGAAGTACGCTTGCCATGACAAGAGACTGAGGGGATACAAAAATCAGGTATGGGATCTCATTGAAAGTTTTGATGCTTTCAACATTAAATCTATATACCGCTCTCAGAACAAAGTTGCTAATTCATTGGCACAATCAGCCAGCTCATTAGAACCGCTTGAGATGGATGTTGTGAAGAAATTGACAATTGAAATCACTTCAACACCATCAGTCCTAGACAACATTACAAATTTTGAAGTATTTGACGATGATAAACACATTTTGGATTTCTTAACGAATTCAGACGTTTTCCTCACCCAGATCATTGATGAAGAAGAAGAACGAGGAGAAGCCCAATTTGATGCAGAAGGCATAATGAATTTAAAGACCAATAGCATTCCTAAAGGAATGATACAGCTTGAAAGATTCTTTGACCAAGATCAGATCAATGTGATCAAATACCAAAGAAGTGATGGTGGCCAACATGAAGCAGTGAACCTGGGCACAAAAGATGAAGTTAAGAATGTCCTCATTGGAAAGGTATGCATGCGTGAAGAGAAATAACAAACAATGAGGAGCTTGAGGGAATTCAGAGACATTATTGCCTGGAGTTACGAGGATCTAAAGACATATGACACTTCAATTATTACACATACAATTACCCTCAAGGTAGGCAATAAACCATTCAGGCAGCGTCAAAGGCCAATAAACCCATTATTGGAGCCCCTCATTTTCCAAGAAGTAAAGAAGTTGCTGTTAGCAAGCATTATCTTTCCAGTATGCCACTCAACGTGGATCGCCAACTTGGTACCTGTTCGCAAAAAAAATGGAGAGATACGGCTGTGTGTAGATTTTCAAAATCTCAACAAGGCTTCAGAAAAGGATAATTACCCATTGCCTTCACTAGATGAAGTAATTCAAATCATAAATGAATCCCAAAATGATGTCTTTTCTTGATGGATACTCAGGATACAATCAAGTGTTAGTGGAGCCTGAGGATAGACTTAGGACCGCATTCACAATAAAATGGGGTACATTTGTATAACAAAGAATGTCGTTCAGGTTGATCAATACTGGAGCCACCTTTCAAATGGCCATGAATATCGCATTCAAAGACCTTATAGGAAAGTGCATTATTGTCTACATGGACAATGTAACGACTTGATCCTTATGTAAAAATATTTTTCTTAATCTACAACTTTTAACATAGATAACATGCATATAAAGAAAGTACTAAAACATTTCTTTTCTTTTCATTGACAATTAAATAAGATACATGCTAGCTAATAAATTGAAATCTCTTTCCTTTCAAATGAACAAGACAATATATTTCAAATAACGAAACTTTTTCCTTTTCAAATGAACATCAGAGTAAACATACATACGTGCACATAGATAGCTCGTTGAGCTTCTGAACTAATAGTGGTAAGAAGGTCCAGGAATCCGCCTTTCAAATGTCAGTGCCTCAGTAGCCTGGTAAGGAGGAGAAACATCACTCGGGCGCTTTTCCGCCAACCACAAACTTATAATGCGGTCCCCCGCACATCTACCATTCGGTAGATGGCCCTCCCTTCAACGAAGAGATTGGTTGGATAACTGATACTGTAAACCGACTGAGCATAGTGGTGTGTCCTACATAGCTAGAACCTGTACATCCGGTAAACTCTCGATCTAGTATGCAATATGGGATCACGGTGGACATGACAGTGTATTCATCACTCAATCAAGAAGATGTTTGTTCATTTACACTACTTTGGCCAAAGTGTTTAATCAATATCTCTACTGAGGGTCAATTGCCACATACACTATTCAGGGTTGATTTGACTTAGGGCTATCTTACACTACGCTTAAGTCTTTTGTCCTATCGTGGTAATCCATACCAAAGACATCCTACATCAAGTAAACCTACTGGGATGAATCTGTATCGCAAGTATTACTATTACTCTCTCCTATACGGGAATGAAAATTTCCTAGGAGTTCAGCTAGCTTACTGAGTTAAACTAATAACTTAGTAGGCTATAATGTACTTGAATCAAGCTCTCATCACAGTCTTAGTAGTAATATCTAAAATATTGAATACTCTCCTTATATAGAGATCATACAAGTAAAGCAAATAGAACTAAATGCATTGTCTACCTTTTAAGACAAATTAATACTCTTTTATACAATCATGCATCACCTAGGGCCGTATTTACTTCATGCAACTTTTGGACAGTCAATTGCAAGCATCATACAACAGTATAATATTTCGTTTGTCTAACATGACTTCTCAAAGATTGAAGATAAAAAGAGCAGAATAATAACTTCATTGATCTAACATGACTTCACAAAGATTAAAGATGAAATGAGAATAGTTTAATCATGCCTGGATTAAGCTTTCCTCAGGTGATGATGGTTTGCCCTTGCAGTATTCCAGACTACAGAGTTTCTCTGTTCTCTCTCACAGCAAAATACTCTTTCAAAGGAAATGCTCTCTCACAGTAAGATGGCTTCTCACAGCAAAATGGCTTTTCAACAAAAAATACTCTCTCACAAGTTTCTACATAGTTGGACAGCTTATGTCAAAGGCTTAGAAATGGACAATTCAGATTTCTAACAGCAGGAATGACTAATTCAGATTTGTGCATAAATTACACTCCTAGAATTCAATGTATATTTTTGCAAATACACTACTAAATCTGTGATGAAATTACTCCACAGTCTGATGCAGAAATGAGTGATACTCAGATTGATAATCTGATGAAACAGAGTGATGGCTTAACCAAGCTTGATAGCATCTGAATGCAGCAGGTTAAAATCCTAATGAGGCACAATGAATATAACACGAATGCTAAGAATGAATGAGTGTATAATTTACAACAGATGAAGGCCTTTTATAGAGCCCCGTAATGCAACGCATTTCCTTACGGGAAGGCATGAAAATACACAACACAAAACCCATAATTGTTCAAAGGTAACTTGGCGGATTTCCAAGCCCTTACTCATCATTTTAAGAAGTGATTCGACTTAATTAAGAGCCAACAAAACAAGAATTATTCAACTGATTAGCAGAAATCGCCACTTACAGGATTTCCCCAAATATGGCGCCAAACAAGTAGATTATTAATTTGCTTGAGAAAAGGTCTTGCTTGAGATTGCAACAAGTTTACACCTCTGAGTTGCGTCGCCCTTGCATTCTAGCAGTTTTGAATCCTTCATCTAGGCGAAGCGCTTCTTTCCAGTCGCGTGAATTCACCATTTCGCCATTTTCATATTTTCACGGGAAAACTTCAAATATTTCCAAAATGACTTTATTAAGTCTAAAGTTTATGATTCGCATATTTCCTTTCAGTTTTAGAGAAGTCCTTTTTACATTTGATTTATTTCATAATGCAAGGTAGGAAACATTCGATTTCCTTAGTAAGTGATGAGAATAAAATAACAATGATTTCTTTTTATTAAATAATAATATATATATGTATTTATTAATATTATATATTTATATAATATTAAAGTAATAATAATTATATAAATACATATATATTTTATTACTTCAAGTAATATATATATATATATATATATATATATATATATATTATTTTTACTTTAATATTTATATATTTATTATATAATATTAATACGTATATATATATATATATGTATAACTCCTGTAGCACATCATAACCAGTTTGTTATTCCTGATATGTCTATATATGTATCCATACATATATACATATACGTGTTCATGTAAATCAATAGGTAATAATAATATAATATTATTAATATCCTATATGTAACAGGTTGTGTATATACATATACATACATATACATATGTCCATATATATTTCGATATTCACATATGTGTATGTATACCATGTCAATGCAACTATGTGGGCATATCCGTTTGCCAATCACACACTTGTATCAATATGTATATACATATGGATGCATGTATATGTATATATATGTATATATATATACCCAGCCTAATTACTTGCATTCAAATACAATCCGTTGTAATGAACTTAATACAATGAGACAGTTAACAGATAAACATCACTTATAAAAGGTACAGAAGAAGACACGACTCCTAATGCCAATCTATGACTATGGATGACTTATCTAACTCAACTGATTCCGTTACTCACTCTATAGTGAAGTGTGTGTATTACCGGTTAACCGACCAAGCCCCTCTCTCAAGTGATATTTCCCCTCCGCCTGGAGGAATGGTACCTATACCTGCATCCATTGACATACGTCCATGGAAGTCAAATGCTCACAACATAACAGTATAGATACAACATTTCACAAGTTAGAATATTAACAATTCTATAACTTAATATGCATTATTACACCAAGAATGACATCAATTGAAATACATTAAAATGAGACAATCATTAAATGTAACAACACTCATATTGACAACAAGGTACACATTTTATTCAAGCATTGAGTTCACATTACAATCTTTCGGCCCTATGCAATACTATTACGTAGTAGCTTACAATGCGGGGTGTAACAGATGACCTCACCGTGTTTTGCAAGAGAGGAGAAAGTCATATTGAAGATCTGAGGAAGATATTTCAAAGATGTAGAAGGTATGGAATTTCATTAAACCCGAAGAAGTGCATATTCGGGGTGACTGAGGGAAAGTTACTTGGCTACGTGATAACAGAGAAAGGGATTCTTATTGATCTCGATCGAGTAGAAGCTATATCAAGAATTGGCTTGCCATCAAGTCAGAAAGAATTGAAGTCTTTCTTCGGAAAGATTAATTTTGTAAGAAATTTTATAACAGGATTTGCCGAAATAGTCAGGCCTCTAAGTGAAATGTTGAAGAAAGATGCAAAAATAGAATGGACAGAGCCAGCAAAGAAGGCATTCAAAGAGATCAAACAAGCTATCATTGATGCTCCCGTTTTGGTCAGTCCTTACTACACAAAGCCCTTCTACCTTTATTCTTTCACGTCAGAGCATACATGTGTTGCATTGCTTACCCAAAGGACAGAAGAAAAGGACGAACATCCTATAGCTTTCATGAGTGCACCATTCAAAGATGCAGAGTTGAGATACCTGAACGTAGAGAAATAGGCATATGCTTTAGTCAAAGCAATCAAGAAGTTCCGACATTACATTTTGAGAAGTAAAGTCTTTGCCATAGTTCTAGATGTGGCTGTTAAGACTTTCCTAATGCAAAACGAATTAGGGGAGAAAAGGGGCAAGTGGGTTACTATTATTGAACAATACGATGTAGAGATCCAGCCGATGAAAATTGTTCGTAGCCAAGCTTTAACACAGACTATCGCCACAGGACTAGGATTGGTACAAGTGTATGAATTACAAGAAGTATCCCCTAATGAATGGTACGATGATATCACTTACTTCCTGCTCAATCACAAGTGCCCTAATCATTTGAACCAGTACAAAAGAGGGCCTTAAGAATGAAAATCCAAAGATAGATGTTGCAAGGAACAGTATTATACAGGAGAAACCATGAAGGAGTTTTCCTAAGATGCCTCGGAAAGGAGGAAGCAAAGCAGATAATGGAACATTTTCATTCTAGGTTTGGGACCAGGCATGGAGGAGCATTAGCAACGACATACCAAGTTCTAATGGTAGGCTATTATTGGCCGACAGTGTTCAAAGATGTGTACGATCATGTGAAAGCCTGTCACACATGCCAGGTAACTTTTGCACGAGAGAAGAACCCAGCTATGCCACTTCAACCTGTGATTGAAGTACGACCTTTTGCGAAATGGGGACTCGACTTTATTGGTATGATCAACCCACCTTCCTCTGCACAACACAGGTATATTCTAACCACAACTGACTATTGCAGTTGATGGTCAGAAGCCCAAGCTTTAAAATTGTGCACAACTGACATTGTAATTAAGTTTTTAGAAGAAAACATTATCACTAGATTTGGATGTCCTTATGCTTTAGTATGTGATAATGGTTCTGCATTTTCTTCTTTGAAATTCTCTAACTAGGCATATGAATATGGGATCACTTTGAAGTTTTCATCGAATTACTATCCCCAAGGTAATGGATTGGTAGAATCTACAAACAAAAATTTGCTGAATGTTATCAAGAAGCTGTTAGACAAGAACCCAAGGGATTGGCATACATAGTTGAGATTCGCTCTTTGGGCGGATAGAGTAAGAATAAAGAGTTCCTTGGGGACATCACCATATCATTTGGTATACGGACAAGATCCTATATTCCCCATACAATTGAGAATTCCCACTTTACAATTCATGCAAGAATGTTTGGATTAGGAAGACAGAGTCAAAACCAGATTGTCACAGCTGCTACTTTTGGAGGAAAAAAGAGATCAGGCTTTGGAAAATTTTGCAAAGCATCAAGGTGTCGTAAAGAGATGGTTCGATCAGAGAGCAAGAATAAAGGCGTTTAGAATTTCTGATTTAGTCCTTTGTTGGGACAAAGCTCATGAACGAAAAGGAGACCATGACAAATTTGACAATTTATGGATGGGTCCCTATCAAATTTCAGAAATTCTAGGAGACAATGCATTAAGATTGAAGACATTAATCGGAGGGGATGTCCCATTGCTAGTCAATGGGCAATTCCTCAAACATTATTTCTAGTTTTAGGCTCCTAGTGAGTCTGGCCTTTGTACATAGTTAGATTAGTTTTCTTCCTGGTTGGGTTTGGTTTCGGTTTGTTTGGTTTGGTTTTCCCTTGCTTTCGTTTGCTTGGTTTTTCTTGCTTTCTTAGATTAGTTTTGCTCCGTTTGCTTTTGTTTGCTTTCCCTTAGTGTAGGTTTTGAATAAGGAGGATTTCCCGTTTGTGAGAAAGGTGATGTTGCTTACATGCACACCTTGGATTGACCTTGCCAAGGTATTTTAAGACTATTCCTTGGATAAATACTTGTGGATAATCTTGGAATCCTAAATTAATTGTTTCTAAAGTACCTTAAAGTTAAGGTTAGTACTTGACTGGAAAGGGAATCATCTATTGTATCTTGAATTTGAGTTTTACAGTTATTATATCTTACACACTTAAGGAATTCTCTGAGTCGTTATGGTTTCCTAGGTGAAGTAATCAAAAGTTTTGCTTCAGTGCCACTATAATACTCAAGCCCATGTGAGCTTCATTGCTTACAAGTCAAAGTGTGGAAATATGTGAAAAGAAAAGAATATCAAAATAAAAGAAAGAAAAATGAACATCAAAGCGTTTGGATTTTGGGTGTGCGGACATCTCTACAGGTGTACAAACTAAATGAAGAAAAACTAAATCACCGGAAGTAGAGCAATCTCCATGAGTTTATAGCGATAACCTTGACGGGGCTATGGACGCCCATTGGTAGCAAGGCTCTATCCGGGATGCTTTTGAAGTTAAGACAAAGTCACACAAAGGGTCATGACGGAACCAAAGAATCATATTGTTCTTATGAGACAGAAATGAACGCATTTGCACACTCCCATAATTGAAGGATGAAAGATCTCGATACAATTTAGGATTCCTCTTTCTTTTTGAGTACTCTTCTTAGCTAAAGGGGTAAGTTAGTAAGAATTAATGCAAGAATCTCGGGTTTGAAGTGGGTCTTATCTTTGGAATGTTTAGGAACATTCCTCACGTGGAGTCGCTAGATGTTGTGACCTTATCACACATCACCCCATTGCAAATGGTGACCTTAGTGGTTTGCTTTGATCTCTGTTTGGGAGTTTAGAGTTTGAGTTTTTGAAGGGTCACCCGAGCCAAGTAAGGAATTTGAGCCCGAATCAATGCACAAATGTCATCAGAATGCTTAGAAGGCTTGGAGGACGAGGATCGCTTGTCGATTTAGTCAATTCTAACACCTACTTATTTGGGATTTTTACTTTGGCCCCCTATTTTTTAGGGACTTTATTTTTGGCACTTTTAGCCTATTTTGGACTTCCTATTTTTTAGGGATTTATTTTTGGAAAGTTTCTATTTTGGAAGGTTTCTATTTTTGGAAAGTGCCTGGGTCATGGCTTCAGCATCGTCATCCTCAACAGACCCCCGAAAGTGGAAAGAAGTGTGAAATTTTGGGCGAACTAGATGAAGGCTAGAAAATCGCCTAAGTTTGATCATGGCACAAGCATAGGCTGAAATATTCCGAGCCAAATAATTTTTGAATTTTTAATAACAGTTTACAAACCAATGCACCCGTTAAGGTTAGCAGCTAAACCAAAACGAGGCTGAAGTAACTCTAACCAGAATGTACACCAAGATCCCGATGTGGGCAAGGTGTGAGCATTGGTCAGAGGATCTTAATCAAAATGCTTATGCAAGAACTCTAACCAAGATGCGCCGGCGGACGACGAGCATGTGGTCAGAGGATCCCTGAAATCTAATGTACTGAAAGCACACTCAACACTAAGTATGTGCTACTCAATCCAATACGGAAAGGAGGCGACCATATGGCGGAGATAACAGAAATTACAATGCTTGAAAGAAATAACTATAATGCCGAAAGTACTCGACACCCAGAATGTGCTTTCTAACCCGGAGTGGGAAAGTAGCTACCATAGGGCGGAGATAAAGGAATGACAATAGCAAATACTGAAAGTAGAGTTGAGCATTACAATTTGATAAGCAAGATTATAAACTGCTGTCAGTACTACTGGCAGCTTACAAAATGTTAGACATTGCCTTGCTATCGATATGAATCAAAATGTAATAGAGCTGCAACAATATTTATGGAATTCCCTTCAATGAATAAGAAAGCTTTAATCAGAAACTGCACTTTTGAAGCCAACCTGATAATCTGATTTTTGACAGTCCAGATTTCCACGTGCACGAACAGCAGCCCTGAAACTCACAAATTCATCACAACTTGCTCCAAACTTTATCAAATCTCATGAGACGAATTGCATAATGATCCTAGTATGATGGCGACCAAATTAGAACACTAAAAGTTGATCAAAAACCCCTATGTAATTTATGCACGGAAATCAATGCAAGGGCAGATGGTATGGCCCAGCAAGAAGTTCGACCTCTCTTTAAAAATCCAAAGCTTTACTAAAAATTCCACAAAATGGAGGAAAGGGTCGGCCCTACCAAACAGAGAGAAGTAGACAGTACCCAGAAGAATCTTTTTGATATTTTTTGACTTATGAATAAAAAAGACAATCTGCTGTATTAAAATGCAATTTCCAAAATTCTCTAACATGCATAAATCTGAAACTAGAAAGCTACAAGTTGATTACAATGCACAAATCCCAATGCAAACTCACAACTACACTACTTCATCACTAGTTGCTGTGTTGCAAGCAAGAAGCAATGCCCGAGCTAGGAGGCCTTCATTCCTCAAAGCGATCCAATACCATTCCGGCAGAGTAACAATACTGTAGACAAAAGATGCTGAAATGAGAACCAAAGGCTTCCTTTTATAATTTTTCGTTGACCTTCTTGAAACCCTAACCTTCATTCTAGAGTCAAACCCTAATCCCAAGAGATGGCATCCCTTTCTTCAATTTGACTTTTTAATTAAATTCATAGCTTTGGAAATGGCGTCCCACTTAAGGCTCTTAAATCAACCTTAATAAATGCAATATTAATTCAATGATGGCGCCACCCTTCAAGTCCACCTTTTAAAATAACATTAAGTTAATAGACTAGGCCAAGGTGGTAAAATAACATTAAAATATAATATTATTTGAGTAAAATGAACTTATCTCTCTGAAACTACATTCTGAAGCTAGAAACTGAATAAGCCAATTGAGTCAACTGAAGAGGAAAGTCAACTGTGCTAAGACCAACAGGTTCACTGCCCGAAATAGAATTTACTAAAAATAGTAAATTCCTGAAGATGCTCAAAATGCCAAGAAGAACATACCGTTGCGAAGCTCTCTGAAAACCTAGAAAGAATCCGCTACTGAAACAACCAACTTCGAGCAAGAACATCCTTCAAAACAGGAAACCCTAATTTTACCTTCCAACTAGCCTACGGGTCTCCGGAATAGGCCAACGGTCACTGAAAAGATCAGACTTGAGAAGGGGACATTACATAGGCCAAGTCAGCCATAAGAAGAATAGGCAATGGCATGAGTTAATGGCAAGTCCGCCATAGGAAGGAGATTGGCTTGACTTCAAGCTAAGTCCGCCCTTGGACATGGCACAACAACCACATAGCTTATCCGCACCTGACTTACGGAACATTGGAATTGCCGTATGATCTTTCTTCCAGTCTTAGCATACGAAGTAGTTTTTCAAGAGAGGATAGAGCGTCTTTGGATTCTTTATTCTAGAGTGTTTGGTGTGTCATAAAACACACATCAACAGGAGGACACAGAGATGGAGATGATAGTGAGTGATGACAATGGAAGTGTTGCAATTGAACATAAATGAAGAGAAAAGATTGTAGCAGCAAAGGTAAATTTCATTTTTTGTAAGTCTGAGGTGTATGTTAATTTGCATTCATATGAGTTTGAAAATGAGGGGAATGAAAGCATGGAGGTGTTGAGGGTTGAGGTGCAGCCCAGAGAAAACCATCATGTTGGTATGGCACAAAGAGAGGTTGAAGAAGATGTATTTGCAAAAATGGGGATGATGAAAATCTTTAATTTCCATGATTCGAATATCCTTACCGCTATGGGTAAAGTGGAGAGTGAACATTGGGGAGAAAGTTCTTGGAGGACGGATTGTGGTGGGATAATTCCCACAAAGATGGAAGATGAAAGTGGAGTTTGGTGGAGGTGGTCAGATTATGATGGGAAAAATCCCACAAATGGAGAGCATGAAGAAAGCATTAGGTGGAGGTGGACGGTTCATGGTGGGTTGAATCCCACAAGAGGAAGTATGAGAGGAAGATGGCATGAGAGAGAGAGGTTAGCTCGTGGTGGAAGAAGTTCCACACAAGGAGGTGACAATGAGGAGCAGATTTGGCGAAGAAATATGGCAATCATTTTGACAAGGTGCTGGAAGAAGAGAAGGAAGAAAAAAATCTGCAAGGTACCAATTTAGCATGGGAGCATGCTACAAGTTGCTTGCAAGCAACTTGTAAGATTAGTCTTACTACTTAGCTCCATCTTTGTGAGCCTATCCTCACAAACGTTTTACCAGGTGTTTCTGATGTAGGAGCATCCTGAGTGTAGAGCAATCCTCATCACCCACAAAAAAATATTTTTTTTAATTTTTTCTCAGTTTGCTCAATTCTTTTATTTTTGGTGTTGGTGCAAATTTTGTGTTGCAGGCGACTGGAGAGAGCAAACAAAAATTGAAGAAATTTCATTTCAATACCCCCTTCTAAGCATTAAATATTTTAATTTCAATTCCTTGCCGGGCAATGAAGACAAAGGAATTTAATGTAATTGCAATTCCTTAATTTTTTTTTATTTTCCCAGCATATGGGTGTTGGAATTGAAAGGGGTGACAATAAACTCAGAATAAAATAAAATAATTCATATTACCTTGTGAATTTTATTTTTCTTGGCTGGGAGTTGAAGGGAACTGGGGTGGGGAATAGGAAGGAGAAAGACAAAGCAGAAAAAAGGTCTCTTTGGATGATTATTGCAGATTTTTCAGAGAGAGAAAGTGCTGGACGCTTTTGAGAGGAAGGGAGGAGTTGCAGGGGTGTGAGCCACCAAGAAGGAGCATAGAAGCATTTTTTTTGAAAGCCATTTTTTTTGTGACAGGTGTTGGGAGGCCACAGGGGATGTTGGAATAGAGAAGATAAGTAAATAAGACCAGCAAATTGCTATCAATGAGAACAAAGAGTGGAAGGAGGGCATAACATTTTATGAAGAATAGAGAAAGTGCAGATTTTAATTGTGTGAATTGGGTAAAATAATACAGAGATTGATTGTATTCATTTAAATTGGTCTGAGAGTAATTCCCAAATAAGGGAAAACTGAGTTGTAAATTAAAATAAAATAAAATTCATATTCCTCAGCTGGCTGCAACAAATGTATGGTATGGACATAGTTTTAATTTGTGATTTTGGTGTTGTATTGGTTTGACCTATGGATGCTTGGAAGAGCAATAAAATAAATGATTATTGGTTTATGTTAATTTGAAGTTGTCCATTTAATGTTTGGAATTAAATAAATTGAGTGTGAGTGCGGTTGCCTGGTAGAAAATTTGTGAATTTGAATTTATAATTGTTTGGCTGCAAGGGTGGGCTGCCAGGCAAGGCACCCTGTCCTTGAGCTGCATTACACTCATATGTCGTGTGATAGATATTCTTGTGTTGTATAATGAACTTTCTTTTATATGTTACTATGCTGTGTTCTATGCTATTGGATATTCATATATACAAGTTAATGTGTGCACAAGAATTCCCTCTACATGTTTATAAGGCCGCAAGGACATATTATGGACAAATCTCATGGTCATCTCATGGGCTCTCTTAATCAACCATAAAAAGAAATGTGCTTGTAGTTAAGTTCTAGATGTAAGTAGTTGCTACTACAAAATGTTCTACAGAGGCGAGGTAAATGCCCTTTATTTTTTAAGTAAAATGAGCTTAAATGAGGTAAAAGCAATAATACATGTACTGAATAAGTCAAAAGAATTAAGTTAAGATTTTGAGCCATCAGAACCTTGAGTTACCTATCCACAATGAAGCAATCTTGAAGACGTTATTTTCAATGATCATTATAAAAATATTAAAGACATGAGGGAAATTATTTATTGAATCAGTGTCTCATCTGTTCTTATGATCTCTTAGGTGCTATTACCATTTTACAGGTAATGTTTTGTTTAGGTTACATTCTTTCCAGAAGAAAGAAATATATAAATAAGAAGTGGGCATTAGTGTAGACATACATTTTGTATATGAATATTTATTTACACTTAACGATAACTTTTGAAATTGGCATAATGATTGAATCCTTTCTGGTGCAGTCCGGGTAAATCTGTTGAAATTAGTGCCATTCTCTTAAGCTTAATTTTAGTTGGAAGAGCAGCTTTCGTCTTCCCAATTTCATGGCTGTCAAATTGCTGCAGAGCACTTGATGCCAAACTTGAGTTTAAGCAACAGGTAAAATTTCTTGATTTGGCTTTCTATGATACCACTGTGTTATTGAATCAACATGACAAATATTGATTTTAGTGTGAGAATCCTATTCATATTCTTATTATTTTACTAGATCATTATATGGTGGTCTGGTCTAATGAGAGGTTCAGTTTCCATGGCACTGGCTTACAGACAGGTAATCTTATGAATGATAAAGTCAAATGTTTTGTTTTTTCAATATTTGTGAAATGTATTTGACAATGGTAGGATTCTGTAAGATTATAATGCTTCACTAAGCTGGCCAAAATAGCGTCTTTCTTAGTTGGATATTGGAATACATATTTCTGATGTAATTTATAACTATTTGCCTCTAACTTTTGTAGTTTACAACGTCGGGAACTACAAAGTTGCAAGGCCATGCTCTTATGATTACAAGCACCATAATTGTGGTAGTTTTCAGCACAGGGGTATGTAGATCATGAATTTTTGTAATGCCTTATATCAATAGGATTTTCCTTCAATAATTTTAGTGATATTTATATGTTTCATTTTCTATCTTATTAATCATGCTATTTATTCGTAAATTTTAAATTTTACCTAAATAAATTTGGAAAAAGAATTATTATATAAATCATGCATATGTTATTTTTATTTTCCACCTATTTTTGTTAATTAAAACAAATCTACATTGTGAGTGAAAAATGTGATATAATTTCCAACTTGAAATAGAGAGAAACTAATGCTTTATAGAGTTATCATACAAGTAAAAATAATAGAAATGGTTTATCTGAAATAGAAGAGGCAACTACTTTATAGAGAAATATCATAGTATTCCATTGTCAGCATTTTAATTTGTACCTT